>RJJA01000202.1:0-110898 GCA_003724045.1 Lepidurus arcticus
TGCTGATGTCCAGTACTCCGGTGAATCCAAGGCGTACGCTCCCGCTACCTATGCCAAGCCCGCCTACCAACCCGCCTACCAGCCCGCCTACAAACCCGCTGCCTACGTCGCCCCTGCTGTGTACGCACAGCCCGCCTACAAACCTGCTTACCAACAACCCGCCTACAAACCCGCTGCCTACGTCGCCCCAGCTGTGTACGCACAGCCCGCCTACAAACCCGCTTACCAACCCGCCTATGTTGCCCCAGCTAAGTATTAAGAGAACGATATATGCTCTGTGAGCTCGAAGCATGAAATGTTTAGATTTTTTATAATACATGACAAACACAAATACCTTACGGCTACCATTCCTTTACTACTGAACAAATTACGTTTCTCTCAAAGGTCTATCCATCAATTTCAATTTCTTACCTTACTTTTCAAATGTTTCCGATAACCAGAAAAATTGTGCACTTTTATTGTAACAAATTCACACACACTAACTCCATTTAGCAGCGTATTTTATGATGCCAAAAATAACCTAAATTCTACACTTGGAAATTTAAACAAGTAGCCGAATGGCAGAAGCCACTGTATGACGCCTTTTCGGTTCGAACCTGCCAAAAGCTTACCCATCTGATCGCTAACCATTCTGTGGCGTACTGTGGGTATGGGCGAATCTTCCTAAAAAAAGATCTGGCAGTGCTGTACTCAAAATAATAGCCTTCGTACTGTTGCCAAGACTTCAACGACAGCACACGGCCAGTGTTTACGTTCTAACGTTGGAGTGGAATTTCCGTGCATTAAGTAACAATCACACCAACAAAAATTCCCGTTTTCCCCAGAATTCTTGTTGTAATTCCCGTGGAACAAGTAAATAGATCATGCACTCCGATGATGACAGTGATGACGACGTCTGGGCCGAACCTTCCGAAGCGAAAATCCGTTCGCTCGTTTATTCCACCAGCGAAAAGCCTGAATCGCAGGACCAAGAGCTTAACAAAGGTTTCTATTTCTTTACTTTAATATATTTATATGCTAGTCTATATAATTGTCAATCTATTAGGACATGTTGGCGTTGTAGCTCTGGTTGTGAAATCCGATCCGCTATTAAACAACTGCCAGCGTCGACAATGGCTCCAGAAAGTAGAACGAGCTTGGTTAACTCCAAGTTATAAGCCTTACGCATCTGTTTACTTCCAAGAAGCTTTAGAAGCATCCGGAGACCCGTACCTGCTTACGCTCTACATGATTGCCAATAGCATTGACTTTTACAAATGCAAACATAACACTTTCCCCTTTTTTGGTAAAATCCTTCGCATTCTAGAAGCATTTTCTTTCGGTGGTTCGGTTTAACGCTTTATTTGCCTAGTAATCGACAATTTCGCGGCTTGGGTGAAGCACACAGGACTGGAAAACGTTCATAACTTGGAGTTTGAAGATCGAAGAGATGCGCTGTCTGTGATCCTCAAGCAGAACAATGTACAGCTGATCAAGAAAGTGATTTCCATCTACCAGATCCATAAAGACAAAGAACACTTTGTGGAACATATACGAAACTTGGCTAAAGAGAAAAAATTTGATTCGGTAGATCGCACAAATTTATATATACTCTTATTGTAATCATTGCAGTTAATGAAAATACTAATTATTGCTTTATTTTTGTATTCTCTTTGTTAGGCCTGCCAATGTGCCTCGTATTTACAGCTCTACGACCAATTCAGCCTAGATGAGTTCATCGTCGCGTTGGTTTTACAAGACAAATTCAATCTAGTGGAGGAATACGTCCAACATAGCAAAAATATGCAGAAAGAATTGGTTCTCTTCCTGGATAAACACATCCCACAACCAGAAAGCCTAAGCTTAATGGCCGAGTAACTTTTCTTTAGTTATAAAGCCCCCCAAAAAGATACTTAACCTAGTTTTTATTACAGTATTATGGAGCTAAAGGACGTTAAACGATATAAATTCGACAAAAAGATCCTCACGAAGCTCACAACTCGCCTAATGAAGCGCTTCAACATCCCTGCAGAGCTCTGCCCTAATGCTTCTCGCCGGCACTGCGAAGGAGGTTTACGATACCTCCTGTATCGCAATTATGTTCAAAAATCGTTTGGTAAAAGTTTAGTTTGGACCATTTTTAGCTCAATTTGAATCATTTTAATGGAACTTTTATGCTTTTTGTACTCAGGATCTGATAATTTGGACGAATTAATACGCTTAGCAGTGGGCACTACTACCGAATTACAGGAAGAACTGCTCTGGAGCTTGGAGCAGTACGATGATTTGGAAAAAGCCGCGTTTTTTGCCCTAGAATACGATATACCTCTCTCCAAAGTGCCCTCTCGAGTCCAACCAGCCCTTGATCGCCTTCTCGCTGGAAAATCTGTCAATGCGAGGTTAGAAAAAAGAAACAAAAAAACTAATACACCACGTAATATCCATACTAAACACATTTATTGCTCTACAGTGGTAGCAGAAGCGTTTCCAGGACGGTTCCAGCGGATAATTGGGACGATCCAGTCCTACCAACCAGTTTCTATAAACTTAATCTCTCATTAAACAATATACGCTTAGTGGAAACCTACCAAGATCTATGCCAGTTCGTAGAAGCAGTCAGTAGGGTACGTAAATAGAGATTTTAATTGGAAAGTAAGCGAATTTAAGACGTTCTGGATCTTTTTTAATCTTTTAGGAGAATGTGGTTGGAGTGGACGCAGAATGGAGGCCAATTTTCGGGATCCAGCAAGCTACTGCTGCTTTGTTGCAAGTAGCAACTATGGAGACCGTTTACCTCTTAGATGTGATCAAACTCGGAAGTCTGCCGGCTAATCATTGCCTTATTCTCGAGACTCAGGTGTTCGCAAACCCTTACGTCATGAAACTAGGTAGATTTTGCCCATATTTCCTTGTTATATACCTAGAACTTACTTTGAATTTAGGCTAAATGACATTGTTTTTGGTTTCGTTCATTATATTCATTCAGGTTATGGTTTGCGGGAAGATTTGAACGTACTTTCAAGGTCCTTACCGGGCTTGGAACGATTGCGCGAGAATACGACTCGGGTTTTGGATGTCAACAGCTTGTGGGACCATATTCGGCAAAAATTCCCTTCATTGATCCCTCATGGTGCCTTTTAACACATATTTAAGACGCATGAGCTAAGTTTTGACTTTAGGAGGGGTAAATGATGGTAAAGATGGAGCTAAAGGGCTCAGTGAAGTCGTTAGGCGTTGCTTCGGAGCGCCTTTGGACAAAAGTGAACAGTTTAGTGACTGGGGACGACGACCTTTAAGACCTTCTCAGCTAGTTTACGCAGGTAATGGTTTTGGATAGCATAATTAGGTGGATTACATTACTTAAAGATGCTTATTTTGTAGCTTTGGACGCTTATTGCCTACTAGAAGTCTACAATTACTTTGTAAACGAAGCTGAGAAGCAAGATATTCCTCTGTCAGAGTTAATTACGGGTCTACAAGCTGGGCATGGGGTGAAACCTAAGTCTAATAAAAACCGCCGAGCGCCTCGGGGCACAGAGCCTGGCGTTGCTAGAGGCGTTGGAACGGGGAGGGGCTACAGCCCTGGGGCTGGATCAACTGTACCCAAACCACCGGTACGATATATGCCTGGATAGCGCACACTTTTGCAAAATTGTGGGTTTTTTTGCGGGGCTGATGAACCACACATACACTTACGTTTATACTTTAGTTCATTAGCAGGCTTCAGACAACTTTTTTTCTAAAAAAGCACATTTAATACAGTTAAATTCATTCGTATTCGTTTAGTTTGCTTCATTTGAGTTATTTTTCTTATTTATTTAGAATTTATTAATTGTTTACGTTTTTGCTAATGTAATTTGTGTTCCTAAAGGCACAGGATTTTGGGTTTACTTCAGACATGGAATTAACGAAAAGTCCTCAGGATATTCGGTTTGTGTGCGATACAATGGTACAGAAACTGGGAAAATTGCTGAGGATGTGTGGAATCGATACAGTCATCTTGGATTCTAGTGGAGATCATGATGAATGCGTGCAGCTTGCCTTACGAGAGCAACGGATAATTTTATCGAGAGGATCCAAAGCCATTAAGGTAATTAGTTCGGTGTAATCCTGTACCTCTTCTACACTTGGATCTCATGGCGGTTCGCAGCCTCGGGCATTTCAAACCGAAACCATGGAGGCGAGGCGGTCCCTTTCTAATTGACTCCGCCTCTCGGATTTCGGCTATTCTTGGAGATAACTCGGAAGTCTCGGATAGATTTAGCAGTAGATATAGTTGTGTATTCTGCAAAAGCTCAATATTCGTATTAGCAGTGCCATTAAGAAGTTAATTGTTGAGGAAATAGACAAGACTTCAATAACATACGTTCTTTAGTTGGCCAAGTTTATTCGTCGAAGAGATTGTGTTGCGTTGGACACGGATGACCCCGAAAAGCAGTTGGAATATGTATTGACCCGCTTTAACATCAAAGTCACGGATAGACATATATTCACTCGATGCCAAGTACATTCAGATTATCTTTTTATTACGAAATATTAAAAGTATTTTACGATTATTATGCAGGTTTGTAATTCAAATTGCTTTCATCAAATTGACCAACAAGTCATGTTGGAAGTTGCCGTCAATACTGCAGGCCTAGAAGTACTACCTCCAACTACACATAAGCTGGAAGAAGTACCCACGGATTTAACTCGAACGCAACGGAGGCATTGGAAAATTGTTACTAGAAGTATTGATTCACTAAAAGGATTGACTTCATCGGGAAAAAAGATCCAATTGGATCAGGTTCCTCAAGGAGTCTTGAATTCTATCAGAACGTTCTATGTTTGCAACAACTGCGGCAAATGTTACTGGGATGGAACCCATTTCCAACGCGTTTTGAAAGGCTATTTAGGGAAACTCGTGTCGAGTTCTCTCTGATTTCCAATTTTATGTCACATTGTTGTTCATTTGTATTAGCTTTTCCACGTCGTGTAATGTATTAAAAGGCGGTGCAGGTCTTCGTATAGTGTTACAATTGTTCGTTTCGCTCCACCATTGTTTCATATCGTAGGTCTTGTGTGGCGAATTTTCATGCAATTTGGCGCAAAGCTCACAGAATCCCATATCTTTTGGAAATTCTACTGCGTAGTACGCTTTCCACCGAAAGAACTTTTGGTATTCTTCATCGTTTTCGGCTAACCAATGCAAATACTTCGCTAATCCACTTGGAGTGAAGTCTAAAGCGTTGATAAAAGAATTGGGAGGAGCTAAGGAGGAGTAGTTCGCAGCTCCAAATACTACCGGTACGATATTTCGGGACATTGGAATGAAGAACTTCTCCGTTACGTAGTCTCTGCATAAACTGTTTTCGAAAGAGAAGTAAAACTTGTATTGCGAAGCTATAAGATCCCAGCAACTCTCAGAAGAGGATTTGGGACAAGTTAAGTTCCCACAGTCTCCGTACACGTCAATCGGAAGGTAACGCTGAAGCATGTACACGTACTCCTCTCGGTGGCTGTGAGTATCACAGTGAGATACCATCCATGCTGCTATCTTACGTTTTTCTTTATTTTTGACGTTAGTATTATGCTTAGGAGATCGGAGTAATGTCTCAGGCAATAGTCTTATAACCCCGTAAGGAATGCAAATGTCAGCATCTATATTGTACGTCATGGTCCAGTTGAAGTACTTGTCAGAGGGCCGGATTTCGTAGCTGATGTATTGAGGTGACTCGAAAGTAAAGAAGATGTATCGTTGGTGAGGACTGCGGTGCTTTGGCGCATCATGGAAGTTACGGATATGGAATATTATGGCGTCGTACTGTTCAATGGGTATGTGTGATTTATTAGCTGTCGTGTAACAGGTGTTGGTGGGACAGTTATGGTCGAGGAAAGGTTGCTGGCCAAAACCGAACGTGTAGTTGGCAAACTCGTAGAATTCGTTCCAGAACAGGATTGTTTTCAATCCGTGCTGGCTTATTGTTTCACTGACGTGTTGGCGTGCTGTTTGTTTGGTGGTAAGTAAAGTATTTTTGCGCGGTATTATACAGTTCCGTTGTGTAATTGTGGGTAGCTTTACGTCGATGACAAATAGTAAAGCGTACCAGAGGGCGAAACACAGTAAAACGACTACGGGGTAATATCTGAACGACACTTTCATAGTTTTCCCTGGTTCGAACCACTCACTGATGTTGTGCTGCTGAGCTAACTCTACTATACCTAAGACACACATACATTTGGTAGTATTGTACGCAGGAAGGAGTTAGAAGGGCCAGTCCATTGACACTCGAGACTTTCCGTTAGTTTCTCAAGCGGAACGCACGGAAGTGGCATGTGAGTACGTGGTTTTCTACTTTCTATGCTTCTTGAAACAACAATCTTACTTAAATCCTCCATGAATGGAGTAATAACGCAATATAAAAAATGACAGTACAGAATTATTACAAAAAACGGTTAGGTGGGCTAAATTCAAATTAAACCGTAACTTTTTCAGAACGGTTTTCGAACATTTGAATCTCGCGCCGAAATTTTGAAATCGATTAACTTGCGTGATAAACAGTTATCTATCGATAACGGAGGGAAAGCACTGTTATATACGCTCCTGTGAGTGTGTTCGTTTTCTTCTGTTTCTGCAATCCAGGTAAGCTTGAAAACATTATAATTCTAATGAATCTCGGCAATTATAATAATATAATTATGTCTTCTATTAATTGCATAGAAATGGATCGACGTAGTAGTTATTCCAAAGTCTCTAGCGGCCATAGCAAAAGCGCTAGCTACGATAATCGCCATTCTTCATCTTCAGCCAGTAAAGAGCATTACGACCGGCGTTCTGAATGGAAGAAAGAGACGCCAATTACCCCCCGCAGCTTGGGCAGAAGCAATCGCTACGAAGGTTTCTATACCCCATCCTTTTATGTTTTAAACTTTAGTCTTCAAAAACGTTGCATTTTCGTAATTTTCATTGTTGTTTTCTTCTAGTTGGCGACAATAAGCGCAAGTACAGCGAACCTTCCGTCGACTATCGTCATTCCAGTGGCAAAACCGAGCCTTATGGAGCCTCTGCCTCGAACCGTTATCGGGATAGCGAACCCAATTACAAGCGACCAAGAGTTCATTCTGAAGCATATGAGGTAAATCTTTCCAGAGCTACCAAAAACCTTATGCCACCACCATTACCTGCGAATCACAGAAAGCTGATCCGAAAACCAAAAATCCAAAACACACAAGCACCCTACCTCATCTTTCTCACTTACTTCCTCCCGCAAACTCCACGAGCTGATTCGAGCATTAAATAAACACAGAAAAGCTACAGTATGGTATGATAATAAAGACTTAGCTCTCCAGATCATCCTAATCATCCCCGTCTTCAAGTTGTTCCCCCCAACGATCTTCTGCGCCTCAATTTTTCTATGAAATAGTACAACTTATAACTCCTAAAAACAAAGCTTTTATGGAAGCTTTTAATGAGATTGAAAATTGATTTGGAACCTCTTGATGGAGAATAAACCTTGGATTTGGAGGATTTGGAGCTAAATCTCGACACCAAGTAAAAGATATCCATCCACAAAGTCCCTAATACTTCCCGTATGGCGGAATATGACCAAAAGAAGATGAAATCCATGTTTCTGCTGACTCCTAGCCCGGAAATTGGATGGTTTTAGATCCTTCTAAGCTCAACGCAGCTTTATCCTCTTGTTTTATCTCTCTCTTTATCTCCCAAGCCTTAAAAAAAATAAAGAAAAAATCATTTACAGCTTCGAGACTCTGCTAAAGTCTAAAACTACATATGCCCATGTGGCCACCTCATTGCAGGGCCGCGGCCACAGCCATCACAGCCAAGTGCGCCCAGCACAGTACGAGTCCCGGTACCACGAAACTCCGCCCAGTCGGTCCCATAGCCAGCGAGCCCCTGCTCCATTCAAGAAGCCTGTGTATACGGAGGCAGAGCCACGGAAACCACGCCCTCTCCTGCCGCCGGATGAAGAGCGACGCATTCTTAAGGCCAAAGCTTATCCTGTCAGGCCCCGAGGAGGAGGAGGAAGACGAGCTGTGACGGGGAAACCAAGGCCAATTCCGCCTCGAAGACCACGTCGAGACGATCAGAGAGAACCTTCGGATGCTTTAGAACGTGTTCGAGGTCCAGAAAAGTATGAAAATTAGTACAATTAAGCAAATTAACACTTGTTTTCTGAAGAAAATTGAATGGTTTTCTGTTTCTTCGGTGTTTTTAGGGAGGAAAACGATGAGTTGGGGGAATATGAAGGAGACGAGAACCAAGATTTAGACGAAGAAGATCAGAAAGAGGAAAAAACCGAAGTGGAGGATGCAAAAGCAGAAGGAGACGCCAAAACTGAGGAGGAAGAGGCCACTGAGACCAAAAAAGATACCAAGAATGACATAAAAGAGGATGCAGAGGAGGAAATGGATAAAAACGAGGAGAAAACAGTGGAAGAGACCAAGGAATCGAATGGAATTCAGGAAGAAGAGCATGCGGTGAGAACTTGCATGTTAAATAGTCTGAATTTAATACTAAATAATTGAAATTAATTCATGTTTGGGGTTTTAGGAGGTTTTGGTTGATAAGCGGAGCAAAGACGAGGATTTGGAAGCTAAAGAAGTGCGTAAGAAGAGGGAAAACAAA
The DNA here is from genome assembly GCA_003724045.1 of Lepidurus arcticus. Taxonomy (NCBI): domain Eukaryota; kingdom Metazoa; phylum Arthropoda; class Branchiopoda; order Notostraca; family Triopsidae; genus Lepidurus; species Lepidurus arcticus. Next base: position 8,606 of record RJJA01000202.1, read on the forward strand.
AGCAGTGTTGATTTGCCTCTGTCCAAAGTAAAGAATAAATTGACAAAATCATTAATTAAAAATACATCAATATTTTTTTAAATTAGGGCAGTAAGACTGATCGCGATGACCAGCGTGCAGGAAGCAAAGACAAATCAGATTATATTCGATTGCAATGCCCACATTGTCATCTCCGGTGTCTTACATTCAGTGTAAGTTTTGAATTTTGTTGTATTTTAGTTTTTTAATGTAATTAAATTACTGAATTATTTTCTTAAATTTCATTAGTTTACTTATGGACTTAACTATCGCGTTGTAGCGAGTCGATTTTGCTATTTAATCTTGTTTTTTTTAGTGAATTTAATTCATTTAAGGTGTTTTAACTTTAGTTGATTGTTAATTTTAGGATTAGTTCTATTTTGGGGTGTTTTAACTCCAACGATTGATCAATTTTGGTTATATTTTGCATTATTGGATTACTTTAGACCTACGTGAACCATTTGAGCAGTCAAAGGCATTTAGACGCTTTGCAAAAACTTTCGCAGCAACATAGGCAGTCTTTAGCAACGCTGCGAAGTCGCCAACGTCGAGAACAGGCGCAAATGGAAGCGCAAAACGTGAAACCTGTTCGGCAAGAGCAAATGAATTTCTGTGCCATATGTAAGCTGTATCATTCAGAAAGCAGACCTAACCACGAAGCCACCGAATTGCATAAAGTATAATATAAAAAGTTTCCTCTAATTTTAGCTCTTCCTATTTATTTACGTTTGTTTTTAATTGTTATTTTTAGATTATTAAAAATTTCCTGATGCCTTTCTGTCCCATATGTCGCATCGCGTTCAAGTCGCGTATGTTGTACGAGAAACACGTAGCTACCCTGATGCATGTCAAGGTAAATTTTGTAAATTTATTGTTTAAGCGTTCTGAATTTCTTTGGGAAATTTTAGGGAATTGTAATTTATTTATTTATTTATAGGCTAAAGCTAACATGGAGAAGATGTATGAGCGAAGACGTGAGCAAGCGAGAGGTGCGCGTGATAGAGGAGAAGAGCACGAGGATGTGGATGAATTGGATCCTGCGAATATGCTGACGTTGGATGCTGTTGGCAGTGTGGATGGTAATTTGTTATAATGAATTAAATAAAATATAATGTTTTTGGTTTATTTACGATTATTGTAATTGAAGATTGTGTGGGTTTGGAAAATGGGGAGGAGCCTTTGACTGGGGAGGAGTATGTGAAGAAACTGACAGTCTTGTATTGCGAAGCATGCAAGCGTTACTTGGCGCGAACAGAACCTTTGGACAAAGCGCTTGCATTGCATTGTAAATCCGCGTTGCATTTGAAAGAAGCTGAGAAGAAACAAGATGAAGAGAAGAATAACGCGATGAGGGAAGAGGAAGAGCGTTGTGAAGCTACTTCAGCTGAGGAGCAAGGAGAGAAAGCGAAAACTGGACAAGAAGACGAAGTGAAAAAAGAGGAGGATCAGGAAGAGAAGCTGTGGGAAGAAGGCGGACCTGAGTTTACGGATGGCGAAGAGACCAATGATGGGGAGAAACAGCCTGAGTTGGAGGAAAGCCAAGATGGGTGGGATAACAAGCGAGTTGTGAAAGAAAGGGAAGAGGAGCAAAATGGAGAACAAGAGGAAAGAGAGGAGGAAAACGAGAAAACTGATGATGAGCAAGAGGGTCAGGTTAAGATGGAAGAAGAGGAAGATCATGTGCTGGTTATGGAACATGAAGGCGAAGAAGGCACAGATGGTTTGTGAATTTTGTAGTAGTACTTTATACCTTTGTTACTTATAGTATTATCATGATTTGTAACAAGGTTTTCTCAGTAGCCATGGGACAAATGTATGGAATTTCAAGCATAAACGGACTTCTCCTTTATTTACTTTCTTTGTTTACTAATCTTAATGGCGTTCGTGATATTAAAGTCATCATTTAAAAGTTCGCTTTTATTTAATTGCTGTATTATAGACTTAAGAGTTACGGAGAGTACATCGCGGATTAATGGAATTATGGTTACGCTTTGAGTGACCGAAATCCAAAGCCTCTCGTGGCACTACATGAAATTAGCGCCAGATTGGTTTATTTTTAAACCTAGTATTCATAGTGTATGATAGTATTTAGTTATGTTGAACATTATTGGTTGCATCTTGCATGTTTTGGTTTTAGAAGTAATTTTCGTTGCACTATTAGTTGTGTGTATCGGTTCTCGTCCTATTTTTAGTTTGTTTTGCCTTCGGGAATCCAGTGAGTGATTGCGCAAATGATACTGGAAGCATCATTGACATAATTCTCGAAACGTACTAGTAGAAGCATCGAGACGCGCCAAAAATGATATCCGATTTCGAAATAAGTCGCGTGCCGATCGAGAGCGCGCGAACATTCGAGAACGCGCGTTTGCTTGTATAAAAAGCGGGCTGCCTCCGTACCCTGCAATAGTTCGAAGCCGGCGAACAAAGCGAGAAAAGTGCGAATAACTGCCCAACTTTTCATTGTTGATCCCTACAGAAACAAGTTGTAAGTGATTGAAGGACTTTCGGATTGATCTCAAAAGAAAATGTTTGATTATTTTCCAATTTCTTAGGTTCATAATGTCTGTCTTGCCGTTGGTTTTTGGCTACCGCGATCCTGTGCGCGAAATGTGGCGGGAAGTTGAGCGTCCTTTGCGTCTTTTCGACCAGTATTTTGGCATGGGACTTGCCAACGACGATATGTTACCCTTATACAACGGTTATGTACTCCGCCCGCGGATTCAAGGTGCCGTAGCTCGTAGCGGAGTCTCGGAAGTCACTATTGAGAATGATAAATTCCAAGTGAACCTGGACGTCGCTCATTTTAAACCCAAAGAGATTGTCGTCAAGACTGCAGACGGTTTCGTTGTTGTGGAAGGCAAACATGAGGTAAGGATGCTCTAATTGGCTTCATTTCTGTGGAATTTACCGTGTTTTGGGATCTTAGGAGAAAGCTGATGAGCACGGTTACGTTTACCGCCATTTTTGTCGCCGGTACGCGATTCCTGAAGGAGTGGACCCTGAACAGATTACCTGCCAATTGACCCCTGATGGCGTACTAACGCTTGGTGCTCCTCGAACTCCTAAAGCTGTTGCTAATGAACGCGTCGTACCTATTCAACCGATCGAAAAACCTAGCGTAACCCCTACTAATTAACTCTATTGTGTTCTAATTTCTCCTAAATGTGTGCTGTGGTTTCACACTATAGTAAAATTATCCGAATGTCACGGTAAGATGTTTGTGTTAATTCTGTTCGAAAATACAAACAATCCCAAACCTCCAAGATCCGTAGAACTTAAATCCCAACGGATCCTAAATGTGATTGTGCAATTTTGTTAAAATTGAGTCAAAGTATGGTAGAAATAATGTGTAATTTTCATAAAACAATTTGGTAGTAAACCTTTCAATTCGGAATTTCTTAATCATCCAAATCCATATCAGGTAACTCTCCAAAGCTGCAGACTAGATCTCCAGCTTCCTCTTCAGTTCTGCTTATTGGAACTGTTTCAACATCAAGGGTTTCTTCGTTTGAATCTTGGGAGATGTACAACATTCCCGCCAATTCCGCACGATCAACATCCGGTTTAGGATAACCGACTTTGCGAAACGCCATACAATGGACATGCCGCAGTTTTTCATAAGAAACGCGTCGAAAACCTAATATTTCAAGGGCAATTCTCCAGCTTTTCATCCCTTTAGCATTCGCTGTAGCGTGTTTAGAATCTGGAGTGACGATAAGCAGCAATCCTTCGTACTTCAAAACTTCATAAGCTTTTGTACAACATACAAGTCGTTGTTCGGTCGACGGTAGATACTCTAATAGTAAGGAGAAGATCACAGCGTTGTATGTGAGCGTAGGAAGACTTTCTACAGTTCTGAGAGGAGGATTCAAGCGAAGATTCGGTTCTAGCTCGACGTTCAGAAAATCGCATTGCCAAACGCTTTCTACGGCCGGTGACAGGTCAATTCCCAGTACGTCCAATTCTTCGAACTTTGAAAAGGGATTATAACAACTTCCAACATCTAAAACTGTCAACGGTTTCGATAAGTCTTGCAGTTCTTGAGTAAAAAGCGGTTGAATTCCTAGCTTCATGTCTTTGAACCGCGCCGTTTCGATACCTGATTGAAAAAAGTATTCGAATATGGCGTTTTTGATCCATAAGATCCTTGACGTCGGCGGATCGGTCGAAGATAGCACTTCCCAATAAGAATCTGCAAGACAGTGCATAGATTTTGCGTATTTTTGTAAAGTAATGGTATCTTGACAGTGTATCTCCCAAACTTGGTTAGCATCTTGCGTTTGCTTAAAATCGTGTCGTAACTTTTTATGCACATCCTTAATAAACGTCGCTAAATCATTTCGTTCCGTTTCGGCCATTTTAAGCCTTATTTTAATGCCAAAATTATTAAATACAAAAAATACACGTGTAACTGTCTTAACGCTATTGACGCCTTCATCCACAATACTGATAAAACGCGAAGGCGTTACCTGTTAAATAAGAAACGGCGCATTTTAGGGACCGAGTTAAAGCGTAAATTTCGATGTTGGTAGCCTTGTTCGCTTTCCTTTAGCTGTATTGGTGTTTTTACGTGGGATATTTCTTGAGGTATGTGTTCATATTCGGGTAATCGAGTGTTAAAGCCACGAAAACCATTTGATTTTCCATGTTGTGAATTAATTAGACGGTTGTCCGTGTGAAGTTTATTGATGGATTCAGTTTATTTATGGAGTTTTGCATATGTTTTCTATATCAGTCCGGCACATGTGCACGCTGTCGCGAACAAAACGGGCGAGCGCGTGCAACGTTTACAAATAGTCATGAATTTTGATTTGTATAGACTGTTCATCTGTTAGATACTTGTTGGCGTGTAAGATAAATTTAGTTATTGGGTGAATTCTTTGCTTAATTTTCGTTTCATTTGTTTGTACAGGAAATCTTCCACCATGTCTGCCGATTTGCAATGGCTCCTCATCAGGAACAACAGTTCCTTCGTAGTGAAGAAGCGCAACATCAACCAGCCGTTCAGTCTTGTAGGTATTTCGGACAAAGTTCACAACAAGTTAGAACTCACGACTTTCATTTCTAGGAACCATTGAACTTGACTTCCCGTCATAACTTCCGTCAGAACACCTTGGTCCACAAGAAATCTGTCGGAGTCATTCCCGCGAAGGATAACAAGGGCTTCGTTACTGTCCTCAAGTCCTCCAAGAACTCCGTAATTAGTTTCCAAACACTTTAAACCCATAATAATACTCGTTTATGATGCTTACACCAAGATCTTTGATGTCCATGATTTACAAACTAGTTCCTGATGACCAATTTGGCATCAGATAAACTAAGTCATCGGAAAGTTGGAATAATTATATTAATTAGTTTATTTATGTCCTGTAGTTCAAGCCCCGCAAGAATTTTGTCAAGATCCAGACAAAATCCGGCCCACGACGATCCTTGTCCAAGTTGCACAACATGATTGTCAAGGCTGGATACCGCAAGGACTTGAAACAGGTGAATATTTAATTTTTATTTCTGAAAATCTTCAATTAATTAAGAAAGATAAAGCCAAATGATGGTTACACCAAGATCGTTGATTCCTATGATTTAAACTCTGTTACTGATGGCGGTTGTTCTTTCCTCACTTCGAACAGCAAAGAGGCATTTTTTTCTTTAATTTGATGGTTTTTATTAATTGTTTAGTCTGCGTTGAAGCGTGCGTCTGCCATCTTGCGAGCCCAGAAAGTTCGCCAGCCCAAGAAAGGCCGCCCAGCTAAGAAAACCGATTAAGTTGTAAAACAGCGTTTGTGGAAATAAAACTCTTGGCTGTCATCTTTTTTCATATTATAAACAAATTTATTCAATTTTCAAATTCTTAAGCATCATTTCGGCATCCACAAACTCTTGCTTCGTCCTTACATTCAGCTGGAGCAAAGATTGATGGTATGAGGATTTGCTTAGTTCCTTTTTTCGTTTCAAAAACGTGAAATCCTTTTCTTGTGGGTAGCAGTAGAGAATCTCGTTCAGTTCTTGCTCAATTTGGTGTGAGACAATAGTTGGAAAGATTGGTTTTAAACGGACGAGCGTTTCTTTTCTTAGAGCTTTATCTCGACAAACAAAATTAACCAAAAGTAATCCTGAAAAAAAGTTATATATTCTCCTCTTCGATTAATTTCCTTCATTTTGTTGAAATTGTATAGCTTACCGTGTGGCTTCAAACACGTTTTAACTTTTTCCAAGAATGCCGAGTCTAAAAACGCAGGCGGAGGACAACTAATTCCCACCGACGAGTCTTTATTGTCAACGTCGATCAAAACGGCGTAATATTCTCGACCTACGATAAGAAATTCCACCTGTCAGTGATCTAATTTTAAGGAATATCGTGTTTTACCTCCAGTTAACGCATCACTGACGTAGGTTAAACCATCTTGGATCACAACTTTGAGTCTTCGATCTTGTTTGAAGCCAAAAAACTTGGTCGCAGCTTCAGCAATAGCAGGATCAATATCTACTGCTTCAATAGCGCGCTAGAATAACCAACAAACACATCTTTATAGATTTTTTTTTAGTTTTTTTTCGGAGCTTACTTCAGGAAAATGCTTGTGAAGGAAAGCAGACAATGCTCCTCCACCTAACCCAATTACCAGAATTGGGCTACTGTCAGCTGGATTACGTTCCCAAGCTAAACCAGCTGTCATAGAAACGTGGTGGTGACACGCCAAATGGTTTAAATCCACTCTGTCTACAGAAATTAAGGGAAAATCGGTTGAATGCATGTTTCTTAGAAGACTTGGGAGGTTAGGGAAGTTCATGTTGTGATACTTTTGACGATTCGCGCTTCAGATTGAATTACGTTGGGATTCGACAAGAAAATCAGCCTCCGGAATGATTGATCTGCTCGATCCGGGTCTTGGACGTCTTCGATCAGGAATTTTCCTGACAAAGGAGACACTCCTTCGTGTACCAACTTCCGTTTTCCAATATCCGGACCAATAGACAAGAAAGGAATCTGAAATGAAAGATTTAGATAAGTTTCGTTCGAATATTTCGAACCTAAATTTATTAATTTCGTATTGGAATGTTTACCGGGTAGTTGCTTGGCGTTCCTGTAGGTTTCAAGGCGGCAACGGTTTCAGCTATTTCCTCTTGAATGCTTTGTAAGTTCGAATGGTCGTGGCCTCGGTTCAAACGCACCACTACGAGCCGTTGGAAATCGGCAGAATCAGTTAACTGTTTCCTTCCATCAGGAGTTGAGAAAAGCCATTCAGTTTCCCTACAACACAATTAGCGATATTGTTAAAGAAAAGTAAATTAGAATCTCGAATTTTCAATGAAATTTTGATCAACGTGACTTTTAAGGTTTTAAAACTTGGAACGAAACTTAAGACGAATGTACCTTCCTTGAGGTACGATAAAGGCTGCGAAGATGTTGGAAGACTTGGTTGTGTTTCGATCCACTATAAAAAGTGTATAACGGGGAAATTCTGACGTTTGATTAGGACTCATCAAGTCCAACTTGAAGTTATCTTTGTCAAAGTCTTTCTTGGAAATCTGGTTTCGCAATAACGCGAATTGCTGGACGCTTTTAATCCGCTCTAATAATTCGGTAGGCGAGGACAGTTTTATAGAGCTTTCTTGCGAGGGAGCGAATTCTATGACCTGAAAATACGAGATAAAAAAAACGATCAATCTTGGGGCAGAAAAGGAGTTTTATTCAAGGTTTTTACAGGCGCCAAGTTGGGCATCTTTCTGAACTTGGTACAGACAATGACGAAGACAGGGAACGGACTCGTTTCTTCTGCGTCGACTGCGATTCTGCCTTTCGCTTTCTTCTGGGGCTTGGAAACATGATCTTCTGCATCAGCGCAGCGACAAACTCGGATCATCCAACCTTCGCGATGACTCCAGTGGACGAGCATTTGTGCGATATGCTCTTGAAACAACGAGATGCAAATATAACGTCCGCCAATGCGCAAAACGCGTCCAACTTCCTAAATCCACGCACAAATTCCGTAATAAAACAAAAAAAATCGATTTAAAAAAGTCGAACTAACCGAAAGTAAGTTGAGCGCTCTATCTTGCGATTCTTGGCTCGAATCAGACATTAAGGCGTCTAAAGTGCCTTTATCCAGCACACAAGAGAAAGTGCTGTCAGCGAAGCTCATTTTGAGAAGATCCATCGCTACAAAACTCATTTCTGGGTGAGTTTTGGAGTATTTTTCCTGCATTTGGCTGACAACAGTCTCGCTGATATCTACATTCGTTATCGACCTACGTAAAAGCATAAAATGAAACAAGTTTAGACGATTGAGGTGCAAATAAAGGGGAATACTTGAACATTACTTGTATCCTGAGTTGTATAAATCAGCGCCCAAGGTTGAATTACCACACCCAGCCATTAATATAGTATCCTTGTACGTTATATACTTGTGCAGTAGGCCAGAGAGCTGTAAGTAATTGCCATACCTTTAAAGATAAAGAAACCAAATATAAGGACAACCAAAGAATAAAATACTAAATAGTAATATAATCGAACCATTCAAACGCATTTCTCCCTCGTTTCGTGAAAAACTGATCCCAATACTGCTGTTGACTAAACTCCGAGCTGGATTTGGGTAATAGATCCATATTTTATTCTCAGCTCATTAACCTAACGTCTTGGTCACTAGTTTAATTAAATAGAGCTGTTTTGAGCGAGTTATAATGGTTAACCTTTACACTTCGTTAATTAAATGGATAAAAAACAAGAGCACGTGTGAATTAACGACATTGCCAGATTTTTAAACTTAATTCAAATTGATAAGTAAACTAAATTAATGTGTTAGTAATATTAATAATTATTCAATAACTTAAATTATTTATAGAAATAAATTTTTGAAAGAAATGCACGAAAAAGTAATTTAGGAACGTTTGGCAACGCTGAGAAAGTTGACAGTTGCTGGAAAGATGGTCGTCGATAAGTTGTGTCTGTGAAGAACCGGTTCATTCTTGCGGGATTTATTGTTTTATACTCGCTCAGAATACCCATACTTTCCGCCTTAAATCTTCCCTTCACGTGAATATCATTGCTCCCTGTTCTCCCAAGCTTCTTCTCGTGGATTACCGCCCTTATTGCGTCTCCATAGGATTAAAAAGTTTTGTTACAAAACAACAACAGAAACCATGATTAATTCCTAACAGAGCTTGTATTTCCAGCATTAAGTGTTCCATTTGAGTGTTTTAAACACTGCTTAAGTGTTGTGTCGACTGTCGGGCGTTCTTAAATCTAAAGGGCTCTTTTCATTGTTGTGCCCTGTGGGTGGTGACGTTTTTCTTTAAATTAATTACTATTTTGTTCTTCCCCCACGAGTGCTACATGCAAGGATCTATTTTGCGTGGCAACCTTTTGGATTTACCCCTTGTAAAGCTGCAGACATTACTGGGATGCTGGTAGAAGAAGGCGATGGGCGCACAGCAGACGAAGGACCGTGCTGTTGCTGCATCTGCTACCCTCAGCCTTACCACTTCACGGGCAGCAGCCAGGCACAAACCTAAACCAGTGCGAGATTCTGCTTTGTCTTCTAGTCGACCCCTGGGAACCAATATATTCACCGAACATAATGGTAAGCTTTTGGCTATAAAGCCGTCTTATAAGTTTCCGTCCAATTTGTCTTTTTTTCATAGAAATTACAAGCAAATTGAGCCTATTCTAATGAAACGTCCCGTGATGACGTCATCCCTAAGCTTAAGCAATAACTTACCATTTTCTTATTATCCACATTTCATAGGAAGGATACGAGTAAGATAGGCTCAAACTAGTGATGACGTCATCCATGAATTTAAGGAGGAAAAGCAACAAAATCTATTTTTTAGTATTTTAAATTGTTTTTATTATTCTAGAAGTTTAAGAGAAGGCTATAGGGAGCTTATTAAGTTCAGATATTATAATTGTGTGGCATTGGAATCGTATGATGACGTCGTTCATGAGTTTAAGTAAAAAAAACTAATTGGTGCCGTTTAATTAAATAATTCTTCGTTATTTTTATGATATTTTGGTAATTTTTAATTTAAAGGTTAATTGGGAGTCGATAGGATGTCTTGTACAAATTAAACTCGTATAGCGTAATTCGCTAATTAATAACAGCATAACATGGTCTAATTAATGAATTTATAGGATTAATTAGGATTATTTTCCAGTTTTTATTTATTTTGGAAGCATAATTGAGCATCGAAGGGGAACAAATTAAGCTCACGAGTGTGTCATTAAAGAGTTTAAAGACATGTATTTAATTATTAATTCGTTCTATTTTTATTTGTTTTTTTTACTTGAAAGGTTAATTGGGAGTCGATGGGGGGTAATTAAGATATTAAGGTCTTTCTGACCTTTCGGTGTAAATGTTGGATGTGACGCAAGCAAGCATAGAATTGTTGTCTAGACAATTTGGGATTTTTGAGAATTTTTGTTGGCATTAAAAAAATAATAGGGAAAGTAATTTAGATGTAATGAAGTGAATAGAAGCGGGCAATTACATATTTTAAATAGTTGAGCTTGGGAGACCCCCCAGGTTTTTCCTTTTTTTAGGGGGAGGGGTGTACGGGGTAGATGGAACTGAAACGCCCTTCTTGTTCACGTTTTGCACTTGAAAAACTGCGTTGGAAGCTGAAAGGGATGGACATGGCTGGAAAAGAAAAGAGCAAAGACAGCAGCAAATCTTGATGCTGTCATGCAACCGTTACTGAAAGCAAAAAGAATAAGAAAGGGCGAAAGCTCTGAATTGCTAAGCGGCAAAAGTTCAGGGATATGCACTTCTTTTTGAGCTTAGACACGGGCCAAGTTTGCTTGTCGAAGCCTGTTGGATCCATTGGGTTTCTCCATATGTGGGCATTCGGTTACTAGGGTCATCTCCCTCAAAGAACCCCCCTCGCTTCCCATGTTACATTGGGTAGAAACCTGTGTGTAGTTAACCTAACACTCATAGTATGATAAGATCGTTCCGAAAACTTTTCTGTTTTTTCTTATTATTTTCCAATTTTTTTAGTTATTTGAAATGCACCAAATAACGTCAGGAAAAATTATTTTAAAAAAATACAACAATCAAGTATGTTTTTGTTTTTTAATTATTAATTATTATTATTTAATTTAATTTTAATTTTTTTAAAGACAGTTAATTTTTTAAAGACAGTTAATTTTTTTAAAGACAGAAAATTTTTACAGATAAGGTGCGTTTCTGTTAAAAATACAGGATACAAGAATGAAGAACTGAGAACTGCAATAATGTTTTTTTGTTTAAAGAGATACAACAATGAGGGTCTTTTTTCGGCAAAGAGGCTCTATAATGTTTCTATAAGTTTCGAAAAATTAGTTATTTTTTTTTGAGGGAAAGGAAACGATGTTATTAGCAACAATGAAAAGTGACAATTTGATATTACTGACGACACAGGAAATAAGGAACTTTGTGAAAGTAAATTTGGAAGTACCTGGAGAAGCAGATAAGCTTCCTAGTGGCAACAATGAGATTTGTCAGGTTGGCGACAATGAAATTAGAGCTAGTATTTTTGTATAGCTTCTTCAGGGAGGGAGCTCCCTGCCAAATTCGTGTATCACTGCACCAAACAATGAAAATTTTCAAAGTAAGGCCAACAATGAAAAAAAGCATCAAATTTTTTTTAGAGGCTCGATAGAAACTTAGTTTGCCTTGACTAAACTTCACTTATTAAAACATAATAAATGGGAGAATTTCCCCCCTTAATTAGAGCTACTTTGTATGGTTTACCAATACTCATTGTTGTTGTTTTCCAATAATGGAATTGGAATGTTTTGTGCAACAAGGGAACCATTCTCATAATTGGATCAATAACTTTCCAAACCATGAAAATAGCTTATTTGGTAATCCTCACATTGTTAATAGCAACAGTAGGGTCGGGCCGTAACATAAACTTGCTCATTGTTATCGTTTTCCTTTAAAATATTGAAAAAAAAACTTTTATTTTCGAACATTTTCGTTCTTAAAAAACATTCACCTCCGATTCTGAACGACAATAGCGAAATAAATCAGAATGTATAATTAGTAATTGGACGGAAACCACGTAGGCCGCGTTTGTTATTCAGGCCGTGTGTACCTAAAGCCAGGCTACCCGGTACGGCGATTTCGAGCCTCAATAGCCCGTTACCCGGTCTGTGCCATACATTTCAGAGCGTTTGGCCTCATTGTAGTCTGGGAAGTTACATGTACTTAAAAACTTCCCTCCCTTTCAAACCTTGACCTTTCTCATTGACGCTTTCATGCGGAATTTTACCTTGGGGAGGTGGCTGTTTCTCACGCTGCATAATTTGCTGGGAGCTTGACCCATCTAGTACCCCCCCAAAGGGGTTAACTATCGTGTTTACCGCACGAGCTTTAGAAAAACAAATATATCACAAGGAACTATTATTTTTTATTTTAAATAAATAAATACATACCACGCGCGTATTTTTATGCAGGGAACTTACAAAGGTTTGATGACATGTTTATGAGCTAGTTTATGCATTTGAAAGAGACTTTGTTGTAACGGCTTGAGGGATTGGAATGTGTAGACGGAGGTGGGTTACTATAAGCCGGCTTGAGCTAAGCCAAATTGGCCGGGGCAACCAATGGGGAATGTAGGTTATGAGAGTAAAAGGGGCCGATAGAAGACACCGATCATGGTCAGTGACCTCTGCCCGGGAATCTTACCGTTACTCCGGTGTGTCTTGGCAGCCGCTCCGGTTCCCTTCGCCCTTGCGGGTTGTGCCAGACGCAAGCCGGAGTACCGCGACAAGTGCGGGTTGGCGATAAATTTGCCAGGAAATGACCGGACAATATTGGATATTATTATTTTGTTTTATTTTTCTGTTAGTGTTAGATAACCATAGTATTCATTTTACGTTGTTTCACGTTTCTTGGCATGAGAAATTGAACGGAGAGAGGCAAAGAAGGTCAAGTTGGTGGGTTTGCAGGAGTTTATTGTTGCATTTCCTTGGAATCTTGTAACAGGAAACTTCTCTAAACTTAGAAAGGAGATACACTTGGTTACGCCTCTTTTGGAAGCCGTAGTTCCTGTGCGATTTATGAATGACGATGCGAGACCGGAAAGTTGGCAGCATCCGGCGAATTACCAAATTTAGCACAATTTGGACAGAAATAACGTAAACTGGGAAAGGGAAATTGATGATTTTGTGTTAGAATTATTGGGAACAACATTTTTGAAATACTGTCAACATTTAGGAGGGAGACAAGGTGGCCCCAGGGGGAGAAATTATGGGGAAAGAGAGATTGGGAGGTAGAAAATATGTCGGAAAGAGGCTTTGAGGTTAGGGAAAAGGTTCGTGTAAAACCTTGTGACCTTGTACGTGGTTAAGGAAGATCTTGTCTTCTTTCCCAAGCTATTCAACCTGAAAATTGGTTCCATACGCAATACAGGCCGAGTTTTTTTTCTTTTTTAACTTCGGATCGTTTTTTGTCAGTCTTTTGTTGCACATTTTTGGTGTAGGTTTCTTCATTTTTCCAAGAGAAAATACCGCCTTTTTAACTTTACTCTGAAGGAGGTTCCTACAGTTTGAACCGATTCGCAAAAAAATTTGTACTGAGTGAATTGATCACTGGCCGGACTTGTAGCGTTACTTCGGTTTGCTTTTCTGAGAGGGAATGATAGACGGGCTTGGGGAGTCTCCCGAGCGAATTGACCGCTTCCGCTGTTTGTAGCATAACTTGGGCTTGCTTACCGGACCGCGCGCAAGGGTGGACAGGGAGAAGGGAGCCGATTGAGCCAAGCCAAGCCTAAGTAGCGCGTCCGGGCAGGGTTCAGTTCGGTGAGGGTCAAGGGAGCCGGAGTAGCTTGGCAAGGCAAACCGGAGTAACGCTACGAGTCGGGTCAGGGGTCAGTAAGAACAACCGGCGGATTTTCCAGCTAAAATCACTTTCTATAATTATTTTAGAAGTCGAGTAAGAATTTTTTTGCTTGATTTCGTATGCGAATTGGTCGCTAAGAAGTGCGTGATTTTATGCAGTATGGAGCCTTAAGCATATAGAATCTAACACCAATAGAATGAAACGCCAAAATGGAATTTCCCCCAAAATACAGAGAAGAAAGGGCGAGACATGTCGAACATAATGGTCTTGCAAGGGGAATTAAGGAAAAGGCATTGCACTCAGCTCTCGAAGTATGAATAATGATGATGGTTTGATGAATGGAAGGGGTTTGCGAGGAAAAGCTCACTGGAATGTGTCTTTGCCAAGTGTTCAAGGTTCCGAAACTTTGGATTTGCTAAGGGAAAAAAGGAAGAAAATTGTGAAGCTTAAATTGGTCTCGGCATGCAGAGACATTTGCCAAGCTATCATTGTTTAGCTTCAGTCTGCTGTAACCCTGCGTTCCTAAAAGAAAGAAAAACAACTTAGTTTCAACAAACACGCAAGCTAAAAACGTGTTCCATGGAGTTTTTGATTTTTCTTAAACCCAAAGCTTACTCCAAAACCCCCTTAAAAATATCCATTACACACGAAAATAGTACAGGGATATCCTCAGCAAAATTCAAAATCCAATCTTCAATAGTAACCGAGATATTCAATGTTGAAATTTAGGCCCCGCCCACGTTTTCATCCAAATCCCTTCATTAGCTCTTCCAAAGATGCGTTGGCAAATCTTTTGACGCTTTTAGTACTATATTTATGAGAAAGTACTCTGAAAGCCTTTCTTTTGGAGCCTAAAGACCTCTTTAGACGAAAAGTAGGCGTGGTCTAAACTTTAACATTTAATAGCTCGGTTAGTATGAACATTGGGTATAGGGAGTTTGATGTCAAACTTCATTTTGTGAGTCACTGTACAATCAGTAATTTTTTGGAGCGAACTTTTTTCCAACGGGGGCGTGGCCTAAACTTTAACATTGAATAGCTCGGTTAATAAGAAAGTTAGATATAGGAAATCTGATATCAACTTTCATGTTGTGCTTTGCAGTTGCTCGACAACATTTTTCGGAGCGACTCCCCCCCCCATAGGAGAAAATAAGGCAATTTAAATATTGAGAAATTCGTAGACAGCGATATAGGTTGAATGTTGTTTCGGGGATGTAAAACTAGTAATAGTGGATGTAGTTTTTGAGGTCGGCGCGTTTTCAGTTTTCCCATGACACGTTTGGTTGAATCAGAACAGTTAGCTTCACATTGCATGATTTTCACCCAAAGTCCCATGAGCTCAAGCACCTGTTCCTGTTTTGGAGTGGCTTCTTTTTTTGTTCAGTACAGTACGAAAGCTGTTGAGGTGATCACGGCAGAAGCGAACGAGTCGTCGACCGCAAACAGATGACGCTTTTTATTTGTAAGAATACTGTCACGCTACTTGTATCCCCAAACTATAAAAAGAAAGAAAAACATGTATTGGAAAAATTAATTTGCCCAACATTGGTCAGTTCATTTTGGTGATTCCTCCAAGAGTGTCTAGTTTCTGGGGAAATTTGTCCTTCAATTTGTTGTTCTGAAACATGTTGGGTGACAGGAAATGAAATCATCGTCGTGTGGGCGGACGAGAAAAAAGCGCTGCAAGTATATGTTTTCCATGGTTTATGTTAAGTGGGAGCTTAGGCTTCTAATTTCAGAAGCGTGTTAAACATCTGATGCTCTTTTCCAAGCGTTTTCTTTTTTTTTTTAATATTAAAATACAAAGAGAAACGTTGGCAAAAGCTGCAAGTCTAGTCTCGTGTTTATTATTGGTCGCCTTTTGGCGGTTTCGGGCTTCAAACGAGCGTTTTTCTCCTTTAAACAAGGGAGAACATCGTAATTTGATAGCCTAGATGGTTAAACAGATTAAACCGTTAAATTCCCCATCGCCATCTAGTGGAACAATCGTGAAGTGCCTACCCTGTGCACTATAGTGATCTTGAGTTGACCCTTATGATTTGGAAAGTTCAAGTTGACTTATTTTGATGAAAATAGGCTTGAAATAACGGAATTTTTCACAAAACGAAGCTATAAAGGCGCTTTATAAATAGTGACTTCGGAATGCCTAAATAGTGAAACTATTTATTTATTTTGGTTAAGTTTAGTCACAGGGCAGTTTGTTGTTAGGTGTAGGTAGTTTTCGGGACGGACAGAAGACAAAGTAGAGAAAGAAAGTTCTCTACAGGTTCTAGTTACCCCTCGGAAGATAAATCACCCAGAAAAAAACGTGGTGAGTAAGAACCACACCCACGCCCGGCAATCGATTTGCTGAGCACGTGGTCGCGTGTGTGTCCATGTTGTATGTGCACCTTGAGAGTTGAGACTGTGCTGTATTTATAGAGCGAACAAGCGTCTCCCCGGAAATGGTTCCTTTATGTTAGGAGCGGAACGGAAGAAAAGGTTTAAGGACGAGGAAGTTGAAGGGGGGAACCAACTATTAAGGATAGGGGTTAGTTTTGAGTTCCGCAGAGGTGACCATACGTTAACCAGGAGAACGGGGGGGCACTATAGTTAGGCAGTTAGCTTGCTTCCTTCCTTCCTGTATCAAACCTTTAACGCAGTTGGGTTTGGATTTGCCGTGCCACATGTGGCGATAGGGATGATGAAAGGGTGGCGTAACTTTCCACAATAGTTTTGATAGGTGAAGGTGAATAAACCTCTGAATGCAAAGTAAAAGTTCCCCTCAATTTGGCTCTGTTCGTTCTGTGCTCCCCCTTTCCTTGTAACTTCCCTTGTGGCATAATGTGGCAAGAATGTGGAAATGGTAGCCTGCAGCTTTCGGTTTTTGTTGTGCTACTGGCGACGCCGACCAGCGGCTCACGTCGAGTATTGATTAGCGAGCGGAAGGAGTTTGTGGAGAGATTAAACCCAAAAGAACAACATAATAATAGTAAGAAGAGAGATAAAATTATGTTTTGAAGGAGGGTATAACATAACAATGTTAGGAGATCTAAAATAAATTCGTGTTTCTTTTTATGCATAATATTGTTGGTATAGCCTTTTTTGAGTGATTTTATTCAAAATAAACAAGCTTGTACCGGTTGCGCTTATAGCGCTACCGGTACGGCGCGTGAGGCGTGAAGGCGGGGCTTGAGATCCAAGCAAGGCTCCGTTAGGGGCGCTATAGCCGTTTGATACGGAACTTGTAAATACGTGTAAAAAGTCAGTGGTTTGTTTGGAAACTTTTATTATATCCAAATTAAACAGAACATTTGATCAGTTTGGAACGAAAAGTTTAATTATTTCAACACGCGACTGTAAAATTCATTGGTATTTAAATTCAGTTTTTTCTTCTTTGGATGTTTTTACAGAAGCCTTACTGCAGAGTCGACCTTTACCCAACATTCCCGATTTGCAAGGAAGTGGGGGTGGAGGGGGCCCTGTGGGTCCAGTGGCGGAATTGGAGAATTCATCGGGTTCCGGGTCTCTAACGGGTGGATCGACGTCGTTATCTTCACATATGCCCAGCGCACTGGGTTCGGTGACGAATGTGGGGGCGGGGACACCGGTTCACCCGCCCAGTAACCACGCCCATGGTAATAGTGCGACGTTTAGCTTGGAATCCGCCGGAAGATGGACATCCAAGGAAAATTTGCTCAGGCCAGAAGCGGATGAAGATCCGCAATTGTTTGTGGCCTTGTATGATTTCCAAGCAACGGGTGATAACCAACTCAGCCTCCGGAAAGGTGAGCATCCTTAATTTTCAGCCGTTGATTAGAAATTGTAGATGAATTTAATAGTTTTAAATATATTGTTTTATTTTAACATTTAGACCTAATATTAAGAAAGAAGAAAGTAAAGAAAAATGTGGAATAATGAAAATGAAAATGTTTTCATTTTGAGATCTTTTTGCTCAACTCTTTGCAGGCGAACAAATCCGGATTTTGAGTTACAACCGAAGCGGCGAATGGTGTGAAGCGCATTCCAGTTCGGGCCGGGTTGGTTGGGTTCCTTCCAATTATGTGACGCCTGTTAATTCGCTGGAAAAACACTCATGGTACCATGGACCCATCTCTCGCAACGCTGCAGAGTATTTACTCAGTTCAGGCATCAATGGCTCCTTTCTGGTCCGAGAATCTGAAAGTAGTCCGGGGCAACGAAGTATATCCTTACGCTACGATGGACGCGTGTATCATTACAGAATTAGTGAAGACTCTGATGGACGGGTAAATCCTTCTTAACTCACTTCTCCTTACTTTTCACTTCACTTCAAAAACTCCCGTACAGAGCTTAGCTTGTTTAGCTTTCGGTAATACGATAGCATGGAGAACGCAGAACAACTTTTCCTTTTTAAAAAGTACATGAGATTTGTACAAAAGCTTAATAAAAGAGTATTATACGTAATACTAATACAAGAAGAGCTCTGTGTTACTATTACGTATAATACTGTTTAGAAGCTTTTGTAAAAATTTCGTACTTTTTAAGTAAATGCTGTTCTGCGTTCTCCGTGCTATCGTAGTATAGAACGTTTGTACCGGTTGCGCTATAGCTGCTACCGCCGCCGCGCGTTGTGCGTGGAGGCGGGGCTTACGATCCCAAGCAAGGCTCCGTTAGGGACCCAATGGCCGTTTGGTACGGAACTTGTAAATACGCTTTGAAATCACTGGTTTCTGTTAGGAAACTTTTATTATAGCCAAATGAAAAGCTAATTTTATGCCAAATCTATATTTAGTGCAGCTCTTTCTTTCTGTGCAATGAAAATTAAGCTTTCTCAAACCCAAAATTTGTTAGTACACAGTTCTTCTGCAACTGCAAAATATAATTAATTTCTTATAATCTTAGGACAAAATTAGTCATTTAAATATTATGTGCATGGGGTTTAGAATTACAAGTTTGAAGCTAAGAAACGTTAGTATATAATAAACAAAATTTGTTTATGCTTTTTTGACTTTCTTGCGCAAGGTTTCCGTAAAAACAATAACAAACACTGTCGCCATCTGTTAATGCTTCCCATCACTTAGGTATAACGGGAGCCTTCATGGAAATATGTTTTTTATATTTTGAAAAAAGGTTTACGTGACATCAGAGAGTAGATTTAATACTTTGGCTGAGCTGGTCCATCATCACTCAATCAATGCGGATGGATTGATCACCATGCTACTCTATCCTGCCCCCAAACGCAACAAACCAGCCCTATTTGCCCTCAGTCCAGGTACGGAAGAATTAAGATTGATTAGGAAGTATTAAAACTAAGCTGAAAATATATTTCCTTATTGTATTTTACTTATTTTCTGGGTTTTGATTGATGTTTGGATGAAAACAGAGCCCGATGAATGGGAAATCGAACGAACGGATATTGCGATGAAGCAAAAATTGGGTGGCGGTCAATACGGTGACGTGTACGAAGCCGTTTGGAAGCGTTATAACATGACAGTGGCTGTGAAGACGCTCAAAGAGGACACGATGGCGCTCAAAGACTTCCTGGAAGAAGCAGCTATTATGAAAGAAATGAAGCATCCGAATCTAGTGCAGCTTTTGGGGGTTTGCACCCGCGAGCCGCCCTTTTACATTGTCACCGAGTTTATGTGTCGTGGCAATCTGTTGGATTACCTGCGACACGCCAACCGCGATGATATCGATGCCGTGGTCTTACTCTATGTCGCTACCCAAATTGCCTCGGGCATGAGCTACCTCGAAAGCCGCAGCTTCATACACCGCGATTTGGCAGCGAGGAACTGTTTGGTGGGAGAGTGCCATCTGGTTAAAGTGGCGGATTTCGGGTTGGCTCGACTCATGCGAGACGATACTTACACTGCACATGCCGGAGCCAAGTTTCCCATCAAATGGACTGCGCCCGAAGGTTTGGCTTACAACAAATTCTCTACCAAGGTAAAGAACTTTCGGAGAAAAAATAAAGTTTCGCTCAAATCTACTTTTTAAAATGTTCTAAGTTTTTTAAAAAAATCTAAAAATATACTTTAAAATGTATTGAAAAATATGGCAAATTCAGTTCATTCAGTTATTGAGAAAAGGTTCAGTTTTCTATATGTTTAAAAGAGAAGAATTTTAAACAAATTTATTTTGTGCTTTTTTAGTCGGATGTTTGGGCATTTGGGATTCTCTTATGGGAGATTGCCACGTACGGCATGTCGCCTTATCCTGGCGTTGATCTCACGGATGTTTATCATACCTTGGAAGGAGGATATAGGTAAGAAAAAGTGAAGATACGTGTGAGGCGGAAGTTGATCTTTTGGAGGATCTTTTTTATGTGTTATCTGGTGGAAAGATTTGTGATAACGTTTAGATTTTGGATGACATTTGTCTATTTTTTTTAATTTTATTTTTTAGGATGGAATGCCCACCCGGGTGTCCACCGAGGGTTTATGATTTGATGAAGCAATGCTGGAGGTGGAACCCGAATGATCGACCCAGTTTTCGGGAGATCCATCATGGATTAGAACACATGTTCCAAGAATCTAGCATCACTGAAGGTAAATGGATGGGAGCGGAACACTATTTTTTATGAATTGCAGTGGATTTTGGGGATATTTCTTAACATTGAAGAATGACCTTTAACATGAATCCGCTTGATTGTGATTAATATGAGCTTTTCAAAAGTTTTTTTCTTATTTTAGATTATTTATTAATGGCTTTTGTGGGATTGCTTTTCGTTTTTTGTAGAAGTAAACAAGCAGTTACAAGGCAGTGGCTTGTCGCATAGCAAAAAGGGGCGTAGTGGGAGCTTGTCAAACGTTAGTCGTATTGGATTAAGCGAGCGTGGAATAACACGATGGGGTCCTGAAGGTAGTGAATTCTCATTTTTATTTTATTTTAATATTTTTCAAAAATGTTGATTTCGCCATATTTTTAGTACATTGTAGAGGATTTCAAGTTAAGTCCTGCTGCATCAAATTCCCTATTTCCATCTTTGATATTAACCGAGTTATCGAGTGTTTTTGGTAAACCCCGCCCTAAAAGGTGGGGCTTTTTTCTAAGAAAATACTCAATATCTCGGTTGTATGTAAAAATAGAAATATGTTTTTTCCAGGAAAAAATCATGTTTCAATGCCCACTATAAACGTGTGCAAGAACTGGAGTCGGAAATCAAATTTTATGTCATGAAATTCAATTAAAATGTAACAGCATGGGATAATATTGTTCGTTTTTTCGGGGGTGTTGTAGACGATGGTTCAGTGGGATATCCCAGTAGAGGCATAATTTCGCAGAAAAGTACGGTAGTGCAATTACGCCGAGCTACGAATACTAAAGGGAAACCCGTTCCCGCCCCACCTAAACGGACGAGGTAAAATTTTGCCACTTTTTATTTGTATTTTCGTAGAAGGTTTTTTTTTTTAATAGTTGAGTTGTTGGTGGGAAGCTAAAGTTGATTTAATTTGGGAAGCAAGCGCTTGGGTGCACATTAACGACACTAACAACATTGGTTCCTTGATTGTCCATTCACACCATTTACTTTTTTTTACAAGCTGTTTAGGCATGCTGTTTTGGAAGAAATTCGTTAATTAGCACCCGAAGCTTTTTATGATATTTTGATATTTTTTTCCCTGTTTAAAAGCTGAGATATTTTGGTGGGCGAGAGAAGTTGTTAAATTTTCTAATAGCCTTGTGTATGTGGTGTGGTTTTTTTGTTTTGTTTATTTCCTTTTGGGGGTCGCGCGCCTCTTCACCTTTAGAGAGAAGACTACGAAAGGTACCGATAAAACTTCCGGTGTAGGGAAGTTGGGACCCAGGTAATTAATCCAAAGTCATATATTCACTCTCCTATATCTATTTGTATTTATTTCGTAGCTCTTAGTTTCGCCTAAAAGGCTATGTTTGATTCAATTTAAAGGCGAGTTTAAAAGTTAGTAATTTTTCTAAAGATTTGGAAGTTAATTTTGTAAATTTGGCATCAATTATGGTCACCCGATGCGTGTGCAATATTCAGAGACACGCTCGGCAATGAAAGGAGCTATTATAGCATAACAGTACCACGGTAAACAACGGGAATTTGCTAGGAGCCAATCAGAGGGCGAGTACCACTTGCCTCTCCCAAGCCCTTCCTCAAAGTGTACAGTTAGCGTGCCATGGCAAATTCGAGGGAAGCCACGAATATATCGTATTTACTCGTATTTATCGTATCGTATTTATTTACTTGCTTAGCTTCTTAAAGTCCAGAGTTACAGACCTTCAATCAACCATTGAGGTACTAATTAAGTTAGTAGTCATGGTGGTGTTTCTTTTTACCCCAATTCACAGTTTTTTGGTTCTTATATGCCAATTTATTTTAATTTTGTGCACTTTTTAATCCCGCTAAGGCTTATGGAGGCGGAGCTTTTATTATTGTTTACTTTCTTAACTTCCGTAATATTTTGGGCGGGAATGTGTTTATTGTTTAATTGGAAAAGAAGATCCAAGCTCATGTATTGCTATTAACAACAAATAGTTCTTTCCGGGATAGCACGTATACGGACCAAGACTTCCGGGACCATGAAGAAGCAGGCGATTCAAACGGCATCGAACATATTTTTGAAGGTGAGTCTCAAGGTTAATTAACGGAAACATGACCAGTAGAAACTGAATGCGTAATGCGTAGTGTCTTCAGGCATCAACCGCGATTTGCAGTCTTTGCAACACCCGCGCCACCACGCTAGTGATGACGACGACGACACGCAGGACTACACACCCGATACGGACGATTCTGGCGGCCATTCGTACCACGGCGAGCGCGTGTTCCGCAACACCACGAGTCAGTTTTCGTCTTTCAAGAAGTCTTCGCAGCCGTTTACGGGCAAGTACCCCCTAAAATATCCCACCACAGCCTCCCCCGATCAACGTATCCGCAAAACGCGGACGTACCCCCCTAAAGAATCCTCATCGGTCCCGATTCCGGGTAACAACAACACGGCCTCACGTTTACCGCCTAAAAAGGTCCACGTGGCGGCGCTTGAGGTTCAGAACGTGAAGCGGGCCATCAACCGGTACGGAACTCTGCCGAAAGGCGCGCGGATCGGTGCGTACCTTGAATCTCTACGCCAAAGCGGGTTGAACCACGGCGAACCGCCGGAGGACCTTCAGCGCGAGCAAATGAGCGACTCGAACGCGCATTTAGAGGACGACGACTTCCTCGAGGAGGAACCGAGCCATGCGGGCAGCGTATCGACCTTCATGGGTAAACGCGAGTCGCAAGGCGTGCCCAAACAATCTCCCTTGGAAGATCGACTCCGACCAGGGGTGCGCAGCTACTTGAGTCAAGTGATGGTGCGGAGCAACTCCTCTGGCGGCGGATTCACTCAGAAACCGCGGTCGCCCGGCAAAAACTTCGGTAGTGCACAGGCGCGGTTGAAAAACAGCAAAGACATGCGCGAAACGTCGCCCGCGTTGGCGGACTTGGAGTTTCCGCCGCCACCTCCCGATCTGCCGCCGCCAGGCGGCTATCCAGAGGATGGGCATCCCCAGTACCCCTCCCCTCCCGCTAGCCTTCACTGTTCGCCGGTGCGATTCGAGCCTAAGCCGATGCCTTCGCCGCGGACCAAGAGAAAAGTGTCATCCACCATCAAAATCGACCTGAACTCCTGCCCACCTCCTCCAGCAGCTTCCGACACGTTCGTTCTGGGTGAAGAGACGAATATAAGAGAGGACACGCCCTCTCGTGTTCCCAACGTCGAGATTTCGGTCCCGGAATCGGTGAAATCGATGGTCGCACCGCATCCGATCCCGCGGAGCGACCTGGACGAGTTGATTCAGGAACCCAGGATCGTTACGAACAACATTATGAGCAAATCGATCATGGGAATCTTGCAGTCGCCCGGGAGCGACAGCGCGAACGATGAAATGCAGGTGTCCACCGGGAGTTCCGTCTTCGAACGGGGTCCGTCACCACTCCCGCCGCCCAAGAGTCCTCGCCCAGGTTCCGTCATGGACACGAGCTTCCATTCCGAGCACAAGCCCAAAGGGTTGCGGTCGATCCATCCCGGACTGCAGGAAGGGATGGAGGCGCAGTTGGTCGCCGAGATTAAGAACAAAACGGATCTGAAACGCCAATCGATCCCGTCGACTTCCTCGGAGTCGTTGGGTGGTGGTCAACCGCAGCTCGTTACGGAGCTCTTTGAGAGTCTCAGGCAAAAAGCGGGTAAGAAACCGGACGCCGAAGCTAATCCCTCTACAGCAGCGCCATCTAGTCACTCCTCGCCGGAAAGTAAACCGGCTAGCATGTTCGCCTCCATGGTGTCAAGTTCGTCCTCGCCGGACGAATTGAAGCGTCGCAGCGAGGCGGAAGACCCGGCGGACGAAGGCACCGCCGCGTCCAAAACGTTCGATTTCAAGTCGCGGTTAAGGAAAGTTAACCCGGTCCACCCCAACGAAGGGAAACTGAGCAAAGATAGGGACAGTGAAGGTGTAGAGGAGCCGCCGAAGCGGAGCAGCTCGTTCCTGGCGTTGGAGGAGACCGATGACAAGCGGAAGAGCACGGGAAGTATCAACAACTTGAGGAAGATGTGGGAAACCAAAGAGGCAAGTAAGAAAACCACAGCGAATATGAGAGACTCGGTCGTGGTAGAGCCCGAGGAAGGTAAAGGCGAGGAGAAGGAAGAGAAAAGGAAACTGTGGCCGCCGACTACGGCGTGTCCACCGCCGCCAGAAGGCGAGAAACCGGCGGTGCCTGTGAAACCAGTGGTCGCTAACAAACCCCTTGCGAGCAAATTCGCTGCCATTTACGCCAGCCCGACCTTTTCGGAACACCCAGTCAAACCACCAGTGGTCCCCCGGCCTTCCGAGTACCGAGAGTCGTTATTACAACCCCGTTTCACCCCAGCGCTTCCCCCTCCTCCTTCCGAAAGCCACGAGCTGGTGGCGGGCCACGTGGTCGCTCACAAGATGGAGGAAAAGAGCGGGAACAAGGGGAACCTGTCGAGTTCCGGTCGCTCTGAGAGCGGGAAAAGTGCAAAGGAAGCCATCTTGGATTTGAGTGCCGCGCTTGAAAACAGTTTATCCAATCCTAAAATGACGAGTGCGTCTTGTATGCAAATCTCAGACAAAGTGGGGCTATTGCACCAATCCTGCACGGCTTATGCGGATAGTATTGCACCGCATGGGAGGTTCCATTTCCGGGAATTGTTGTCAAAGTTGGAGACGCAAGCGCGTGATTTACGGCAGTCGGGAGCCCGGAATTCCGCCGATACCTTCCGACTTGTCACGGAGATGAAACATACGGTCAAAGATGTCATTAATATTGTTCAGCGATAAAAAGAAAAAGCTTTCAGGATGTTTTTCTTAGTTTCGTTTGAAATTTTTGTAAAATATCGTCGTTTTTCGCGGGCAAATTTGAATTTGATTTTTTTTGGCGCGAGATTTTTGAAAAGCCCGCCATTCCAGAGAGAACGGAAGTTTGGGGAAAACCTTGGCATATGTTTTTGATGGATGATGAATTAATTTCAATTCTGGTGAGTTTTCTAAGGGTGAGTGGGTGGAGTTTATCGAAAAAGAAGTCAATTAGTCAGGCTGCCAGTCAGTGTTTAATTTACTTTTGCGTTGGCCTTAATTCTTTCAGATTTTTTCAACTTCATTTTTCCTGTATCTCAGACTCTTTACGTTTACCATTCTTGCCATACCTAATGAGTGTATGTGTGCAACCAAACTACGCATGTAATGGGGACGCTTTTCTTTTTTGTTTATGTTCGTTTGGGGGATTTGAAAGTTATCCCGTTAAACGCTCATTCTTTGCATAGACCAGGGCTTCTGTGTTTTTCTAGTCTTTTCTTATCCATACAAAACACTTATGATTATCAAGTGCTCCCACCCCCTTTATAAACCGTTATCTGTCTTTAGGGAAGTTTCTGCGCATACGTAGGGAGGTATGAACGCTTCAGTTAAGTGAATAGCGAGCGGACGGACCAAGAGATGGCGCGCATGTTTGGGATTTGGGGTTTAGAATGTTAAATACTCGTTGAGTTAAGGGGGATAACGACAGAAGGGACAGAAAATCTAATTAAGTCATCTTGATGTGATTTTGACTTAATTTAAATGAGAAGACTATCGACAATTATGTCTGCCATTTTGTTTTCTCTGAAAGCTCCTTTATTGTCATGTATACATAGTTCCCCCCATACAAGTATGTGCCCGCCTTGGTCCTAACCCCCCTTCTGTACAGTTAATTTCATTTCTTTAGTACAAGGCCTTGCTAAAAGTAAACACGTTGCAAGTTTCGGGTTCTTTAACCAAACGGACAGCAGCGGTTGGCCATATCGTCGAAACCGAAGCAGCTGATAGTGTTGCAGGTTTTCAGGTTAGTGCGTAGTTCCACTAAGTTCTCGGGACCTAAGTTGAATGTTTCTTTCATCCAGGTAATGACGTTTTCTTGGAATTTAGGCGGGATCTCCCGAGTTTTCAGTTTCTCTATCAGGGAAGGTACGCGGAGTTGCTGCACCATGTCTTCGAAATTCGTTTCGCTGATCGCAAGTCCAAATATCATTTTCCTTTCTGCGAATCAAAGTAGAAATGCATGTACGTATGAAATTGTGTATCATAATAGTATTAGATTCTCATAATTATTTATGTTATTTTAAGTAATTTTACAAGGCTTAATAATAATCAAGCAACGATGGACATCTAGTGGCAGAAAATAGAACTAACAATAAAAAACGGAATCCAATATAACATACGCAATTAATTCGAAATCGCAACTAATGAGTCCATGTACTTGCAATCGTTTTAATTAACTTAATACTGTATGTGATAAGCGATATAAATACGGGACAGACATTGATTATTAAGTCAACGTTGTACGAATACGAGCTGTCGAAGCCAATGATCAGTTTCTATAGGCTAATGAATGATGACATAACTTTACTTTAGTTTTCACTCTTGAAAGTAAATAATGAGTTTCGTTAAGTTTATATTAACAATTTAGATATATGAACACAGCTTTTATACAAATATTTTGGCTATACTTCTACAGTATACTTGGTTTACGTCTACATATATAGCACAATGCAAAAATTTTCTCATTGTCACTCGTAGCACTTTGTAGGCAGAATTTTGTAAATGGACTGGACTAGACAAGAAATCAAAGCACAGATTTTACCTTCAGGAGACAAGCTATTGTAGAAAGCATCTTCTTGGGTTGTTCCTGGTTTCGAAGCTCCTGTCCAATAAGCACAAGCTAATATCACTACCACTCCGAGTAACTTCATATTCTGCCGTGGAGACTTTCGAGGACACTAAGTGGGAAATTGTCCTAAACCTTAAAGACACTACTCTTTATATTCTCCTGCTATACTCAACAGCTATTACGAAGTTTGCTTAACAGCTTATTCGTTTTGTTTCTTGTTGTTTTAATAAGTGATCTGGTTTGATCACGTTTCTGGCTTTCTTTGATCTAAAGACACGGGGCTATCAGCCTTTAATGCTTCTCAAAGCCAGGCTTTTTCCCAATCTTTTTGACAAGTTAATGCTGTATTGAGTATATTGGCTGGTCTACACGCCTTCTATCTAATGAATACTTCCATACAAACTAAAATTAAGCATAACATTCTTATCGTGTGCGTTTGGCTCCAGCTGGAATTTGGCCATTTTCGCGAACAACAACCTCCAGAAGAATGGACGCTATTGTTTTCACGACATTCTGTCCAAATCACCGAGACCCAAGATAGAAGTGATTCAACCAACTTCCGTCTCGCTTGAACCCTGGAATTTGAACGAAATTGTTTTACTCAATCTAATCATCAAAATGCTTGGGAGACATTTACTTGAAAGACAGCTGGTGTCCATTCCGGAGCTCAAAAACAACGACAGCGATCGTTCAGACGGTTCGGGAGAAGCTGATAACATCCCAAATTTATTGCGTTCGGAATGCCTCAAGTTTTTCTTGCACCATTAATCCTTGGTATTACAGGCTTCCAAATCCTGGTGTCCATCACTTTTCCCAATCGAAAACCAAATTATCCAAGCTCGGCAAAGATGGGGTTTTCCTGCAAAGATTAACTGCAAAAGGTCTTATGACAAATGCTAGTATACTACCTTCTTAGGACTTTAGAACGCATCATTATTGGAGACTAACCAATCAATATTTCTCGGGTATTGGCTTCCGTTTCCACATATCAAGAAATCCGTCTGCGTAGCAATATTGCATCGAGATTTCATTGGAATCCAATGCTTTATCTTGGATGAGTCTGTGCAGTGAACTCCATTGATTACAACAGGCGTGCTCCTGGGCTAAACTTATCTAGTTTAGTGAACCAGTGACCTATAAGAACAACACAGAAAGTTTATTTGTAGAAAGGAAAGATTCAACATTTTGAAGCTTTGCTATAGCGTAAATAGCCTAAGGAATAAGTACTGTAGTAATCATTTACGGCATAATGCAGTGGCATGTTGTATTTGCATAAAAAAACATGAAGGAAAACCACTTAAAACTTTAGAAAATACTAAAAAACCCTAATATTTGTTTGGAGTATTAGTTTGTTTTGGCGCCACCCTGCTGGTGGCGCCTCGCCTGGGGTATTTTGGGTGTGGCAAGAGGCGTTAGCGTAGTTTTAAGCCCCGCCTTTAGAGTTTGTCAGTCAGTCAGTTATCGGTCTGACACTGCATAATAACTTGCAGGAATTTGCTGTGAGCAGTTGAAGTTAAAGTTATAAAAAGCGAAGTAAGATATATTCATTGACTATGGGTTTACAATCGTTTTGTTTGGTTTGCAAGTTTAGGTATGTTTTTTGAGTTTTCGAACATGTCCTATGTTTCTTTTTTATATATTAATTATTATTGATTTGTTCCCATTTCCTCATCCTTTTTCCTTAAAGTTTTGTTCTTAATATGGGCATGTTCGCTTTGGCAGTTTCTGCTTTATTCTTAGAGACGCGGGTTTAGAACTGATGGCTGATATGGTAATAATAAGTAAATCAATAATTTTAACGTATTTTAAGTAAACATATTTTTTTGAAAAGGAAAAGAATGGAGAGGAACCTGGGCCCATTGGATAACACAAATGTAGAGCAATTGGCTTTGAAAGCTACATTCTCGCCTAAGATGATTTTTCCTAAACTACCGGTACCGGCTTTGGATGAAACCTTAGCCAAGTACTTGATGACGGTAGAGCCGCTACTCAGCTCTTCCGAGTACCTACGTACCAAAGAATTGGTAGAAGAATTTGGGGCAGTGGGAGGCATTGGTGAAGAGCTGCAAAATATGTTGGAAGAACGAGCTAGCAAATGTGATAACTGGGTAAAAAATCATTTCAAACAAAAATCAATAAAAATTAAATAAACATTCGATAATTTAATTGAAAAATTACACTTAATTTAAAATAATGTTACAATTTTATTTTAGTTGCACGACTGGTGGCTAAGTCAACGATATTTAGGTTATAGAAAGCCTATTACGGTGTACCAAAGTCCTGGCTTACTCTTTCCTCTACAAGAATTTGCTTCCATCGCTGACCAATTAAGTTACGCTGCTAAGATGGTGGCAGGAGCCTTGGATTACAAGCGACTCCTTGAGATAGATGAGCTTCCACAAGAAACCCTGGGAAAAGCTCCTTTTGACATGTATCAGTATTATTGCTTGCTGGGAACCTGCCGAATTCCTGGAATCCCCGAAGATACTCTAAAGCTGCAGGATCCTAAGAACCTCGCGACTCATATCGTAGTCGTGCACAACCACCAAGTAAAAATCCAGACGATTTAAACAATTTGCCTCGGCTGAAAACGAGTTTCTTAGTTTTTTAAAGTGGAAGTCTGCGATTCAAACGGCAATTCTTTGACCCAGGATCAGCTAACGGATGTTCTGTACCAAGTCGTAGTCAATTCGACGGAACCCTGCCCTCCTGTGGGCGCGTTTACTACCCAGCCCCGTGATGTGTGGGTTCAAGTTCATCAATCCTTAATGAAAGACCCTTCAAATGCTGCCAGTGTGGCTGCGATCCAAGACAGTCTTTTTGTCTTGGCTTTGGATCGTTTACAGTCGACTAATGCGAACGTTAACCGCCTGACTGATGCAGCTCTCAAGATGATCCATGGCAAAGGGGCAGGGGCTCAAGGCAATGCTGGCAATCGCTGGTACGATAAAACCATTCAGGTTAGTTTTCCTTACCCCAATACTTCTCACTTTAATCCGTTTTTAACCTTATTAACACAATAAATGAAGTTGGTGGTGGGAGAAGAAGGCATAACAGGAATCACATTCGAACACAGCCCTTCTGAAGGTGTTTCTATAGCTTTTCTCATGGATCATATTGTGGATTACGTGTAATTTAACTTTATTTGGAGGGTTTTTAGATTAATTGATGTTTAATATTGACTAGGAATCATACAAGTACGCTAAATAACGCTGAAGAAACATTGCCTACGCCTAAACCAGAGCCTTTGGAGTTTAATTTGAATGAAGACTTAAAGAATGCGTTGGATGATGCTGTTCGTGATCTCGATGTGTAAGTTAGGATGTATTTAAACGTTTTTGTTGTTAATAAGTGTCGTATTGGTTAATAATTCCTTGTTGTGTTTTAGTTTGGTTAACGATTTTGAATTGAACGTGTTTACGTTTCCAAGTTTTGGCAAGGAAGATATTAAGGCAATGCGGCTCAGTCCAGACAGCTTTATCCAAGTATCGATCCAACTTGCGTTCTATAGGTAACTTTGTATGTTGAGCTTCTTTTAAATTTTTTTTTGTTATATAGAACCCACGGAGTACCTGGCGCACATTATGAAACTGCTTCCACCAAAAGATTTATGTTTGGTAGAACGGAATCCATCCGTTCTTGTCTGCCAGAAGTGGTTGAGTTCTGCAAGAAAATGGCAGATTGTTCTGCTAACGCTTCTGATCTGAAGCGAGCCATCGAAGCGCACAAGCAATATGTCCTTGAGGTACGTTTAAGGTTAGTTTTAGAAGAGTCTGGAGTGTTGATTCGCTGATTTTCTTTAGGCCGTGAATGGACAAGGTGTTGATCGTCATTTAATGGGTCTTCGGTTGCTCTGCATTGCAAATGATATGGAAATCCCGTTATTTTTCGAAGATCCTGCTTACGTACGCAGCTCGAGCTATCGAATTTCGAGCTCTCAGGTATAATAAAGTTGAAATTGGAGAATTTGGAAGGTTTTTAGACGATTCGTTTGCTTAGGTTGCTGCTCGAAGTGACGGAATAATGTTCTTTCGGCCTGTCGTAAGCAGTGGATATGGGGTTTGCTACAACCCGATGCATCACAGCATTAATATAAGCGTTTCAGCTTACAATTCTGGTGACGAAACTAACGCAGCTACTTTGGCCAAAGCCATCGAAGCTTCCTTACGTGATATGAATGCTATGGCGAACGAGTTCCAGGCCTAACTCACAATATTCAGCTTATTTTAAGTGCAATTCCAATCTTTAGAATGCAATTTCAGCTTTTTGCTACTATGGGGAAGGAACAAGGTTTCTAAGGTAATAGTGCTCGATGTGAAATTAATGCGGTATTTTAGAATCTTTTTAACTAAAGCTAAAACTTACAAACTCCTTTTTACGCTACATACCATATCTACATCCGCTTTTTTCGCTACTTGAAAACCAAACAAACAAGTGATTTATATTGTAGAAACCGTAGGGGTTGTCTGCTCTTTCCATTTTTGTCTTCCTTCATTCACACATAGTGCAACGAAATAATGCCACTGTTAACTTTGCATACCACGCAATACAATAAATGAGCACACAGCTTGTAAAAAACTACAAAAACGTTTTAGCTTGCCGTAAATGGAAACCATTTGCACGTTGCAATTGGAGGATTTCATTACAAGCGTAACAGTAATGTAGGATAATTTATTCTAAAACTTTTGGCACAGGTTTAATTCAAATCGGTCTGCTGGCTACAAAACAAACGCAGCATTTAAGTAAGCTGATTTATTTAAGATTACTATTCACAATTTTGTAAATAAAAAGCGAAAATTCGGGGAAATTTTTCGTGATTTTTCAAAAAATCCGCTAAAAGGGGTGGGGCCTCTACGAAAAGGACGAATCCTATTGGTGGATTCGACCAAAAAGGAGGCGTGGCTCCTTTTCGAGCTGGGGAAGCTTTTTCAGGGCTTTTCTCCATAAGGAATAATGTTGTATCAAGGGGTACCCCTTGAAAAATCGTCGAAAAATGAGAGCCTCGCCCCTTCCCCTGTTCCCAGCTTGGCTTCCAATTCCTGATATTCGAGCTCATGCTGCCGAAGCTACACAATTTCGAATATAGGAATAGGAACCTCGCCGGGAAGGCATAGAGAAAGGGAGCCATTCAATATATCGTTTTTATTACGAAATAAAATGCCTCGACCGGGTTTCGAACCTGCGACCTTCCGATCACAAGGCTTGCGTCTTGTCCACTCGGTCATACGCATATATATTAATCGCGTTGAAACTTCTATAAATCCAACATATGAAGTAAGCTGGTCTACGTGTATGTTGATAGTGTTCCATTTATTGTTCGATTTATAAAAATTTAAAATCCTTCTAAAAGGTCCCTTCATAAATCGTGAAAAATTGAGAGCCTCGCCCCTTCCTCTGTTCGGTTTCCTATCCCCAATATTCGAGTTCGTAATGCCCACGCTTCACAATATCAAATAGGAACATTGTTAGGAAGGTACAAGTTAAAGAGATAGGAAGCTATTTATTATTTCGTTTTTTTTAGACAAAATTAAAATGCTTCGACCGGGTCTCGTACCGAGTACTTTCAGATCCCCAGTCTTCCACCTTGTCCACTTGGCCATAAGCCTATACACAGAATGCGTTGAAACATCTATAAGAACAACGAATGAAATAGGTGGATATACAGTCAGCATGTTCTCTAAAGTTTTGCACTGCTGCGATGCGGCACTGGGGTGCACTGAGTGCTGCACTGGTGACAGTATACATCAGTACTGGCAATGGTGAAGACACTGGACCGCACTGGGTGACTCAAGCGAGGCTGGGAAACAAGCAGTAAAACGACACTGAGAAACTTTAAAAGCTTTAAAAATACCAAATAAAATATTCATATTTATTCCAATTCATACAATATCATATCATATCAATTCAAAATTCATACAATATCATCGCCCTGAAAGTCCTTTTATCACAGATGCGAAAGAACGACGTCGAGCACCAGTTGCGCAGCGAAATTGAAATCCAAGCCCGTTTGCGCAATGCAAACATCATACATTCATTAGCTACTTTTACGACGAAACTCGCGGCCAAGGGTGAAATATACAGGCATTTGATAAGCGGCTTTTCATTAAAAAAAAGTTTAATTTAAAAAAGCGTCCTTTAATTTAAAATCAGTTGTGCATCGAATTGTGAGTGTTCCTTATTGGAAAATAACGGATCAGCAAATCAACCATGGCTCCCAAATTAACCTTTCCAAAATTTCCACCAGTCTGCTCACTAAAGAGATGAAGAAGGTCAAGTTAGGAATACGCAAAGTATTGCTTTGATTACTACAAACTTCGACTTACCTCAACTGAGGCTACAAATGAAAAAAACGAATCCAGCATCTGCAAGCTCGGGATCGGTTCCCAAGGTACGTGCGGCTTTGGTCGAGCCATGTGTAGTGCAAAGAACAAGCCCCAGTCGCGGCTTTTTACAGTGGATGTCCCTCAACACTTTTAGTTTTTGGAAGCATCAACCTTATCGTTTTGTCGTTTGTTGCCACGTTGTTTGAACTGTTTTCACCATTCGTTGTCGGTTAGAAGTTATAAAACTACCAATCGTTTTGTCGTTTGAACTGTTTTCACCATTCGTTGTCGGTTAGAAGTTATAACACAATCAACGGAGACCAAGCAGCGACATAGCTCTTGGTCGTTTAGACGGCCTACTCTAGAACGTTCTACTCTAGACGGCCTACTCTAGAACTAGAACGTTCTTTCGTTTACAAAACCCGTTGCACCTGAAGTGTCTCAACCTCTCTCGTAAGTTTCCTTAAGTAAAAGCTTTCATTTTACATCAACTCTGAGTGTAAATTATCTGAAAATAACGCCTTTTATTTTGACTTGCATGTGGTTTTCAACAGTGGCTCTGCGTTCCTTTGCTAAGCTCTCTCCGAAGTATTGAAGTTATATCACGTATCGAGCAAGCTCGTCGTAATGGCTAGCCAGTCGGGTGCTCCTAGCTCTTCATCGGCCGACAACGCTGATCCCAATCGAGCTCCTTGTTTGTCCAAAGACAACCAATTTGCCGTTCCGAGTACTTCGCAAACCAAACGCAATACCTCTGAACTTGCTGCTGATACATGCACGTGGTCCCTTAAGAACTTCGAGGTCGGAAAACCGTTGGGGAAGGGCAAGTTCGGAAACGTCTACTTGGCTCGGGAGAAGAAGTCAAAGTACATCATCGCTCTCAAAGTCCTATTCAAATCTCAGCTTCAGAAGCACGGCGTGGAACACCAGCTGCGCCGCGAAATAGAAATCCAAGCCCATTTACGCCATCCAAACATTTTACGTCTATTTGGCTACTTTTACGACGACACGCGAATCTATCTGATCTTGGAGTACGCGGCCAAGGGGGAAATGTACAAACATCTGATGAGTCAGCCCAACCATCGTTTTGACGAAAAAGTGGCCGCCAATTACATGGCCCAAGTGGCGGACGCCCTGCTTTACTGTCATGCTCGTAAAGTCATCCACCGCGACATCAAGCCTGAGAATCTGCTCATCGGATACTTCGGCGAGCTCAAGATTGCGGACTTCGGCTGGTCAGTTCATTCGCCTTCTTCTCGACGAGCCACATTATGTGGAACTTTGGACTACTTGCCGCCTGAGATGATTAACGGAAAGCCCCACGACGCTGGAGTGGATCTGTGGACCATGGGCGTCCTTTGCTACGAATACCTGGTTGGCAGACCTCCTTTTGAAGAGCGGGACCAGCAAGACACATACAGGCGGATCTGTTCCATCGATCTGCGCTTTCCTTCTTATGTTTCCGACGGCGCCAAGGATCTGATCTTGAAACTCCTGAGATACAACTCGGAAGAACGTCTACCTTTACTTCAGGCGTTAGCTCATCCCTGGATTTTAAAACATTTGGAGCCGGACGTCAGGGCAAGATCGCCTTACTTCCAAGAGCTGGATTCCCTTTGCAAAGTTGAAAAGGCTGATTAATTAGTGTAGGTTTTTATATTTACTGTCTTGCTCTTTTATCCTTCCTTTAAGGTCTATGATCACATTTGAGTTGCTAACCCGGGAACGCAGATGGTATATCTTGAATGTAAATTCATTGCACACACGTCCTCTAACATGTAAAATTTGCAAAAGCGGTGTTTTTATAAATAAATTATGGATTTTAAAAAGCGTGTTCATTTCACAAACAAACTTTTTTCTTGATTTTTATAGTCAATCCACGCGATCTAAGGGGTACATTGTCGACTATTTCGCAACCAAAGCAGGCTCAACCTTCAAAACAGTTACAACATCGGTAAAGAGATGGCGCGGGGTTCGAACTGGAGGAAGACTTTCCTGGAGGTCACCACTCATTACTAAATCCTACTTTACATGAAGGCATTTTTTATGATTGAGCTTGTAAATTAACCAAAGCATCCGCAGACTTTTTTGGGCATTCAAAAGAAAGATAATGTGTCCGACCCTACGAGTCGAAGGTCCGATTTTGAATGCGCTCATAGCTAAAGGCGCTAGCTCTTCGGACAGCTGTTCCCCATTTTAAAAGGATAGGAAACTTTGGAATGTCGAGGAAAGGGGCGGAGCTTATTCAGCTAAATAATTAATTACTCGGTTAATATGCATAATTGGCATAGGGGTTCTTCAGCCAGAACTTTTCATTTGATCTCTTCTATTTTTTTTATTTTTGTCTGACTTTCTCCCCCTTGAAACAAATCTTCAAAACAAATCTGGATGTAAAACAACACAACTTCGAGCATTCCATCAAGCCAACTATAAAATTTCGTGTACTGTACGATCCGTACAGTACTCAAAACATCATATCACGATTTGTAATAAAAAGGCTTCTTAGAATTATTGATTAGCAGTCCGTAATTAACGAATGAGGCGTAACTGATCATTAAAATGTAAAAGAAACTATACTGACTGTATTTTTAGAGTTTAGCTGGGAGTTCTTTGGTAACTAATTCGCGCATTTCGAGTAAAGAAGCTTGTAAGGCATTGGCTAAAGTAGCTGAATTGGTTTGGGGCACCGAATTGGACGCCGAAACTGCCATATTGATGCCATGCTTCCTTGGATTGTAGCAAATCCCGTATCCGTCGCTCACGACCGGTCCAAAGGCCATGACGCCGTCATTTTGAGCCGCAACCTTAGTTGAAAATAGCTTTTAAATCACTAATAACTCGGTAATTAAACAAAATTTGGTATTAAGTTAAGGATTATTCATATTTCTGTTGTTTTTTTCGTACTGTATACCTGAGACGTTGACAAACGGAAATGTGAGCTGCGTGTGTGGCCGGGATCCATGTAAAGCGACGGAATATCCATTCCGTTTTCAATGCAGAGCGTTTTAAGGCCCAACAGATGACGATCAACACCTTGGCCACTTACCGCCTAAAGCAAATGGAGCGAATCAGCATTCTGGAATCTTATAAATCGACCTTAACGTACATCATGGACGTACTGCTTGTGCGCTTCGATGGCTCGCTTCAGATCAGAGAGACTAGCGGAGTGTTTGACCATTTTCTTGCAGAATTCAACCACCTCTGGTAGGCAAGAACGAATAGTCTCGGTTCGACCGTGCATAAACTTTCTGGTTGAGGCGGATTCATACTGTGCGCCAGGCACTCCATAAGTTCTAACAAATGACACAAATTTACCATAATTCACCATAACTTGCCGTTCAAATTTGATGAATTAACAAACATAACAACAAAATTCAAAGAACTCACAAACATAATTAGATAAATAACCAAAAAAGGAATGAAAGGAAAGGAAAGATAAACATCTAAAAAATAGTTCAACATACAAAGTTTACCTATAGAAAGCGAGTTGGATCGCTACTTGGATAAAACTATCGGGGCTGAACCGCAGTGCTTTGATATCCTCCTTGCCAAACGTGGAAAACGTAAACACTCTCAAATCGAAATCGTTTACCAAACTAAAACGCGCTCTTTAGAAAGCGAATTAACCATAAGAATGCTTAGAACTCACATATCGAGATCACGAACAGCCACATTCAAAGCTTTGTCCAATTCCTCGTTCAAATTAAACTTTAAAGGCTGTGGTTTAGGGGTAGACATGGTTTCCTCCAGGCTAATTAACGTGCTCTTACGCTTCCTATAACAATTTTTACAAAAATTATGATTTTTATATATTTTTAAAAAATTGATTAATAAAAAGTTTTAAATATTTACAAGAAATCCACGACATGGTCCATAAGAAACGCCACGGGCGGTCCTTCGGATGGGCTGTGTTCGTAAGTTAGTCCTATAAAGCCTTCTCCACCCACAACGAACTTAACAAAACATTTGAAAAAAGTTTAAAATTTGGAAAAATTTGA
Organism: Lepidurus arcticus; assembly: GCA_003724045.1. Lineage (NCBI taxonomy): Eukaryota > Metazoa > Arthropoda > Branchiopoda > Notostraca > Triopsidae > Lepidurus > Lepidurus arcticus. The sequence goes on from RJJA01000202.1 coordinate 45,891, forward strand.
AAGAAGTAATGCAATTTGGAAGTTTTAGGGTAATTTCAAGCTTACTTGAAGGGTTTTGTCGTACCAGCGATTGCCAGAATTGCCTTGAGCTGCCCCTTTGCCATGGATCATCTTGAGAGCTGCCTCCGTCTGGCGGTTAAGGTTCGCGTTAGTCGGTTCTACACGATCCAAAGTCAAGACAAAAAGACTGTCTTGGATGGCAGCCACGCTGGCGGCATTGGAAGGGTCTTTCATTAAGGATTGATAAGCTTGAGCCCACACATCACGGTGCTGGGTGGTAAACGCTCCCACAGGAGGGCTGGGATGCGTCGAATTGACAACGACGTGGTACAGAACGTCCGTTAGCTGATCCTCGGTCAAATAATTGCCGTTTGAATCGCAGACTTCCACTTTAAAAAACTAAGCAACTCGTTTTTAGCCGAGGCAAATCGTTTAAATCGTCTGGATTTTTACTTGGTGGTTGTGCACGACTACGATATGAGTCGCGAGGTTCTTAGGATCCTGCAACTTTAGAGTATCTTCGGGGATTCCAGGAATTCGGCAGGTTCCCAGCAAGCGATAATACTGTGACATGTCTAAGGGAGCTTTTCCCATCATTTCTTGTGGAAGCTCGTCGTTCTCTAGGATTCGCTTGAAATCCAAGACTCCGGCGACGATTTTAGCGGCGCAAGCGAGCTGATCGTCCATTGAACGAAACTCGAGCAAGGGAAAGACTAGGCCGGGGCTTGAATAAACTATCACAGGTTCTCTGAAGCCCAAATATGCTTGACTAAGCCACCAATCGGACAACTAAAAAATATAATAGAATAAATGTATAAATAAGAATATATGAAACAAAAATAAGGATAAAAAAACAAAGAAAAAATAAGAATAAATGTAAATTTATTAAAAATAAATTTGTTAAAAATTCAAATATTATTATCGAGGTTAAATTCTATTATAGTATAATTTTGCAAGTGTCCTTCGTTGTTTTGAGATAGCTTTTAATTTCTAGCGGTTTTAATTTACCCAATTTTCGCATTTACTAGCTCGTTCTTCAAGCATACGTTGCAACTTGAAGCCAATACCTCCAGCTGCTCCAAAATTTTCCACCAATCGCTTGGTATGGGCGTACTCTTCTGGGCTGAGATGCGGTTCTACTGTTCTTAGGTATTTCGCAAGAGTTTTATCCAACGCAGGTACTGGAAGCTTCGGAATACTGTCCGTCTGAGTTGCTAATGTGGTTTTCAAGGCCATTTGCATTGCAGCGCGGTTGTTGGTTAGTAAACGTCCCGACGCGTAAGGCTGTCCGATTCCCATTTTCTTTAAATAAAGTAAAAAATAATACGTAATGTAAAACAAAAGGTTTGGCAAAGTTATAACTTTTATATTACCAACTGTAAGACCATTTTTGAGCCCAGCGTCCGTGAGATTAAAGCAGTGCTTCTTGATAGGAGTGCCATAGTTTTTCCCTTAGCTAACAAACACAGTTCCCAATGATAAACTGAATGCTTCCAGTTCCACGTTCCAGCCAAGATACACAACCCACAAGCAAAACCTTAGCAAAGTTTAGCAAAGTAAGCGAAAACTGAACCACACGTGAACGTATATACCCACAAATAAGTCTGAAATGAGCTTTATAAATAACCAAAGCAGCGACTAAATATAAAAAGCTCCCCCAAACAATTTAATATTTAATGCTGAATTTGACACACACATACCCGTTTGTTATTGTTTTCCTGTTCCGTCGTACTTACGAAACAAACGGGTGTTCTTAGAATGTGAAATGCGAAACGCATGAAAGGCAGAAATGCTGATTGGTTGTTTTCTTTATTTATGTTTCCTATTTTAGTGAAAGGCAAAAGGGGAAGATGGTTTTAAACGAAAATTGGTAACAAGACGTGATCCTAAAGCATATCCTTTTGCAATTTAGTGCTTTTTTCAGGGCAATATGCTGTGAAGTCGCGAATAGGCCCTGCATCCCTGGAGCGAGTTCTATACTAGCGCCATCTCTATACTAAACGCTGAAGCTTCTATACTAGCAATAAAGCTTTCCCCAGCCTTCAAACAAATTTACTGAACACTGATGAATTATTACTGAAATATTATTATTAACTTTCTTGGGAGACAATATTTTGGGAAAATTAAATATAACTATAAATATCATCTTAAGTTTTTACGTCCTAGCTTACATATTTAGCGTTTCTGAAAGTCAATACCGGAGTGGGTGGGTTTAATTATACCCTGCATAAGCATAAGTAACATATGTGACACATGACAATGGAGTTGAAGTTGGTTCTTGCATATCCCATGAGACGTTGCCAACACGAAGAGCCAATAAAGTGTCATTGGCATGAAAACGCCGCATTTATTACCTTTTTTTGTTTCCTTATATGTCAATACATGGAATACTGTTCTGTAATTGCATTGAATTGGTTTTTATATTGGGTCCAATATGCTCGGCTAAATTCTATAAAATGCCCAAATGTAGATAATGGAACACTGGTAGTTATAAATGTGGTTTTTCGGACTGTCATCGTCGTCTTACGTACACTATCCATAAAACATAACACTGACACGCAAGCCAGTGAACATAAAGGATGGCTTCGAGAATAGGAAGGAAGGGACAGTAATGTCAGTGCTCGTTTCAGGAGAAGATGGTGTGGTCGATAGAAACTTTTGCGAGTCATGGCGACGCAAGAAGAGGACGAAAAGGCAGAAAAGGGAAGCCAGTGGTTAAAGAAGCTTGGGCTGACGCGGGGAGGAAAGCTGTGGGGCAACAAAGAGTTTTAAGGAGGAGAAAAGGATTGGAGTTGGATGGAGAAGAGGAAGATTCATCCACCGAAACCGATTCGGATACTGATAGTGAGCCCGAGTATACATTAAGTAAGTGTAGTCCATCTTCCCTGTATGTCCAAATTAGTGATTTTAAGTCCCGTTAGATGACTCCACATCATGTATAAAGTACATGTCTTCTGCGCAGAAAATTGCATTGCAGTTTTCTTGGTAACCATTAATCCTATTTGCATGATTTTTTTAAAAAAATACATCCAACTATATCTTCTAGTGAAATAGGGTAGTAAGATTCATTTTTTAAAATAAACATAATGTTTTGCTAAAACCTTAGCTAAAAATGTTACAATGAAGTATTGCTAAAATGTAGCTTGACCTAAAGTTATTTCATGTCGTATGCCCCGTATTTTCAGTATTTATTGATTTTAATTTATATTTACTCTGTCATTAAAGGCATTCCAGGAGGGCGGACCATGTTTGATGAGAATCGAAATCCGTTGAGACGTTTGATATGGATTCTGGTGGCTTTAACTTGCTTTAGTATCACAGTCGTGCAGGTAACTAAATTCCAAATCCCAGTTTCATAGATTGTTAATTTTCCATAAGTTTGATTTAAGGTTCAAGAAAGAATTGCGTATTACTTATCGACTCCTGTTAGAGTGACGGTTAAGATCGAGTTGGCGGACAAATTAGAATTCCCAGTGGTCACTATATGCCCCAGACAACCTTTCAAGTACCTATATTGCAAAAAAGCCAAATTGGTTCTTGTAAACATATATTGGTACGAATCTGCAACCGTTTCGGTTTTTAGTTTCACTCGAATGGAAGAACTACGACCCCTAGCGGCTGAGGCGCTGCAAAAACCGTTACAAAGCGTTACTTTGCCGTTTGACTTGGTTTCGCTGATGAATCTCACCGAATTATGGACAGATATTTCCCAATCTGTTCGTGTTATGTATAACGAAGTAAGTGGCATCATCTAGCTGTTAAACTTGGGTAGAAATTAATGAAGTGAAGTGCTTTTTCGGCCGGAATAAATCTTGTGATGATGCCGGTAGATGGCAGCCGGTGTTCACCATCAAAGGAACATGTTTCAGTTACTTTACAAGTAACTAACTTGAACTTTAGCTTTAATTTTAAACCTCGAATTCTAAAGGTCATTGATTTCTTAAATAGACGAGTCAGTATCCGAAACAGGATCGTTCAACGGACTCTACATGATTCTAAATTCGGATCGCTTACTCCCGCCCAAACTTCTTGCAACTCCCAAACCGACAGCTGACATTTCAAACGTTTCCGTTTCCATCCAACCCAATTCAAGCGATTCGCCAACTCCCAAGCCAGTTTCAAGCAATTCTGATGCGTCAATACCGTTGGGTTGGATTATGTTCTTGCACGAAACTAGAGACGCTCCTACAGTGGAAGTGCAGTTTGGAGACAATGTGAACCCGAAATGGAACTTGGACACTCAGGTTTTGTTAAAGAACGTAAGCTTATCGAAATGTTATATATTTCTTACTAATTTAATGTACGAGTTCCAGTTCGATGGTGTGAATATTGGACGCAACCCCTGTGTTGATGATGGGACTTACACTGTCACGGAATGTCGATCAATTTGCTTATCGCGTGCTTTGATACAACGAAGTCAATGTCGGCTACCATTCATGAACCAACCAGAAGTTGTGCAAGAAGCCGAACTTTGTAACACGTCAGAAAGTTACAGTCAAGCGGCAAGTGCTTTATCCAAGATGATCGAGGGAAACGAATGGGTAAGATCATCTCTAAACTGCTCAAGCTAAGATTACTGTAAAGTTGGGTTTTATTGCTGTGAATTTGAATCTTACTACTCTATTTCACTAGAAGGTATAGTTTGCTGTATTTTTTTTAAAAAAATCCATACAAATAGGGTTAAGGATTACCAAGATAACTGCAGTGCAAATTTCCTGCGCAGAATCCATGCGCGTTCATATATGCCTTACAAAGCATGCCGAGTCATCTTGTGGGATTAGAAAGAACTACAATAGACATACGGGAAGCTTGAGAATTATTAAACTTCTTAGAATTTGTTAGAATTCAGTTTTAGAGTGTAGAAATCGGTGGAAACTTGTTAAGAATGAAAAAAATATTAATTTTTTTAAAGTTTCATGTCGTTTTAGAGCTACGGGATGTGTGATTGCCAGCGTCAGTGTTACGGCACTTATTATGAAACGAATTTCGAAGCTGTGAGTGGCAAACGAGCCTTATCCAGATTGCGGGTCTTCTTTCAGGTAACTTTAACCCAGTTTTTGTCAAGATGCAAATAAGAAATGAATGCCCAATCTAGGATAAGAACATTGAGCAAGTGGGAGAAGAACTGGCGTATGATTTAATTGGCCTTTTCTGCGAAATCGGCAAGTGAAAATCCCTAAACCTTAGGGATTCCTTAATATCAGGGTACTTTTCTTAAAATTTCCTATACTTAGGAGGTTCGGTGGGACTACTGATCGGCGCTAGCGTGCTAACTATTGTTGAACTAATAGAACTTGGCGGTCACTCGATTCACGTCCTACTTAAACGATCAGCGTATAAAAAGCAACTTAAACACAATGTAGTGAAGCGGTTCCGTGAGACCAAGAATTTAAAGTCAAAACGACTGAATCCCACATTGTTCAAACGCTAACGAATTTCCAATCCGGCGGATTCACTTGTTTCAGTTTCTCATGCGTGGGTATTGGCCGCTTTGTATAGTGGTCCGCTAGGATCACTTCGCCTAAAACATGTTTTTATTAAAAGAAATAGGACTGGTTCCCGTTTTTCCGTTCTTGCGCAGAAGCAATGCGCGTTCATATACACCTATACAAAAACTGCGCGCCATCTATCGGTAGCTTGGGTATAACAAGCTGAAGCTATACGGGACAGGGACTAAATTGACACTAGTTTTAATAAGTTAAGCGTACATCCCTACCTCGACATAAGAACGCAGCACTCAATCCAAATGTACCGTAGCTTATGATCAAGTGATCACTTAGAGCTAGTAAAACTAGATCCGATTCCGGTGTTCGTTGTTTTTCATTACCTAAAAGAATAAAAATACAGAAAAATACATGAATTTCGAGCTTTCTTGTAAGGGAGCATTAAAATAATAAACTAATTTAATATATTCAGTCATTTTTACCAGCGAAAAAGGTATCTTCGTCTTGCAAATTTTCCTGACACCATTCGGGATCATCGGAAACTACTATGAACATAGGTTTGGGGTACTTCGATCTGTTCATTTCCGGAAAATTTTACTTAATTCAAGAGTGATGGTTGAATAGTGAAGTGATCGATACATAGCGGTATTTACCTGAAATAGGTCTTGGCTGATTGGAAGTACTTGCGGTCTGCTATCTTGGCGGGACCGAATTTCAGGTTGAGGTAAAGTTGGTAATCTGTTCGGCGAACGTGAATACCAACTACCGTTTGGTATTTATCTTTTTTGACCTTCTTGATGTAGGAAATAGCTTCTTTGGTTAGTTGGGAGTTTAAGGGCATCTGGGCCCGTATCTGAGGTCGGCTTTGGAACATTTCTTGCAACAAAGCTACACTTATAACTGACGGAAAACCTAAATAATTGAATAAGAAAATGACTAAATTTAACTTATAACTTAAATTTTGGTATTTATTATTGTATATAATTAGGATTATTAATTTATTTTTGATCTTTCATGATGCATTACTATTATTATTAATATTAATGCTATTATTAGTAGTAGTAGTAACATTTTATTTTATTTGTAATTTTACCTGCGATCGAGATTCGATTGGGAAGATTTTCGGGGTACGGCCAATGGAAATCATAGAAAGAATAGGGCTTCAGTCGCGTACTATTTGACGCGCAGCCGAAACTGGAGTTAGTAGGGTCCCATTGTTTTGTATTTACATGATATTCTAACAATCGATTCAGTTGCTGATACAAGCCGGTATGCACGTACAAGTGCCGGTGGTACTTTTGAGCAAGAATGAAAGCTGCCCAGTACTCCCACAACTGATTGCCTGTTCTACCCAAGTCTTTCAACAAAATCATGCGTGTAGTTTCATTATTGCAGTTAAGGTCAAAGCGGGTTTTCATGGTTGGAGTCAGATAAAAGACCGCCATTCCAATCGCAAACACAAAGCAAAGTTTAAACTTACACTTTCTATGAACACATACAAAATACACGTTTTGAACCATCTTTTTTAACGTCACTTCCCTCTTGTATCCTAATCTACAGTAACGTTCCCAACGCGAAGAAGTGATCCTAACCTCAGTTGGATTCTTATCGCTTCTTTCAATATGAGCTGATAAGTTAGATAATGCATACATTTGTTCGAAACAAGTCTGATCGATTTTCAAAATAGCAATATATGAATGTAACACTTGTTAATCGTCCCTGTATGTTTCAAATAGTTATGGTAAGACCCGCCAGATGACTCTGTACGATTTGTTTGACATGAACGCGTATGGCTTCTGCGCAGAAAGTTGCATTGCAGTTATCTTGGTAACCATTAACCATACTTTCATGGAATTTTGTGTATATAGCGCTGACTATACCTTCTAGTGCAATAGGGTAGTATGATTCAAATTCGCAACAACAAAACTAAAAACTTGCAGCTCAGCATTCAGGTTTAATTTCAACACGCCTGGAATCGACTAATTACAAGAAAACTCACGATGGCAATTAAATTGTAATGATCAGCCAAACGCCTTAGATATGCATGTGTGTGCGTCACTTTCTCCAGGACGAGATTAAATACGAACTTGGATTGGGGTATTGAAGTAAAAGGGGGTAGGCTAGGGTAGGGCACATAACACGTAAGAATCATGCACAAATACGTTATGTACAGATGAAAAAGGGGGATAAAATACTGGCTTACATTCTACCCAACCAAAAATAAAATAAATAAAAATCCATTTCACTCTCTTGGAATGCTCTCACATTCAAACCAATCTCTCCTTGTTTCGCATTCCAATTTTCAAAACAACCGGATTTATGACTCAAAAAATACCCTTTGCTTTTACTTTTCAAAACATTCCAAGAGGTCAAAACACTTTCTGTCCGCCCTCTAGCGTTGTATACTTCAAACATTCCTTGGCCTCACAAAAACCAAAACGAAAAAAGTCTGTAAAATAAATAACACACTCCAAATAAAAAAGGACACACTCCAAAAAAAGGAAAACTACAAACAGTAATGGTACTGATCTTTGGTCAAAGGACTTGTTTATGTACAGGTCGAAGGTTTTCTCCGAGAAAACTTTCTTAAGAACTCCATCCTCTCCAAAAAGAACCCAACGAAAGATCTTAAAAGAAAGCTTGGCAGATTTCTTTTCTCTTTCTGGCGCGTTTTGCCCAGAAGCAACCATGCATTTTTGGTGCATTTCTTCCGAAATGCGAGTTGTCTCAAATGCCAAGGATGTCTTTGAAAAATGAAAATACGCTTTTATCATCATTCAAACAAAGCTGTGAGAACAAAAAAAGCTTTGCACTAAACTTGTCTGTTTGAATCGTGAAATGCAATGACAAACTGTTTTCAAAACGGGTAGGGCCTTTTTTCTTTACCAGAAAATAAACATTCTTTTCTTCTTCTTCTTGATTGGTTCCTTTCCTCTTACTCGACTTCCTTCCTTTAACAGGAACTACTCTTAATCTCCCCCAAATCCGCCAAAATCTTCTTGGCCATCGACAATGAAGGTGAGCTCACTCCGTCATAAGCTCCATCGTATCGCTGCTCGGCAGATTGCACAGTAGTATCAGTGGGTTTCTCCCGGAGCTGAGCTAGGGCGGACAGTAAGCGACTGTTGGCCGCATCGAGCGCTTGGATCGTCTGGACTTGGGCTTCGATCACTTTCTGCTTGTCGGCCATCCGCTGTTTTTCTCGGTGGAGTTCACCTTCCAATTCCACCAACCTGTTAACAGTCAAACTGGCCATCAGCCACGTGTTATCACACATGAATCGTACAAAAAATCTACACGAATCTTCTAAAAAACTGGTTTAAAGCCTAAATTATGACTAGCATACGCAATGCTTCATGAAAATAGACTAAGGATCATTGTTCAGTGATTCTAATTAGGAGGTAAATCATCTAGAACGGCATCTGAAGGCTCAAAACATAACAAACTTCAGCGCCATCTATGAGTATTTCGCATCAACAAGCTACGGGAGCCTTAACAATGAATTACAAGTAATTCTAAGAACTCTTAATAGTCCTGATCCAAGATGTAGCGATGAACTAGTTATTCTAACACGAAATCACTGACGTTTTAGTGATTCTAGCTAGGAATTTCTAGTTTATGAATGATCCTAAATAAAAAAAAGCCGTGAACAGGTCCTCACCTTGCAATCATGGACTTGAGCTGTTCATCCTTGCTATGGTCTTCAGCTCTGCTGTCTCTGTCATCCACTTGGGGTAGAATCACCTCCTTCTTGACGTACGTTTTCCGTTCTAGTGTGTTGTGCTGGGAAATCTCTTCTTGGACATTCCCATTAATGTACAGTTGTTCAGCTCGACTCAGTCTCGACTGGAGTGTTTCCATCGCATTGCGGAGATCCAAGATTTCTCTTTCATACTACAAAAATAAACCACCCAAATCATTATTTTTCCAACTCAAAAATCACGAATCTTCAACTTGTGCTCTGTTGTAACCCCAAATAACGATAAATTTAAACTTTCAAAAAAAGGAAAGTAAAAATTCAAAGAAAAGGGGACGAAATTCTCAAGAAATACAGTACCTCTTCCAGCGATTTAGGGTTGGAATTACGGTCCAATTCATTCCTTAGGGCTCGATTGCGAATCCGGGATCGAAACGAGCCAGCTACAGTACTTTCATCCTCTTCTTCTCCGGAGGAATCCGAGTCCCAATTACAACCTCGCCTCATAAACCCTTCTTTCTCGAAACCCGAAGCGGGCGCCGCCTTCTCCATCGACATTCGCCGGTATGTCCTCGCTTTACGACGTGGTAAACTTGAATCTACTCCTCCTACCACATACAAAAAATGTAAATGAATAAAAGTTCTTAATTAGGTGCCTTTCTCTATTTTTTAATTATTTTCCTTAAATTCACTGTTTGCATGATTTTCTCAAATAAGCGCTCTTAATTCAATGATTCTGAGCTTACCATTGCCATCTACGGTTGCCGGAGGGGACGGTGTATGTGGTGAGTAGACACACCGTGGATTCGTCCGGGGCGCCGGCGATTTAAACAGTCTCCTATCGGTGGGCGGCGTGGAAACGCACGTGGAATCGGAGGAGGAGCTTGATATCCTGGGCCTCAGCGCTTCACTCGCGTTCTTCAATCCCAAGGGTCCACTGGATTCGCTTGGGTGGCTCGGTTTGGTGTTGGTGGTCGCTAACCGCATGACATCCGCCTTACTCACCGGGTTCTTCATGTTATACAACGGGTTGTTAAACGCCACGGGCAATTGTGGCCTTCCACCGCTGCCATTTCCGTTGGAATCCCCGCCAAAGTAGTTGTTGTTGGGCGAGTGCTTGGCGCTGTGATTGGAGCAGGTCGAGTTGGCGTTGCTCCGGAGACTGCCCTTCATGGTCGGTTCGTGGATCGCCGGGTCCACCGGACTGGAACTCTGACTGTACGCGAAGCTTTGGTAGCCCGACGACGCGACGGTCGAAAGCTGCGAAATGGACACTTGACTGCCTTGGATGTTGGCTTCCAACTCGGGCCCCGAGTGCGCATCCGGGCTCTCGTCGACGTACTGCAGCGACTCGATGTAGTCGTCCATGTGATTCGCGTTACTCGGCGGCGGCAAGGCTAAATGGGGTCTCCGGAGCGCGTTAGCCGCGATATTCTTGTTGCTCGGATGGTTGAACGACGCCGGGCGATTGTAGGTCGCGCTGAACTCCTCGCTGGACGGTAGGTGGGCATTCCGGGGTAAGGTGGAGGCTTTGGGGGAGTCGGGCAGCTTGGTAAAGTGGAGATCCGTTTTGGGGAGCGCGTTGAAGGTGGGGTCGTTGAAGCGGAAAATGTTGCGTTGTAAGCTCTGGAAATTGGGTCGCTCCACGTCAGACATGCGGTGATGGTGATGGTGCGCCCCGTTGTACGGGAGCGTAGGCGTGGCGGGATCGGGACAGCTGGATTGGCGGTTGTAGCTCGGAGCACTTAAAGCAGGCGGCTGAACGCCATGCACAGAAATGGTCTCTAGGGCGCGACGAAGCGGTTCCAGACGCGTATCGTGGCTCAATTTGGGACCCACTTTGCCCAGATTCTCCACTAACAAGGTGTGCATGATGCTAAGGTGCTTGCAAATGTCCACGCTGTCTCCATCGCCCAAAAAAGGACTATCCTTGGGCACACGACTCTGCAAACAAAAATAAAAACATTTAGAAAATCCCTTCCTCGCGTAAAAAAATCTAAAATAGTTTTATTCTTGCGCTTTAGCGAGTTTAAAATGTTTCCTAAACTCGCTAGAATGATCGTTATGATCGAGAAAGAGATTATACAGAGAGAAAGAGGATGACATAATCGATTAAGAAAATAATATATCGATTAATAAGGCTATCGATTACGTTATCGATTATATTATAGTAATGACCGATTCACAAAAACATGATCGATTTAGTAAATGGAAAAAAATCAAAAGTAATGCAAAAATAAATTCTTCATAAATAGCAAACTTGGATAAGAAAAATTAAAAGTTCCGCAAACTCACGGAACTCGAGCTAATATCAATTTCGGATATTTTCAGAAATAATGTTATTGTTCAGAAATATCATGTATCATGTTATTGTTTTGCGAAAGGTAAGCTATACGGGCGACTTTATGATTGGTTGTTCACATCCTTTGCTATAGATAAAACTATTAAAAACCATAAGAAACTTACAGAAATTTGTTTGAGGAACTGTTTCATGGTACCGGCTTCCTTTTCCAGGAAATCGTTCATAAACTCCATAAAGTTTTCTTTGCCTTGGAACCTCGTGAAATTAGCCAAGGTCTGCAGCGTTTTAGCAATCAACGTCAAGTTCCTCGACGCCTTTTCATTAGGGTATTCTGTTTAAAACGGGGGAAAAAAGATTAAAAAAATCTCCAGTTAGTCCACATGAAATACTAGATACTAACTCTTAAAAAAGAATAAAGAAACAAGACAATCTTCCCCGAAAAAACACAAGAAAAAAGGAAAACAATATCCCACCCAAGCAAAAAAAATAATAAAGCAATTCTCTCTTACCAGTCGTAATCCCAAATAGGCTGGGCGACAATATCGCTGGACATAAAAAGCGCAGGAATATGGAGGCGGAAATCAGATGATCACCCACGTCTTCCTTGCCCAAGGCGGCCAACCTTTGCCGGAATGTGTTGAAGCATTCTTGGAGCTCCCTACAAATGGACATATAAGAATGAGCGTCAAAAGCTGTATAAAAGATCTCATCTAACCGGAGTAAAAAAAGAAAAAAAGGACAATGGCCCCACCCTAAACTACCCAGATAAAACCACTCGTACCCTTTAGGAATAGTGTTGACTATATAGCTTTTAGGTGGTGGTGGGAAATATCGTAAATGCAGAAGTGGCGGGTTAGGACCACAGCAAAAGCTTTACTCCTCCACCACCAAAAAGCGGGGGGAGTGTATATTACTACGTCCAGCACCAGCAAAAACGAAAACTTGAAAAAAACATACATGGGGAAATAGGCTGTCGACTCGAGAATCTTGTCCCAAGCCATTCCTACTGCTTCCCTTAAGTGCCCTTGCTGCTTCGCTAAGCTGGATGACGACGTGACGCGCAATGGATCCACTTCGCAATCTCGGCTGCTCGCGGAATCCAACAGTATTTCGACGATGCCCGTCAGTGTCTCCCGGAGATATGCCTTGCCCACTAATTTCATATAAGCTTCCATGGCTTTGGTGGCGAACGAATTGCCTCTGAACGTCAAGTGCTCGTCGTCTAATAAAGATAAACAAATTAAAATTGAATTCGAACACTACTGAAAAAAGCCATACATAACTCAAAATAAACAAGAAAACAAGTGAAAGTGTTCCTAGTGGTAATAATGTCTAGGAATCAATTTAGGGATAGACTGACGTGTCAGTTTTTTTAGCTCTTTTTTGTTTTTACGGGGAGGGGTGTGGATCTGGCAGATCTGGGGTGTAAGAAAAGGTTAATGGAGAGGGAAGAAAAGGAAAGATGTCTATCTATATATCAATGAGAAAAAAGGGAGTTAATTACCGATCCGATCGATATCTGCCATGACGATGTCAGCCAAGAAGCGTTGCGCCATGTTTTCTCGGTGCATGATAGCCACCAAGGAGGTGGCAATATCTTCTTTGGCTTTGACGCCTACGATGGGCTCGAGAGTGTCGCATAAAGGGAGATATTCGTGCTTAAGCAACCTGAGGAACTCTTCGTACACTTCAAAGGGCAGGATGTCCACTGATTGAAACTTGCATTTGACGCGCAAAGAAGGAGGGTCTTTAGTAGGCCGCCGTTCCGAAAGTACTGGATACCACTTCTCTATCAGGAACCGGGAAGTCACTGTATGGACGGGAATGCTCACCGTTCCTAAACCCCAAAATGAAACGAAATGAAACATAAACGAATGAAACCACCAATCTCGTTTACTTAACAATAAACTTGGTAAATGTTTTCATTCTACATTCTCTATAAAAGTAATAAAACGCGTTGACGCATTGAGGTTAAACCCATAAAAACATACAAAAGGAATTAAAAAAGACTCACAGCGTTCAACTCAAGGTTAAAGTAATAAGGGGCTTAGACTGAAAGCGATTAAATCATTAGGTTTAGCGCGATTAAACTAGCTTGATTTGGGTTATTTAGAATGAACGTGTGGGTAACCTAATTTAGCCCTGACACAAGGACTAGGAAAGTCGAAAAGTTTGATCATTCCCTTTAACTTCGATATTTTAGAATGAGGCATAATATTTCATATATTTTATCATTTATTTTCATATTTATTTTCTAATGACATGCCATGTTTTAGCATGACGAAGAATGTCTGAAGATCTAAGCAGTTGCTAAAGAGAAGTTAGCAAAAATTTCATAGTATTTCGCATGAATCTGTGAAAACTCGGTCACTTTTAAGGAGGATTAACTTTGCAGATTGAACTTTGGGATATGGCGCTTAAAACATTCGGAATGTTTTCGTTTGCGGTTCCCCAACAATGAAAGAACGCATGCGTGGTACCAAGTACTTCAAATATCGCGTGCGCAACCATAAAAACTCTCCTTAAATTGACTTCAGTGAAAATGTTCGAAATGAAGCTAAAGCCGCGTTCGTTTTGACCAAAGTTTAAGCCGACTTAAAAGCTTGCTTAAAAATTAAGCTAGACAATTTTAATTACACGGATGAATTTAAAAGTTAAATAAAGAAACTATTAACTTTAGTCTATTAAATGGCAATAATTTAAGCTAATTAACACTTAAATGCTGAATATCTCGTTTAAAAAACCGTTCGTTACCACACGGATAAAGTCGTTCGTTATAGGGCCCACTACAATGAAAAACCTTGGTTGAAACAAAGCTGCTTGATGTAGTAACGCCAGTAACTTAAACTGTCCTATTATGTGACTTAAAAGTACACGAGAAAAACACTCACTGTAATCTCTACTTAAAAAACACACTTTTATTGATCTAATTCAATAGTCAAGTAATAAATAACTCGCTTAAAATGTCCGGATTTCCGTTTCTAGATCCGCTAACAATGAATCGACATGTTCCTGACTCTGACTATGCACTAGCAACTCACTCCACCCCCCAAAAAGGAAGGCGAACAACAATGAAAAATCCCTCCGAAAAGGAAAAGTAACTCCTACCTTAAACCCTTGTAAATCGTACTGACGATATAGAAAAATAAATAGTCTACAATGAAAATAAATTAGAAAAATATAACTTACCGACAAGGACATCTTTCTCTCGTTTCTTCTTGGGATCAGCTTCGCGATACAGGTCAATATTGATGGTATGGACTACGGGCAAATCCTCCAGCTCGAAATGTTCGCCCCAGAAACACATATCATTTTTCTGTTTCCCAACTGTCCTGGCGTGCAACGTCTTATCTAGGCACACTTTGCAAAAGTACCTGAAGGGACAACGAAACAAAACGAATAAAATAAAATAAAATCTTAAGTAAAGTGGAAATGGCACAAAGAGTCATGAGCTGCGAGGAGAGGAAAGACAAGTCTTGTTATATATACACTTCATTTTATCCCAGGCGTGGAAAAATACATGCTTAGTGGTTCCCTATTCATAAATCTTGAGGCCAAAAGGGAGCCATAACGTATGTACATACATCACCTGCGTATTTCTTCCTTCCTTCAAAAATCCCCCCCCCCAACATTATAAATAGATTAAATGCTTACCGTTTCTTATTAGCAATGCCTTTAGCTTCCAGAATCCAAATCTTCAACGAGTTGTCAGTGCGAGGTACTCTTTCTTGATGTGGGTGGACCGTCTTTTTTAAACTGCAATACAATAACATTTTTTTTTTAGAAATGTCAGAATTTAACACCAATATAGTCATTATTTGATTTTTTTAAGATAGGTTTATAGAAAATTATGATTACGGAAAGACACATTTTCACTTAAGACGAATTTCTTTTCGAATGTGCTATTAAGTAGAGAAATAGACCTTAGTAACGTTTCAAAAGCGATAAGGGCCCTTTTCCTATGCTGGAATCTCGCAAAGTAGACCTTAGTGACACAAATCGGCTATAAGGGCGATTTTCCTACGTATCTAGAGGGAAAATCGACCTTGTGAATATCAAACCTCAAATAAATTCGAAATTCCTTTGCTGTAACACTATACATTGTTCTTAATATCCTCTTAATATCCAAGTAACAGCTTTGAGCATCTTTAGCACGTTCACGAGTTATAAGCAATAGAATGGCTGATTTTGACGGATTGACGTTAAGATAAGGCTAGGCAAAAGTTAATAAATAAGGGAAAAAAATAACATCATCGGACTTACTGATGAACCCATTTGTTCCGTTCTTCAGCACTGCCGCACCCCAAATAGGTCACTCCGCCCGGCCTGGTAATCTGTATACAGTGGTCCTCTCCCAGCACCGAAGGATGTAAGGATCGCACGCCGACATCGTTGGCCGAACCCGGGGCAATAGAACCAGGCGCCCCACTCGCGCCGAGCTCGATGGTATGGACCGCGGCTTGCGGGACTTGTCCCACGCCACACAGCAAAGATTCATGGGAGCGCGACGTCCTCAAACGGGCAGGTCCCACTCTACGAAGATATTGATACCAATAAGTTAAATTGCCTCCTAAGATTAGCATTTCCGACTTTTCTATATCACCGAACAAGAACAAATCCACACTCTGAAACACGTACGCTTTAAATGAAAAGGGAGGTAAAAAAGTAGAGAAAAATGTTGGAACACAAAGTACTTCAATTTGCCCCCCACCACCTCAATTTCTCTTGTAACTTTAAAAGAATACGCATATCCTTTACATTCTACATGACTCCCCCCTCGCTCACACACATACAAAAGACCTTCACCTACATTTGTCTTACGATCCACGTCCAACCATGTGATAAATGCAATCATCTTTTTACGGAAAACACCTGGGGACTATCTAACATCCAGGCCAATCGCTATAGACGGATACCATAGTATACGTATAGTACAGCATAGTATAGTAGAAGACAACAAGAGGTAAAAATTGATACATGTCATTCCGATATACGTGAATTCTTTAGAGAAATCCAAAAAATTGGGGAAAAGGTTTAAATAAAGAGAGAAAATCCAAAAAAGGAACGAAAAAACGAATCTTTCGTGGTATTTGGGTTCTTGGGGGAAAGTTTGGTGGCCGGACGAGGTAGTCTGAAGGCAATTTAGAGCGGAGCTGTACGAGAATATAATTGTTTTGTTTTTTGGGGGGCAGAAAACCCCGAGGCGCCTATCATCATTACTATTACTGTTACATTGCTGGCCTGAAAAAACGTCGATTGGGCACAAGACAATCTTAGGAAGAAATACTGAACGAGCTAGGAGAGAAAGGTTTAAAAAAATGGAGGTCTTCGCAAAAAGAAAAAAAAAATTAACTGCGGCTGGGAGTAAACGACGACCAAGAGAGGGCGCAATGAAGCAGAATTAAGTTGGGTTCGACAGACATGCAAATGCACTATATACGGAAACCATCAGTAGTCAGAATGTGGAATGTGAAAAGTCTTTTTCCAAGAAGTTTGCATGATAAAGCTCTACTAGATGTTTTTTTTCTTCCAAAAACTTACGACTATTGTGTTTCTTGGCGAAATGAAAAAGAGTTCTTTTTAGCGAGCTTTAATTTCGAAAAGCTTTTAGAAGAGGTAATTGGTTGAGCCAATTGTGCTACTTTAAAGCAAATGGAATCTACTTCAAACTGAAATTTTCTTCTGGAATTTTAGCGCCTTTTTTAGTACACTGCTACCTGTTCAAGCAATGGAGCAATAGAGTTTAACTTTGTACTTTTTTAATGAAATTTTTAAAGGCAATCCGAAATTTCTAGACATTTTTAGGATCTTTTTGGCAGTGACTTGGGTATTAAGAACGATTTTCCAGTGCTAGAACATAGGAGTTTTGCCCTTATTGTAAAGTTCTACTGTTCAGGTTAGTTAAGGTCTATTTTCGCTCGCTTTAACACAGGAAATCGCCCTTATTGCAATCCACGAGAGTAGGGTCTATTTTTCTACTTACTAACATAGAAAAATCGTCCTTATGGCCAACAACAATGAAATTTTAAAGAAAATCGGAAATTTCTAGACGTTTCCAGTAACTGTTAGTAGTGGCTTGGATAGTAAGGTCTATTTTTATGCACGTTAGCATAGGAAAATCGCTCTTATTGCCAACAACAATGAAATACTTCTGACGCCAGAGTCTTTTTGTGTTCCTCCATGCATGCTTGCTATAAAAAGCTAAGCTCTATGGGGAACCTTAACTACCATATGCTGCTATAAGTGTACGATGGCGTTTTTCGTGAGATGATCTTGCTAGGTGTCTCTCCGAAGCAAACGTGGGCCAGTTTTTGTGTGGGTGTGGGTGTTGTCAGAAAGACTCTCTTTCTCCTCTCCTATTTTTTTTTGTTTGGTTCGGTATAATGAGACGATTTACGCCCTTCTGCCGTCCATTTTTCCCCCTTCCCTTGACAGATAACGAGCGGCCTGGGACTTGTCGATGCGTTTCCAATGACTAGTCCATAAACACAAGGCTCAAGCTGCTCCGCTCACATATCCGCGCGGCAAGCCCACCCAAACACCCCCGCCAAGTTCATCGAAGCTACCGGCCGGCTCTTTTCTATCGAGCAATATAGACACTACAACCAAGTTGTTCTCACCCTGCTGTATGAACGCACAAAAAAGGAAAAAAAGGTAAATTTTCTCCCTCTTTTTCGTGTGTGTATGCCTTTCAGTAGCAAAGAGGGCCACCACACTGGCACACTTATAAAAAAGTTTCCCTATATTGGAAAAAGAGCAAAAACCTATACAGTGGTCAAAGCCCCGGTCAGTTTGGATGGGTTCCATGTCCCCTTTACGGTATAAATTTCCAACCCCTCTGAGCTCGAAAGAAAAAGAAAGAAAGATCATTCCCTTACAATTCTAAATTAAAATCCAATGTCTCCCGCCTTTAACGGGGCGACCGTGTCCAACCTCCTCCACGCAATCTTTCCTCCCTAAAATTCCACACGCTGTTTTAGATGACAAGATTAAATCACTTAATCAACTCCTCCCACCCAAACCCTTCAAAACCCAATGGAAAAATCCAAGAAAAATTGTAATTAATTTTGAAGCCATTAAATCATTAGAATTAAAGTAAACAAGAACATACCAAGAGGTAGTATTAGCCAGTTTAATTAGGAACAAAAATTAACTTCCGTACTTCAGAAATGTATAAGAAATTAACTCCTTAGTAGCAGCTTGGACACTAAGAACCAATTCTACGTCCAAGAGCATAGGAATTTCGCCCGTATTGCAATGTTACATTACTAAGGTTCACTTTTGCCCAATTGAACATAGCCAAATCGCCCCTAATGCCACAACAATGAATTACTTTTGAAGTAAAGGAGTCTTTCTGCGCTCCATACATTAAGAATCATTTTCCCGTGCTAAATAAAAAGAATTATTCTTATTATTCTTTAAAGAAAAATCGCCTTATTGCAATTCCATGTTAGTAAGGTCTACTTTGGCCCATCTCAACATAGCCAAATCGCCCTATTGCTCACAACAATGAATTACGTTTGAAGTAAAATAGTCTTTCAGCGTTCCCCGATGCAATTACCTGCGTTTTCGAAAGCTAAAGAGTTTCCTCAGTCGACGAAACCGTTTCAGAATCCCCAACCCCGGCATTATCTAATCCAACAAACACCTCACAATTCAGAAAACGGTCAATCCAATCGCACCAACTTTAAAAGTTGCCTTTGTTCCACTTAATCCACTTGTAAGGCCATTACTCCTCTCCACGTTTCAAACAGAGTCCCATTCACGAGTGTCTAAACACAAACCGCCATTTTGAATAGAAACGTTCTCATTTTGTCTATTTAACACGACAGCCTTGTGTTAAAACTGTATAAATTAGCCGGCCAATAATCCTAACCACGAACCACCCACATCCTATAATGTATGCTTCGCAAACACCTGTGCTCCCGATCACACTCCCGACAGTCCTTCTGCCTTCTCTGTATGTGTTTTATAAGGTAATTTCATACTGCAACTTTTATCAGATCCCCATGATTGCGTTCATAATGAAACTTGAACCCAACTACCGAAACCAAACAAATTCCGCTTGGCTTTTATCTTCCTTAGTTTTTAATCCCCGTTAAACTTCGAAAAGTCACTTTCCTCCGAAACTTTTCACCCCGGCCAAAAAAGAATCGAACGTTTCTTATCACTGCGAGGCACAACGTATACAAAGTCTAAAAACTTCCAAAGTTGCTTCCAATTTTTCTTTGAAAATGAATCTCGTATTGTAATTTCACTGTGTTCAATTCGCGTGACCCGCCAGCGGAGCTTCAGAAAAGTAGTGACTCGGATCGCGATTCCATTCACACTAACAAGGGTTACTCCCCAAACTGGGTTAGGTTAAGGTTCTGGCTAGACTTTTGCTTCCTAAGACTCCCTCAGACTGTCCGTCGCCCTTGCGCAGTCCCGGCAGAAATACGTGAAAAAAAAAGAAAAAGACTTCCAAACTTGTCAGTCGCTGCCAATATTTTCGGAATGCCTGGACCCCGTTCATTTGGCACTGCTATCAGAAATCTGTGTAAAAACCTCGTCACCTGCTGCGTCTAAAGTCGTCTTCTGTGGCAGTTTTGGCAGCTCTTAAACTATTTCGCTCCAAAGGAGCCCCAGCTGGGGAATTTCTGTTCTGCCGGACCTTGCAGCCATGAGCTTCTGCATTTCTGCATTGACTAAATAACTTATCAGGGAAAACTTCCCGACTCTTAATGTGGAACTGGAGGGGGAAAAAATTCATTAGTAACGTCGTTACATTATCATTAAAAAACAAATTCCCTGGCTGGTATTTCTGCGAGAACTTACAACGCAGAAAATTAGTAACGTTGGACACTTTTTTGGGGGACTGACTGGCTTTTTGGGTGAACCCCAAGTTGGCCCCAAGTTTGCCCCTTAGAGTTTTGACCGTCCCAAACTTGATCGCTCCCCAAGTTTGGCTTCACTTTGGACTTTGGGGATGGCAAAACTCTGTCTTTGAAGTTTGAGAAGTTTCTGTGCTGTTTTTTAAAAAATTTCCTAATATGCGTTTACGTACAGTACGGTTACTTGTTCTTTGTCTTTGAGGGAGCTGGGAAGCAGGGATTACAAGGATCGAAGAGGGTGGAATGAGGGAAGATTGTGTTTTCCTGAGCTTATACTCTTATTTTCATTGTTGATGGTTGGAGCATGTTTCGGTGTTGCTGGGAAGTAAAAGCGCTAAGAGTATTTCATTGTTGCCCACACATGGCTCCAGAAGGAAGGTGGGGGTTTGGACAATAAGAACAATTTCCCGTATTAAAGTATAGGATTTCGCCCTAATAGCAAAAGGATGTTATTAAGGTCGAGTACTACCCACCTAAACATAAAAAAATCGTCCGTATTGTCGTTGGGTTCTGTTTTTACGAGCCTAAGCAGGCGATTGGGCCTGTTTTCAGCAAGCGGATACATCTTTTGCCGTAATAAGAACAATTTCTAGTGTAAAAGCATAGGAAATTCGCTCTACCAGCAAGTGAATGTCATTAAGGTCTAGTTTCGACTCTTAAGCACAGGAAAACCGCCCTATTGTCTTTCGTGCTTTGATATTTACAAGCCTAAGCATGCGAATTTCTACCCATGGATGTAACTGGGGCATGTTTTAGCTATCTTGCTAGGAAGTAAAATGCGTCAGGACTATAGTTCACTGTTGCTATAAAAGCGAATACGTTAAGAGTATTCATTGTTGCCAACACATGGCTCTATACAGAAAGGATTTGCAAGCAGGGATTTGGACATAAGAACAATTTCTCGTGTTAAAATATACGAATTTCCCCCTTATTGCAACGTGAATGCTATTAAGGTCAATTTCCCTACTTAAGCATAGGAAAATCGCCCTTATTGTCGTCCAGTTTTATTTCTACAAGCCTAAACATGGCGATTGGGCATGTTTTCGCTGCCTTGCTATAGGACGTCCAAAGCGTTAGAACCATTGCACTGTTGCCAACAATGAAATATTCTTCTGCCTTCCCTATGCTGCCGTTCTCCCATAGAAGTAGCTAAGCTAGAGCCTTCATAAGTTAACAGCGGAAAACAAGCACTCCAATCTTTTCCTTACGAATCTCTGATGTGTGCATACGTACTATATACAGTACAGTAACGTCTGCAGAGACGGAGAGATAAATGGATCAAAATGAAATCCATAAGAAAGAATAGAACGCTATGCATAAGTAAACTTACAAGGACAAAAAGCAATTTGTCTAAAAACCACAGTAGTCGTTTTGGCCCTCGAAAAAAAAGGGGGCGGGCCTTTGTTTGTGCTCTGTGTTGTCAAGAGACGGGAGATTGTTTAAATATTAGGTGATTTAGTGTTATCAAGAGATAAAAACCCGGTGTGGCGTGTTATTTGTTAGTTTGTTTGATTACTGGGCGCTTAATCAATGACGTGGAAATCTTATTTCTTTGGCTGCTCAACCCTTTTAGGTTCGGGGAATTAAGCGTCGAACCAAAATTGGGAAGAAAGAAAACCTTTGCCGAGGCTTAGATGGGCCTAAGAGAGCGAGAGGAAATATTAGGGAAAGAAAGGAAAGCAAAAAGATTTTTTAAAAAAGGAAGAAAAGAGGGAGAAAAAACAGTTTGACGCCCCAAAAATAAATAAAAGGGATAAAAAAGGCGGGGGACAAGACATTTGTTGCCTTTACGTGATCGTGAGGGGCCTGGGAGGCTTTTCATTATCAACGTTAACAAGAGCAATAAGAAACAATAAGTCGCCGGGTTGCGAGTTAGGGTATATATATTTATACTTACGATTCCGTGTCCAAGGTGCTTCGTTTTCTTTCCAATTTCGTTACGCTTTTGGTCCGTTTCAGTGGATTGGACTTGAAAGAACGTTTCGAGAAAAAATTCTGGGAAGGAAAAACGAAAAAAGATGTCAAACGATTTTTATTAGTATGTATTCAATACGATGCTTCTGAAGACTCTTTGATTCTTCGATTCTAATGATTCTTTTAATGCGAGCTAACGTACTCTTTCTATGACACAAACTTTCAACGGTTAATTCTCCGCAACTTTTGCGAATTATTGCAATACAATTAAGAAGGTAATGTGCAGTTGTTGAACTAATGAAGTTTCAAATGTGTTCTACTTCTAATTGTTGTAGTAGAAGCCGTTTACTGTGATACGTTTGTCAAGAGAATATTGATGCTCTTAAGCGGAGATTCTGAAAACCGAACATTGGAATTGGTACCAATATCCGAAAGTGTGATTCTAATAACCGACTGAAATGGTATGAAATTTATCCTTCTGAATCGGTCCTTTAAACTTAATTCCGTAAAGCAGCTGATTCTAATAACCAGTGATCACAATAAGCGGCACCTACTGGAACAGAAATGTCAAGTTCCGGTAGCTTTTGCTATTGTTTTTCGGAACGATAGGTTTTCACTATGACGACACATATCGTTAACCTTCTTAACTTCCCTCTGCTTTCGAAAGTCTCAGTTTCATTGTTAACAAAGGGGTTTTCCAAGGACATTTCCATACCTAACGATGCGTTAATCCCCCAAAGCAGCCACAAGTACCCGTTACCAGCTTTGAAACCAATGTTTTCTTCCTAATAAGCTAAAAAATGTTGTCCAAAACCTTATTCTCAGAAGTACTCAAAACTTCCAACTGAAAATCCTCCAGTGTATCAGCAGAAACAATTCGGAAAATAATCCCGAAAAAAAATTGTGAGATATGTTCCATTTAATTCTTGGAAAATTCTCTAAATTAATTCTTGACAGTTCCCCATAAGTTCTAATTAAAACTCTCGGATTAGTTTCTAAAAAAATCCTCCCAAAAAACTTTAAAAATGTAGAAACCTTTAGAAAATTCTGAAAATAATTAAAATTCTGGAAATAACTCAAAAGAATCTGATAAAATCCTTCGATGTTCTCCATTAATCAGTAAAAATTCTCTAAATCATTTCGAGATAGTTCCCCAAGTTTTTCTTTAAACTCCCGGGAAAATCTTCAAAAATTTGTCGCATACAATTCTTAATTTCTTTAAAAAAATCACCTGAAAGTGAATTCCGCCTTGGATCATATCATTCAAAACTGGCAAGAGCACAAAACTAGTATCCATGACTCTTTGCGACAAACTATAATGTTCTCCCCAGCGATAAAACTGGCTTTGCACCATTTTATCTTCTCATTAACCTCCAATGTGTTATCTAGTTTCACTTTCCCGTCTTTTAAATTCTCTTTCTGCCAAATCCGGGAATCTCACTTCAAAACTTCCCTGCACATAACTTCCAGAATAGAATCTTTCTAACTGGGGCAAAGTTAGGAAAAACCTCTCCAAGTAGCTAAATTTCACTTTCAAATCGGTAGGAAAACTTCGAGGAAACTTTTAGGCTCCAAAAATGACATGCTCAAGTCACTTTTTTTCCCTCGGCCCGAACAACGACAACTAGACTAGACATCGCCAACCCAAACAGGCTTATGCATCCGATGAGGTATGGCAGTGTACTGAATAGCACGGTAGACTCTCTCGGCTGAGCGCCTAACACATTGTATATAAATTGCCCTTCCTTCCACTACGGTGATTAGACGGACAGTCATGTAGTAACGTGGAAAAGAAAGGGGGAAATCCCGTCCTCTTTTCTTTCCCTAGCACCTTGCACATACCTCATAGTGACGCATATACAACCAGTGAATATACACACACAGAATAAAAAAATGAAATATTAAAAAAATATGCTGCCCTCTTGCCCACATCCCGACCCCTGGAGTACTGGTTTCTCTATGTAAATGAGCCGGAACTTGCTTGGCTCACAAGAGTTCAGTCGTGATTCCCAGTTCCTGCTTATGAAAAATAACCTCCTTTTCCAGTTTCTATGGGGTTTTCTTACGACTCCCAAAACCTTCTTAGCAAATTAGGAAACTTGGCGAAAAAAATCAAATAATACAAAAACCACCAACGGAAGAACCCAAAATGCGATACATTTAGAAAAAGAAGGTAGGAATAGGGTTAATCTACACGAGAATGATTCTAATTGAGGTAATTTATCCGTTTTAATGAATGAAAGAAGTAAAGATCAAACTTACTGCAAATCGAGAAGGCGTGGATTCCATAGTATTCCGCGTCATGGGTCCTGACAATACTGGCGTGACGGGGGCACTTCCTCTTCGTTCACCACACGCTTTTTCATAGGACGTATCTAAAGGAAACACGAACAAAAAATAAATAAAAATCCCCGGCCCAAAGTTAAGTCAACAAACAAACCAAGTTTCAACAGCTCGTCCATTCATTTCCGTGAGTTTTTTTCGAGTTTTTACAAAAAGTACTTTCTTTAGTCTGCGTTAGCCTTCCTTAAGGTCCTTTTCGGTTAAATTCACCCGCAAAAGCTTTAAATTCCACCCCAAGTAATGATATTTCCCCTGTTCAGCGTCTCCACAGTTTTCCCGCCCACCACGTGCAAGATGGCGGGCGGATGCATGCACCGAAAGAGACGTGACCCTTCAAGTCTGTTTTTCGCCTCGGAAAAAAACACCCCGCGGACTTTTTCACTCCTACATCCCCTTGTCCTTACAATACGGTGACACTTGCCCTTGCAACGTTTATATCGCAAGCAAAACACGTCCAAGCTTTATCTTCCGTTTCCCAATCGCCACTTTTCGTGCCCGCCGCCACCGCAAAGAGGGGGACTGACTACCTATCCATTGTTCTAAACGATCTAACCTTCCCCTTAGAAAGAAGAATTGACTGACGCACTTGAAATATCGCTCTTCAACACGTTTAACTTGTCTAGTCAAAGATCTGCCATGTCCCAAACAGAATTTAAAAGACACGCTACAAAACCACCACACCTTAATCTTTCACCGGTACTGTGTAGCCACCGCAATTATACGCTTTGGGCTATAACTCACTGTCTTGATGCAAATGAGCTCTAAAGCTCCTCATCCATTACGTTTTTCTCCCAGAAATCAAGTTTAGCATCCTTCAAAAGATAAAAATAAAACAATCAAGGAGAAAAATCTCCCAAGAAAAAGAGCACACACCACCAAAGGGAGGGGCAAGAAGAAAGAGGTTAGGCTAAATATAATATGTTACCCGCGAACGATTATCAACAACTCAACAAGCGTTGTGTTCAAACCCTACAGGGTACACACGTAACACAACTTGGATCTATTTTGCGTCGAGCTCGAATGTCATGGCATGTGTTGTGTGGTGTATGTATCGTTTGGGAGCCCATTGGTCGCTATAGGCAACCGCCAAAATGGTTCATAAGAGACTTTTTCGAAAAGCCACAAAAGCCAGCTTACATCCTTAGAAAAAATCAGTTTGTCACTAACGACGCATATTCCCGTCTTATTAAGTAACGAAAATAGACCTTGTCAACATCCTAGGAAGATTACGCTTTTCCTATGCCTAAAGGTGGAAACTAGACCTTGGTGGTGTCAAACAGCAACAGAGTCGTTTTTGCCGTGTTTTAACGCGGAAAAATAGACCCTAATAGCATCAAACCACAATAAGGACGACTTTCCTATGTCTCAAGGTGAAAAACCCGTCCTTAGTGACATTAGACAGCACTAGGGCGTTTTTGCAACGTTGTAACGTTGAAAAATGGACTCTAGTAGCATCAAGCCGCTATAAGGACGACATTCCTATGCTCTAACCCGGGAAAAGGGTCTTAATGTCAAGACCATTTCGGTGACCTGGATTCATTGTTGACATAAGTGTGCCACAAGCACCCCCAGTGCCCTCTAGCGCCTGCTACTGCACGATCTTTCACTTTCTTTCGCATTTGGGGTTTTCCACGTGCGTAGCCTTCATTAAGCATCATTAGAATGTTTTCACCGTAAGCAAAAGCAGCAGAAGAAGAAAAAAAGCCTGGAAGCTCTAACCTATTTATGCAATGCAATTAAAGTTAAGAGCAGCAATTTGTCGGGAGGGAATCCTTGAGTTTACATACAGTATGTACGCCTTACCAACTTTCCCTTTCTATTGTACTAAACTTATTACTTTTGGGCGAACATGTACATAATTTACCGCAACTTTCGTGTCTTCCACACGTGAGAGATCAAGCGCAGGCCAGCGATCGTTAGCTCTAACCATTACTTCTCAGCTTTCTTTGACTCTGTATACCCTTACGATGTGCCGTCGAAAGAACTGAATCCCTTCCAACGATTGCCATTCTTCTGCTGTCAAATGCAAGAACATCACTTCATCTGTTATGTATACCCCCCTCCGCCAAAGAAGGTCAATATCTCTTCTATAACTAAGTATTCCCTAGCTGATCCGAGTTGGAACGTCCGAACGCCAATTGCCTCGAACGAGAACTCACTTTTGTTGAAAATCGTCCAACAAGGTCAAGGAAGAACAACCTTAAACCCCTTAAGATGACAGTTGACCTCGATTGTTTCGACACAAACAATACCAGAATTCCCTTCTCCAAGATCTAAATGTGAACTTCTGACGTTCAAAGTGTTTTACCATTGATGTTTAGTTTCAAATCCTAGTTTCTAGAGCTGGGATAGTTCAATAGATCCTTGATTCTTTGGACAAACGTGTCACCATGCCCAAGCTTCAGTTCTGCATTAATTCAAAGTGTTTTAGAATCGAAAGGTAATACTTTAGACCAGTATTTACAACGCACTGACCTTATTAAGGCGTACTTCGTGGTTTTGACCGTAAGAAAAAAGCTTACTAAATGTTTTACGGTCGAATTTGAACCCCTTATAACAATACGACGCTGATTAGCGTACAGTTAGCGTTCCTGCCAGTGTTATAAACAAACTGCAATGTGACCGCATTCTTTCGCAATCGCTACTCCAGAACCGGACAACGTCTAAAGCCCCGTTAACCTCATAGACGACACGGAGGTCCCTCTTGGGGTTCGTTATACTTGGCGGCGCCCCAAAAAAACGTGAGAAAAACGATTTACCCAAGCATTCCTACCCACCCAATGTGTCTCTATTGTCCCGCTAACCATACCCAACAATGCCAAATCCGGTCCGCTGTTTACTCGCAGGAACTCCATCCCCTTCTTAACCGTGTTTTCAACTCTTCGTCAAAATACCAGCCAAATGTGCAAATCTCGTTACACTTTTGTTAGTCACGAGCTCAGCCAAGCTTGAAATTGGCCAATGCCCAACGTTTCTCCAGTTTCCAATACCTTACAATCCACGCTTTCCTCATATTCCCTTCGTAGATTTCACTCTTCCGCTTTACTTTCACACTTTCGTCCCAGATTCGACTGCTTAAACTATCTTTAGACAAGTACCTCACAGATTCGACTAAAAGCACCGCCAGACAACCTAACACTTGCAGAAGCTGGTAGGAAGAACAAGAATCTTTCATACAAACCGGGCATGTTTACCTAGAGGCGAACTGGACAGCACATTAGCAATACAGGACTTCCTAAACGCAGCCACTTTAAGTTTAGGCCGGGACGGCGATAGTAATCGTAGCCGCATGGCTTGGATTGTACTGTCCACGTGTTTTCGTTATCCGAAACCCGACTTAATTCCGATCTCGATCAACCCACGAAGCACAATGAAAACTATTGTCCGCGGCCTGGAAATTCCTGTTCCCAATTGGAATTCCAATGAACAAACCGAACTGGATGTGAACGAAAACGCGACCTACATGTGCCCCGTTAAGTACGACTGTAGCACATGGACGCACACTCCGTTGAACTCAATGTGGTTCAGTTAGTTCCAGAGTAAGGTGTCGAGGCGTGTAACGGCTGCAAAGGGAATGCCAACACTAATGAATGTAACGTCTTTCTCAAGCAAACGGTTCACGTATTGTATGGAAGGTACTGAATGTACTGCTCAACGGCGGCTCTCGGCTCAAGGCTCAACCTGAGATCACCATCCGTTGCAAACTAAAAGGGAACCTCGTCTAAACCTGCCAGGTATGGACCATCACATCCAAGGAAGGATCTTAGGGACGCTTGATCCGAAAGTCTTCGTTAGAACCTGTCCGGCTCTTTCCTATACGATATGCGTTATGGCGTGCAGTGTAATCACGCTGCAGGCTATTCAATAGACCAGCTTCTCCTTATTCTCTGGTCGGTGGCTCGGCTGTTTTCTCTTGCCCCAAGTATATAGGAAAATTTTGAAAAAGGTTTTCTGAAGCGCAACGAATCCAAAGGAAACTTGCACTGCACATATCGACCCTCCCTCCTTCCCGCTTTCTTTGCCAACTGCCAAACAATTTGCTTCTCTTCAATCTTGTCCACAACGCAAATGGTTACGCTTACAAGGCAATTTTACTTTGGCTCCTCACACAAAGATCAATACACCTTTTCGAAAAAAAGGAACAACAAGATCGAGATTTCAGTTACGGATAAGATAGAAAAGCGGCCAAGCCTGAATACCATCCAACCAAACAACAAATCAAGAGTTTTCAAAAGCCCTTTGAACCTTTAACCCGAACCGAACCGCACAACAGCGAATTGAACTAAACGACCGGTGTTTGGACTTTCAAATTAGGCCGAAGGATTAGTCTAGCACCTCAGCAGAGACATTTAGGCCGGGTTAAGACGCGCCTTTGCCATATGTTCTCCGTGCCCCGTCTTTCCGCGTTCGATGAATGCCTAATGAGTGTTCCTTAAGTCAGTCCCTTTTCTTCAGGTTACAAGGGAACTTTGCGCCAAGAAAACCGAACCTTATAGCGATTTACAAATATGGATTCTCAAATCGTGCCTCCTCTCAGCCTTGGTCTCATGCTCAACTCCCACACAAAAAAACCTATTACGGAATCTTAGTAGCACATCAACAGACCAGCCTCTAGAACGCCATAACTGATCAAATAAATGCAAATGAATACATATAGTTAAATAAACTTAATTAGGGCGAGCATGTACATTTCCATTTACGCATGTAAATGAGTTCTTTGGAACTTTTTTAATTAAAACAATTTAAATAGCCAATTACTGCAACTATTGTAAGCTTACACTATTCCAACAGAAATTCCTTCTTTCATTTCTTTCGGCGGTAACCTTCGGTCTTCGTAACCTTTGTTCATCCCTCCCATGAATGGGAAAATAATTTTAAAAACACAAATAGAAAAAATACGAAGAAAATAGAAATAAATACCAGGTTAAATATTACAACATTTCAGACAGATGAACTATTGAATAGTTTGAAAAATTAATTAGACCAAATAGGGATAGTTTAACTGCGGCATCAGGATTTGGTTCAATTGGATGTCTCTCAATTCATCACTTTCAGGCTCTCGTTCCCGTTCCCGCCCCCGCGAGAATTAGTCTTGACACTGACCTCTGGAGGGGGCGGCGATAGCGTGATAGCCTTTCAGCATCAGCCATCTTTCATTTGCCTTCTCCCTTACGCTGTTACGCTCACACACAAAATTTTTAAAAAAAGAAATATTCCCAAAGATACCTGACTCACAGCCGGAAGTATCTGACTGTTTGGCAAATTGGGCCAAGCGGACGTAGAAAGTGGAATTCCGGCGCGGTTTAGTGTTCACTACACTAACGGCTCTTCGCCGCCGACCCACACTATTGAGTAACGACGTCTCGGACGCCGTCATCCGTTCCACGTCCGCCGCCTCTGTCTCTTCTTTCCTGGGAAACTTGGCTGCTGCACTTTCCGAACGCTGCTTTTCTTGTTGCTTGGGTAGCTTGTCATGCAAAAAGCTCGGAACTCGGCGCACCAAGCCTGACTTTTTCGCCGAACGATCTTGATGCCGCCCGGCCTCGCTTTCCCGGCTCTTCCTCGCCTCGTTCCTTTCTTCGCTCGACGGCTCAAACGTTCTTTCCCGCCTGGGACTCGCCATGTTGACGGCTACTGCCTCACTCCTTCGCAACGTTCGATATCAACACTCCTAAAGGCTCCCCCACAACGGGGCTCAACCATTCAAGGCTCGGGTTCCAACAATGAATTATGCATTGCCCAAAAAGGCTTGGTGGTGCTCCTCTTCCTCGCTAAGCGCATTACCGCATTCCATGCGTAGGAGCAAGGATCGATGGTAAAACAACAGATCAAGATGTCCAAAAATGCGATGTCCCTAGTTGCGGCCACGTTCTTTTCCAGCGTCGACCTTGTCTTGTCGCTTAGCTTGGCCCCAGCAAAAACCTTTGGGGTTCGGGGGGCAAAAAGCTTTTAAGAGACTTGATGCACCCTCAGGCGCCACCTGACCATCACACACACACACACCTGCAATGTATACCAAGTTCCAGCAGGGACACTGCAAGCCCAAATGGCAGGTGACGTCCTTATTTCACCTCTAGGAACTTTGTCTTAACGAACTTTTCCACAACTTCAAAACACCTGCTCTGTGAAGCGTTGTGAACAGCAAAAACGACGCAGAACAGCTTTACACGGAACCAATACAATCACGTGATCCCAAAGTTGCAGGCACCGAACGAGCCAACAATGAATGTCCCTTCTTTTTCCCCGTCAACATCTCACACCCGGCCCTGTAGCCAGCAACTAGCCAACTGCGTTAACTTAACGGCCAAGACGGAAAACTGAACTGGCTAGACACGAGAGAGAGGACTCAGTGACCGCAAGAAACTGGTCAAGTTTTCTTTGCACACTTC
This sequence comes from Lepidurus arcticus, assembly GCA_003724045.1. NCBI lineage: Eukaryota > Metazoa > Arthropoda > Branchiopoda > Notostraca > Triopsidae > Lepidurus > Lepidurus arcticus. The sequence continues at coordinate 76,853 of RJJA01000202.1, forward strand.
CACAAGTTCCCCCCGAGTTCGAGTCAATACACCAGAAGGGCTTAATTTTTTATTTATTTGTATTTTTTGTAAAAAAAAATTCGAGTAAAGCTATTAGGGAAAACTTAAGCGGCTTAAGATTCCATAAAGCTCCACAGCGTCTCTTTTTGTGGCACTTAATTTCACTGTTGCTGAGGACGCTGGTGTTGGAGTATTGCACTGTTGGCAACAAGGAAATAACCGCGCCTAAGCTCGCCCCTTTTCAATCTCTAGTTCACAAATGCTTAAATGACATCAAAGTTCTATTATTTGACCGAATAGGGCTTGGCAACAATGAAGTGCTTTCGGAAAGCAACATTGAAAGTGAAGTGCGCCTTCGTTTGGCAAAAAAGGACGCGCTTATAGCTCGTCTGGGTTGCCCTTTTAGCGCAACATTGGTTCATTGTTGGCAACAGTGAATTTAAACCGCTTTAGAAGCGTTCCTTTTACAAGCACTATTTATAAAAAGATACCGCTGTAGTTGGGGCTTTACCGTTGATTTAAGCTGAAAAGTGTTTCATTTTGTGACAGAATTGATATAAGTGTTTTTTCTCTTGGTTCAATTCAAAGTCAATGAAAGGCTTCGAAATGAACTTTCCTGTAAACAAAGTGTTGTGTCGTGTAACGGAAGTTAAGTGTAAGAGTAGTGAAACTGTAACGTAACTTCCACAATTCCAAGTTAAGTGTCGATTTTAAAGGCTACGGGCGATACCGAGTAACTTTAAATTGAATTCCAAGTTATTTATGACGCTTTAAATCGGTTCTAAATCTTATTTTAGCCTGGCGGTATAACTTTGATGTCCGTTAAGAAGTTAATTGGGGAGTAAAAAAGGCCGGGCTTTTACACTGTTATACACGAATGGAAGCAGATTTTTGCCCACTAAAAGCTTAAGGTCTTGGAAAGCGGCGAACGTTACTTTCATTTATAAGCCATTGATACGAAGAACCGTCCAGATATTGGAACCATATTGCGTTACACTGCACAATACGGTTATCTGATAAGGGCGCCAAAGCCCCACCTTTGGACCGTCATCCAAACGATAAGGTTCCGACACGCTCCCGTTCGGCTTGTGTGCAACTTGGCGTACGTCAAATAGCTCGCTCATACCGGGCTAAAAACTCCAACTTTCGCTCTCCAAAACAATTTCGTATTCTTCGCTTTTTCGACACACATGTGGTCAAGGCTTTTTCCCCACGCTCCTGATACCTCTATACTTAAGGAGTCCTTGATTTTACAATTTGAAAATCAACATCGCACGCTTTCGCTCTCTCGGAAATTCATTAACTTTTATGATTTTCTTTAACAGGAAAATTTATGTTTATTTAAAAAAGGAAAGCGCATTTTTTCTTTTCTTTTTTTTTTAAAAAAAAGGAAAATGTTAGAAGCGGTAGAATATATAGGACACTCCAAATAGGACAGTTTCTTTCCATTTACACCCATTTGAAGCAAAGGACGTTTCCATTATAACAATTCAGCAATTCGTCTCTCGCTAGGCGTGAGCGATTCCTAACATCTTGATGACATCATCAAGCTCGTTAAGAAATGTTTTTTTTCCCCGTCCTTCCTGTTTTGGTTTCCTCTCGACCCTTTCATAACAAGGATGCACTAAGGCACTTAAAAAACGAAAAAAACGATTCATCGCCCAGAAAAAAATTATCTTGATCATCTCTTCGCGAGATGTAAAGCCATGTAGCAATAAGACTTCCACTCGGAAAAAGTGCAACGAACTCGCTCAATTAGCGAACCAAACTTGTGTAGACTGTACTGTACAGTACACACCTCTCTTCATCTGGGAAACCTTGGAAAAGTTCCATTCTACTCATTCCACCACCTCCCCTCTTTGGGCTCTCGACAGCTTGACTGATGGAAATCCGAGCGGCAGTACCCACCCCCAAATCAAATAGTACATGCACTCGCACTTACGCCTTATCTTTCGACCTCTCATCAAAAAGGAACTCATTAAAAGCTACCCGCACACTACTACACAACTTAAGAGCCTTGTTCGCTCCATTCCCTCCCCCAACCCTCGTAAAAAAAATATATTTAAAAAAACACGTGTGCCGGACAGGGTTTTTTCGCACCTTTTTTAATTTCCATAAGTGAATGGGAATAGGAGATATTGTCCTCACCCCTCCTGGTAGTACGTTTATGGCATTAGGGAAAACCCCGTAGTCCATAGTGTACTTGTGGGTAGACCCTATAGTACCCTATAGTATACGATAGTGACTATGGTACTATACTGTCCAGTTTTTACGTCTCTCGAGGGACATAAGGGGGAGGGGTGAATTTCAATTATTCCTGGACTGTAGGGTACTGATTCGTGGTGGAAAGGAGACGGGGTGAGTTAACCGAAAACACATTGAAGGCATCACGATTCTTATGAGTCCATGAGTCACAGAAAGTGGAGGAAGAGGGCCGTTTGGCAGTATGTTGCGTTGCGGCCGGAATCTTTTAATTCGGCTTATGGGTCGCGGGCACATATGTGGCTTGAGGCTTGCAACAATGGTCTACCCTACCCATAAGCGGAAGGCTTTTCTCTACAGAAGGAAGCAAAGAGGGGGAGAGCGATAGAGGCTGTTAAGATGTTCAGGCATGGACGTCCGGGTCCGGCAAATGCTTTGGCATCTTACTTCCCCTGTGCTCTCAGTACTGTGTCGCCCTCTGGGCTCAGTAGGCAGTCTGCTATAGATCTACAGATGAAAAGATGCTCGGAAAGTCAAAGAAATCGAGAAATCGAAGCTCAAAGATTCCGAAATTCGCTCGAAGATTCCAAGATTCACTGGAAAATTCCATGATTCGTTCAAAGATTCCAAGATCCACTCGAAGTTTCGAAGATTCAAAAAGATTCCCTTGGCTTAGTATACTCAGTATAGACGGTCTGTTACAGACGTAAAGATGTGTACATGCTCGAGAAAGCTGAAGCTGCTTTGAAAGTCAGTATCTGTGAGATATTGGACCGAATTGAGTATCAGATTGGATTGAGTCCCAGTTGTCTTTAAAACTATGAAGAGTGGAGTAGGCAGAGGGAGAATTTTTCGTTGTAGGGACAAGTTTGATGATGAAAGTTCAAACTTTCGGAGGGATACTGCCGTCAGGAAGAGAGGGAAGAGAAATAGACACGACAAGCAATCAGCATAGACGACCACAAAATGTTGTGGAAGACCGCCAGCTGGGCTTTGAGGCTGTTAGAACGCTCTACGACATAACAATTATCATCCATCAATGAATACTCCCTGGTGCTGATCTGGATTTTGGGGGTTTTATGTGACGTCAGGGTTCACTTCGGATCACCCAACCCAATTTCCTTGAAATCAGAACAGAACGTTCTTACCATACACATACACCAGAAGATAGAAGAAACAGAACACCTAAGCCACGCCCACCATCCTTTGGGTCGTGCAATGGTCTTTTTTTCTAAAACGAAATCGTATTTGTTCTCATACATCGCAATGGGTCTCCAACAATGAAAAACCCTAACGAAAAGTGCGGCCTCAACTCGGATTTTTCCAAACATTTCACTGTTGCTCGAAAGGGGTCGAAAGGTAATACTAGAGAATGTGAATCTTTCAAAGCCTTCACAGCAACACTGAAACATGGCCAAATATGTCAATGATGCATAGCACCCAGAAAACTTCAACATTCTAAAAAGGGGCCGTTAGATTCTGCGTATGCCACTGTGACAGCCCATAACAATGAAATTCTTTTCTGTTTGCCATATTCGTCCGAACAAACTCGGTCAATTATTTTCATTGTCGTTGGCATCCGGATTGTGCGATTGATAACAAGGGCCTCATTGGCGACACGACAACAATGAAACCCTCAACAATCAATCCATTCCAGACTTCCAACCATGAAATCTTAACTTCCCCCATGCTCAAATCTCGGAAAAGCTAGGAATCCGATAAGGAAAACATTGTCACTGGTCAAACGGGCGTGGTTTATCACTTGGACTTGAAGAATCTAGCACCTGTGGAGCTGGATTGCAAGTAGAGCGTCAATTCATTACACTTACCCCTTTAAGAATCTTCCGATTTCCTTAACTTGCCAGTTAACACACCCAACACGTTTTCCAACTTTTTAACTTCCAGAAGAGGGAGTGGATTTCCAATCTCAGCTTTCTCTTTGAATATTACGCGACTGCAATCGACTGGAAGCGCTTCTTTCTCTCTAACGTCCTATCTGTCCCTGAGACAGTCCAACAGGGAGTAGTAACGTGATTGCCTTGACTCTACATAGTTCTATGGGGCGTATACAGTTACCTTTTCCCCACTTTTCTTCCCATCTCAAGGAAGAGCTCAAGCTAAAGGCCTTTTGCGTCTCTACTACACTATACATAACAGTAACCCATAGCGATCCTCGATCCTTCGAATCGCACCCAAGTGCTATCCTGAACCTAGTAAACGGCGCTGGAGAGGCCTGCAGGAAGAAGAAAAAAGCCTATATCCTTTTTCCCGTAAAAGAGGTCATCCATGAAAGCATGGAAGCATGAAAACCACGTTCTATCCATTCCCAGGTATAGACATTATCACATCCTTTTCATCCCCCAACGACTCCTTTTCTTTTTTTTATATAGCGTTTCGCCCGTTTCGGTGCGGTTCGCCTTCTTAAGATATCGGCAGGATCAAAAACAACCTGAACCATACGAAAAACCTTTCGGAAAATTTTCCTTATTTTTGGGTTGTTTATAAATATAAATAGAGAAGGTGCGGGGGCCATTTTGGCAAGACCAGGAGTAACCTCGCGACTGCTGCCAAATTCTTGCTGCAACTTCCAACTTCCCAAAACTCGTTTCAAATAAAGAACTTGGCACCAGTTTGGGACCACATTTCCCTCAGCGACATGACACAGTACCGCCATTAAACCTTCCGAGGTTTCTCGCCAGAGGAAAACATAAACCAAATAGACGCAACAGAAGGAGCGGATGAGCCCCATGGCCCCAAAGCAAGCCCAAAGTCATCCGCAGTTACAGTTCGCTCCCAAACGCTGAAAAACAAAACCTCATCAAGGGCATTTTGGCAAAAGCTCTTCCGGAACTATAATTATAGCCTTTTCTCTGGCTCGTGGCTTATCCTTAAGCCACGCCTTGTTTTTTCCTCGTAAATAATTGTCCTGTTTTGCTGCTGCTTCACCAAATGCTGGCGTAATCCCTTCCTTTCTTCCATACAGAGTTGAAAACTCAACTTACCTACAACGACAGAAAAAATAACGAAATTAGTCACCCAGGATAAACTAAATATGGACACAGTAAGATCAAACGACAAGTTAAGCTGGTTGGTCATGGGTTTTCAAAACAAGGGGGCGTGGCTTAACTACTCTACCACGCATAGAACACAAAGTCAAGTGGTAAAAACTCCAGAACTGCTCGCGTGTTCGTGCCAGAGAATCATTCCATCGTAATTTCTATTGCCTTGTGAAATGGAGGCCAAAGTCACCAAACGCCACTCCGACATAGTTCAAGAGTTATGGTTCTAGCACGATAACATGAGTACAACGAGGATCCACCAATTTCACGGAAAATGGAATGATATTAAGCTTTTTTGCGGTGCTTTTTGGGGGACAAATGAATCTTAATGAACGTCCTCCCTCAATTTCCTGACCCGTTTTGATGTTTCGGGTGGTAACGTATATACAACGACCGTGCCAGTATCGAACATTGTCCTCATTTCCAGCTTCGCGTGCCAAACGTTGTACTGTGCCTCGTTTTTCGTTGAATCATTGAATGCGGGTTAAACTCTCTTAACAACCGAAAAAAACTCGTTGGGTGACAGTTTACATGCGCTGAACACAATCATTAAGGGGGAACTTTTCATGACCTTCCTAATCGTCTTCTAATTCTTCATGCTTCAAGGCTTTCTTTTACAGATTCATGTTATTTAAAAGTACGGTAAAAAGACGTAAAAGCACTGTGATAGCACGTAAAAGCACGGTACGTACAAGCGTGTACTCGTAAAAGTACTCCAGAAGGGTTTTACTGCGCTTAATGTTGTAATTTTCGATGTTTGTAGTGTTTTTTAGTGTTTGAATGTCGCGTAGCCTTTTTATCCGTTATGTTGGTATAGCTTAAAATAGTTACACTGTGCGCAGTACTGTTTGAAGCCAAGGTTAACCTTCAGAAAAACTGAAAGTACACACGAGGAAACCAAAACTACTTTAGAAGTCACGCCCGGACGCCCTGAACGTTACTATGAGCTTCTTCGCTGATTGAATTTTACCCTTGGTTTGTTCGAAAACTCGAAGGTTGTTCTCTACTACGCCAACAATGAAAAGTTAGCTATGCCTGGCTTACGCACTCAATGGAAATATTCGAACGCTTACAAGCGCTTCGCTGGTCGCCTGAAAGCAGGCACGCAAGAAACAAAGCAAGAGTGTTTCACTGTTGGCAACAATGAAATCCTCTTACGCTTCTTTGCCCATTGATTTGTTCCAAGCACACAAAAACATTTCCGAACATGTCAACAATGAAATTAAAAGTTAAGTTTCCTATCGAACTTTCTAAAGAAAATATCATAGTAATCCTCGGAGAGATTAACCGGATTCACCACTTAGAAAACTGCAACTAATACTCTACATTCCGGATTTTCGATTTCCAAATTACCATTCTAATGTTTAACACTCTTCAAAAAGCTCTAAAACTCGGAACCTTGAGCTCTACGAGCTAAAAAATATATTTAAATAATAAGAATAATACTAAAATCCCGCAAGAATGGAGTTGACAAACGTTCCATTCCGTTACTGTCACATCCACGTTATAAAATAAAATATAAAACGACTGTCAGAATGCTTTTGGGTAGAAAAGGATCACATGCAATAGCCCAATTCACATAAGATTGAGCATTTGAACCCCCACATGACCTTTTTTCGGAAGGTTAAACTCCAAATCCTACAAACCCAAGAAGGGTAAAAAAAAGAATAAAAAAACTACCATTTGATGGCGTCGTGCGTTTAAAGAGCCCCGATTTGGTACTTTTGGTACTCAAGGTGCTCGTATTCAAGGACATGTAGCACTCCTCATCCTCACCGTCCTCATCCTCATCATGGTTTCCCGCCAAGCACTGCAGCGCACTCCTACTTCGACTGCGGCTCCGGCTCCGCGGCGTGAGCTGAACGTTCGATGAGCGCGCCAACGCCGCTTGAGCCGCTTTAATCTTGTCCGCATTGCGCCTTAATTTCACTGTTGCGAAGGGCTGCGTTAGGTTCAAGTTCACCGATGATCTGGGCCAATGCGGCAATGTGTTGCTGTTGCGACCCGCACCCATGCCATTCCCGGTGCCACAGAGCAAATTGCCCACACTGGTCGTCTTGTGATGATCCATACTGTCGCCAGGGTCGTGGCGGTTCTTTCGCGGGCGTTTTCAAATATCCTCAACGGCTTTTCTATCTACTGTTCCAAACGGATCCCTTCCGCCAAGGGTAGAGTGAGCCAAGTAGGGATCCTAACAGTAACACTAACACTAAAGCCTCGTTAATAATGATCACAAGCCTTCTTTTTCCCCTTCAATATGACACGCAAAGAGAGAAAAGAAAGGGACAATCCCATACGGCGGTTTTATACGACGCCACTAAAGACCACGCTTTATTGCACGGAAGGGAACTAAAGGGGCAAGCAGCACGTGCGTGCGGCGGTATGTGGGGTTATGTGCTATTTTAACGTAGTGGTAGGAAGGAACTTGGGCCTGCTTCGATCCTTGGAAAATTCCAAATGACGGGGGAATGAGCGCCAGAGCGAGAGACAGAAAAAAGTGCAGCATGGACGCCTTGAAAATCCACCATGACGCAGCTGCCAGCTGTCGCATAAAAACAGAGCATCCTTTTACGCCCTCTTCCCCGACCAATGCATACGGTCACTAATCACCAACGCACTCAATTCGCACACTTCGGGGGCGAGGAAATTCCGAATATTCCGAGTGCAAAGTTTCGCACTCGGAAGAGGTCACTTGGGATCTAATGAAGATACTACTGAAGATTTAGTACCAAACGATTTGGACCGAATCTTTTCCCGTAGAACTTTGAATCGAATTGAAGGCTTCTATTTCAGACTTTGAAGCTACGATTCTGGTAAATATAGGATCGTAAGATTCGGATTCCTAGTGATTTTCTCGCGATTTTTATGATAGAAACTGTCTATGCTGAAATATAGGGGGAACAACGTAATCCTTCGAGTTTAGAAAGTTAAGGCTGAGAAGGGGGGAAAAAGTGTAGCGTCACCGTATCCTAAATCAGCGCACCTGAATTGGCTGATTCACTGGTTTTCTTTTTTCGTTTTTTTCTATTTTTGTGTTTTTGTATGACACGACACTATGAAGCTTGGCAGCATGATGACAAACCTTTTCGAGCCGTAAGAAACGAAAACAAGAAAATCTGTGAGTGAGCGAGTGAGTCACGATGCACGTTAACCGGACTTTGGAGCTTTGGGTATAGGGCCAAACGTTCCTAACGCCGTCGTAATTTGGAATACATATAATGCGCGCAAGCCCAGCGCGTGAGTAAGTAGTACTTCTGCAACACTGAAACAGCGCACAGGACACCGAACATCCAAATAGAGACACACAACATACACACGACCGTTCTTGTTCCTGTTCCAAGGCAAACAAGCCAGCATTGGAGAGGGAAAAGGCGTGTTGTGCTGGGGGTCTCTATCTAACGTTAACACGAAGGGTGCGTTCCTAAACCTTCAAAAGCCTTCGCTCTTCCTGTTTGGGGGTAAGAGAAGGATATACTGATAGCGGATCTGGGCTAGCTAATAGAACTTGAGCTCCCGGTACTTGGCGAATTCACGGGGTAAAAAGTAAAAAAAAATGCGATCCCCAGGAAGTCACGTCAAAGCGTATAATTTTCTCTGGACAGGGAACTGCTTCCGAACCTTAAGGCCCCCCCTGTTCGTGGGCAATAATGAAATAATTCCTAACCGCCTTCACTTGCGAGCAACACTGAATATCCCCAAACGCATCCACAATGAAAATACCGACTAAAAACGTTCGTATCTGCTTCAAGCCTGGACCTGACATAACATGCCATGACACAACACGACACGACTTGCTGAACCTGGCATTCGCTCCTAATGAATGCCAGGCTCCCGTACAGCTTAGCTTGCAAAGGCGCGATAGCACGGTGAAGGTAGAGTCTGGTGAATAAGAATAACTGTAATTGTAAGGTGTGATATCTCTTGTGTGTGTAATTGGACGGTGGCTTTCAGAGAAACGGACGTTGTGGGGGCAAAACAATAGTTACCATGTGGGTCCTTCTTCTTTTCCTATCCCAGGAGGGTATTAATTGTTTCCTTTGGCACGGCAAGCGGGTATAACTAAACAGAAATGAGCAGCTGCTGGTTATCAAAATGCTCAATTTAAAACAAACTCAATGGGGAACGAAACCCAGCTGCCTGTTTTAACGAAGGAAAATGGTCCCTCACTTTAGCCTTTACCTAGAAACACATGTAACCCCATTTACCTCCATCCTCTTGTGCAATTTAGTCTTGTGTTATTAGCGTATAGAAACAGCATAGGAATCTGCAAGTGCCCTCCTTTTGGCACGTGTGTGACAGGGAGCTCTTTGAAGGTCGAACGGGTGGCAGAAAACAGTACTTTTACTTTGGAAAAGTGCTCGAACTTCGCAGAAGTGCTCTAACGCTATTTAACTGCATTTCATTTCGAAATGATCTAGAAAGAACCGTATTTCTGATGGACATTCTGACGGTTATGGGTGGGAGACTACGTCAGAGCAGCAGATGCATAAGACTGCAAGCAATGTTATGTTAAGAATCTAACACAGGAATTTCTTTCCATATTTTTCCTGTCTAAACATAAGGGAATTCCTTCGCTTTAAAGAGGCACAGAAATGCCATAACTAGGCCAAGTTGGCGTAAGATTGTATTCTTGCAACTAAGGCAACCTAAATGAGGCACGTCATTTGGAGGGTTATGGCTCCTGTTTAACATGATCTTCCCAGAAAAATAGTAATAATAATAACTGCCATCAATCAATACAAAAATTCTTGACGGATGCGTACAGTACCTACGAATGGTCGTTTTTCTATGGTTTGTTGACCCACAATGGGGAAAACATGGGCTTAAAGTCGTTTTCGATTAGCTTTAACGCTTAAATTTCAACCAAATACAACATCCAACATGGGCATGCACTAAAATCACACGCTTAACTTCCCCGAACTTGCCCTCTTCGAACTCGCCCAGACTACTTCATTATTGCCAACAATGAAATATAACTGTCCCTATAAGTCTTGCCCCTTCAAACTCGCCCAAACCATTTCCTTATTGCCAACAGTGAAATATTCGGAACACAGGACTCGATGAGTGTTTGCGCTCATTCTCCAAGCTACAGAGGAGCCTTCTAAAGCTGTAGAAACTATGCATACATTCGCGGTAAAGGAAAGGACATTGTACGCGTTTCTGTAAGTTAGAGTTATATCCGCTCGCATCCGGAAGCTCGGTACAATCTCTAATCCCTGCTTTGATGATTACACAAACACATTACATTAGCAACCCTTCCACCTCGGTTTCCACCCTCTCCGCTCTCCCCTCTTCCTGTACGGTACGTTTCCCCAAAGTTGCTCGTTTCTCGTTTGCCGCAACTTCCTAAGCGCTAATAACAGGAAGGTAAGTAAAACCCCATAGTTTCGCCCCCACCCCACCCCAAAGGTGTTTAGTAACAGTATCTACCGCTGGGTACTAAAAACGCAATTCTCATCACCATGCAGGGGTCTTTGCCGAATCTACGTACCGAACTACACTAAAATGACCTTACAACTTAAAGGGGGTAATTTGGCATTAGAAGGGGCCAACAGCATGATTTCACCCTAACTAAAAGTTTCTTCTAAGCTTCCAATCCCCCAAACCAAAACCTTCCCGAAAATCCTTGATGAAAATGGCTGATTAATTAAGATCGCAATGACAAGGAGGGAAACCGTGCCTTAATACGATACCATACCCGCATCGCGCAACCCCTCCCCCTTAAAAAACGAATAAAATAGAATCCTTCTAATAATACAAAAATGACAAAAAGAAAACGAACCCTTAAAAGCAAGCTTAAAGTTCCCACCAAAAAAGCGAAACTGACACCGGAAAGACTGGTTCCCATAGGGTAATATTCGAACGTAAGTACGTAACCCTAAACTCGCTATCGAATAGAACTTGAAAAAAAGAGCAGAATAGACTGTTGTTAGGCCTCCCAGCCTCTTTTTCTCTCTTCTAACTCCGTTCTATAGTCTATACATGCTCTACGTAAGCGTTCTCGCTTTTAAAACACGTGTGGGCTTGAAAAACGGGGTACTTGTCCACCCCTGAAAACCCCTTAGGCTTCAGCACCCTAATTAGGGTACGGACGTTAGATCGGTTTCGTGTATGGTATGTGACGTATGTCTTGGGGGGTCTTGAAGCTCTACTTTCCAATTTTCTATGAATTTTTGAATTTTTGAGGGAAAAAGAAGGCTCGATTTACGTATGTACATCTACTCCTGCTTGACACACTATATATCACGTCACAATATCCAATTTCTCAAGTCTCTTCCCAGGCCGTAAATGCACTAAATGTAGCACTATTTACTTTTCTTTCGTAAATCTTTTTTAAATCGCTCTGATTCGAGAGAATACGGAGATGCACTGTTTGGAGTTCGTGGACAATTTTAGAAAATTTTCTAATTTAATTTCAGGAAATTTTGGTAACGTTCCAAAGGGTCTCTAGAGACTTTCTAGAGAATTCAGATTTTTTTCCAATTTTGCGGATTTTTTAAGGAGTTTCTTAAGAAAATCACGTCTAGTCCTTCGCGCCAACACTGGGCGACTGAAAGGTCTGAAAGTGAATCGCATGGCATCGACTTGCTCCCTTTTTCACCACTTGGCCTGTGGTGATGGAGCCTGGAGAGGTTTTGGCACTGAGAATGGAACAGCGTAACCCCCAGAGGCGTGGCTTGGGCCTTTCTAATCGTAAAGCCCCCTGCTCCTCCGAAACCATCTCATCTGACACAACTAGAGAATAGTGCAGGTCACTATTGTTATGTAAAAATGGATTTAACCCATCCCCACTTCTCTCTTTACTATTCCTATGGAACGGGAATAAAAATACAGTATACGAAAACCTCACACGGCTCAGGAATTAAACTGGCATATAAAGACCCCCTTCTTTCATTCAATTTCCCAGGTAAGGAGCAAAAACGAGCGAAAACTTTTTTACGGCGCTGTAAAAAACGTACTTATCTTCGCAACAATAGGCGAAGAATATCAATACGAGCTATTCCCTTGGCGCTTCCTAAAATAGCCTCTGAAAATAAAAATTAAATAGAGACAATCCCCCCTAAAAACTACACTTAAATACCAAAACTTATCAATATTTTAGGAAGTTTTACGATTTTAATTAATACTAAACCCGTACTCCGTGAGAATTTTTCCTGTTTGGCCGCTTATCGTAACGGTTACTTAAAAAAATCAATAAAAAAATCCTAGGAATCTTTAAAAATAAATCATAATTAAGGTCAACAGAAAACGACTTCAAAAATAATTAAAAATATAGGGAAAAAATATTTTAAAATATTAAATGTCTATTTTTTCGCTTATCTTATCGGGTACCTAAATCAGAACATATAAATAAAAAGAGGATAGCACGTACAAGGATTCTGCACGCTTTCTAGGAAAAATCAATTTCGTAATCTCATTTTAAAGTTTTTTCTTTTATCAATGGAGTATTTATTATTTCTCAGAAAGAGACAAAAAAGCCCAAAAGAAAGTTTTGAACCCCTTTTCGGGTGTCAATTAGTGTGACGTCACGTAAGACATAATTACAAGTCTAGAGTTTAAAAGTACAGAATTTCGCCGTCTTGAGGGCACCAAAGGACCCTCCGGACGTCACTCATTAGGATGCCAATAATGTTCCACACACACAACATACGCGCAAGAAAGCCAAGAAAATGTTCCGTAAAAGAAAAACACGATACTCTTTGCAAAGCGGCGGGGCTTCTTAAAATGCCCCAACGGCCAAAGAGCAGGAAGCTAACCATCTGCTTTAAGGTTTGTTCGAAAAAGGGGAGGGGAAGAGGGGAGTACAGTACCACAAGTTGGCAACCCCCGAAAGGTACCAACAATCAAAAAGTCCCAAAGCCGGAAGTAAGAGCCACGTGGCGAAATTCGGCGCGCGCGCGAAGGCACGTATAGATAGACACCTAACGGGTTTCTATTGCCCTTTTCCCCCTTCTGCTGCCCCTAATCCGCTGTTTTTATTAAGGTAGAACAAAGAGAGGGAGGAAATGGATCTATCTAGCTTTGTTTTGCTTAACCAAACAGCTGCTAGACGGGTTAGCTCAGAGGTCACGCTACAACATTGAAAGTCCAGGTGGTTCTTTGTTGTTGATCCGTCCGTCTTTTTGGTATGTCCACAACGCCATCTAGCGTTCAGATTTTGAACTACTTACTGGATCTTATATTCCTTCTTATTTCACAATTTAAGAAATCAGGAAAAAAAAAATTTTCCAAGCAAAACTAGGTTCCTAGCAAATCTTGTTTGTTTTGTTTTTGTTTTAATTAGGAGCGGCTTGGAGTTATAAATTGGCGTCAGCAAGCTGGGAAAAGGGTTCTAGAAAAAAATAACATGAAGCATGCCCCAACTTGAGTCAACGAGCCCACAATTAATGTTGCGGTCGTTCAATTAAGCGGAGACGAGCAAGAAAAAAAGGATTGCTCCCAGACAAGTGTCGAGAGCAGCTGCTCGGCACGTTTGTTCCTATGAAATATGTTGCCAAGCGTCTTAAAAAACGCCCTCTGCCAAATTTATAACCATTTATTTTTATATTTATAGACTATCTGCGCGTGAATTAGTGTCTTGTCTTAACACTTGCTACATTCCAGTCCACTTTTTCTCATCTCACATGACAACAAAATCTCACTTAATTTTAACTCAACATTCCGGATTATTATTATGTTTTTTAAACTATTTACTCCAGTTCTAAACTATTTACTAACATAAATTTAAATTCGACAAAGGTTTCCAATCGCATTTGACTGATTTAATGAAATTTTTAATAATACTTTACTAGTTCCCAATTTAACCTTATTTTCCTAAATTCCTCGCAAATAACTTGCGAAATGAATTGCTTCGGCGTTTCCATTCATCTGGTGTATATGCATAGCAGAATTAAATTGCATAAAAAGCTGCAATAGTAAAAATCGGATTCTGACCTGATCCCAATGATTCCATATCCTCCCGCCAGATGGAGTCGAGATCTCCGGCGGAGCTGGTCACGTCTTCCGCTACGAAGTCATACTGTTTACGTGGCGTGCCTCCGGGTGAGTAAACCACTACGTCATGATAAGGCAGGTTCTTAAGCTCTGTCAATACTGCTAGTGATTCTTCCTCTCTGGACACTCGCGGTTCGTGTCCGAGGACTTTGAAGGCTTTGCGAGTCCCAAAGCGCGCCAAGTCCACGAAATCACCCCAGACTCCCGCCTCCGGAGACGAGGCTAGATTCCCCGGAGACGAGAGCTTACGCCCTCCAGTGGGCCGCCGGGTACACACTTCGCCATACATGGGTCGTTTCAACTGAGGGGATTTGCGAGGTGACGGAGTCCTCGAATTGGGCGATGACGAACTCAAGTCAATAGTAGATTCTTTCCCTAAGTTAACCGTGTGTCGGAAGCCGATTAAGCGGTTTCCTTTCCGGACTTCTACATCCGCCAGCGAACCGGGCTCGTTGTCACTCTGATGACTTGGCGCTATTTTTCCATTTTTTCAAAAATAAAAGCAACAGATTTCCTTTTAAGTCTAAGAAATTCGTCTTGGGGACGGGATTTACTGAGATTTGTTAACTTAATGTTAAATTTAAATGGATTTACAGTATTCCGAGGGTTTTTTGCGGCGAATAATCGATGTCCACATGCGACTATGCGACATGGTGGCGCTACCTAGCGGTGATACTCTGAACCTCTTCTTTCGGTCGATGTCAAATGCTTCCCAATTTCAACCAAAGTGGTCATCAAACGTCTTGGGAGGCTGTAATAACGATATTGGGGGGTTAGGATAGAGGGATCATGTAACACGAAGCCCGAAGGGTTCTTTTCGGCGGGAAACGATTGGCAGTATAATTTAGCACAGGGCAATTTGGGAAGCTTTTATATATTTCTTGTGGGATTTTCCCAGACGTGGGAGTTTCAAGACAAACAGGACAGAACAGACCCCGAATAAAAAGGATACAAGTTTACAGCCTTTCGCATCTTACGATAGCTCACATCTAAATTCTCAGTTCCTTTATGCGCCCATAACTCGTTTAAAGGGGCTGTTTGTAGTAAGTGTGCTCAGGAAACAAACAAGAGCCCCGCGATGAATAAAATTAAACTATGATGAGTGCTCAACCGAAAGCTTAGCTCAAGTAGCACCTTGTCCTAATTTTACAAATTTCTACGAGAGCTAGATCCGGAGTTATCTGCGGTTAAACTAAAATAGGCCACGCCCTATTTTTAAGACCCATCTAGCATTTAAGACCCATTTAAGTCATCTAGCGGGAAAAAATATAACTACATGAGCAGTGAAATTGATCATTTCATAACTTTATTGACTTGAATACTTTCAAAATGTGAATTATTAAAAGGTATTTTTTAATTAATTAAATTATTAAAAAAATATTTCGCAAGTTTAAGTGAATCGCCAATGGGCAATTTACGATAACCAGATTGCTAGCAATATTTACAGAAATTCGTATGTTAATTAAACAATCTAGAAATCACATTTCATTTTTCTAACGCAAAAATATGGAAATGGGCTACCATTTTGCCGTTTAAGAAAGACATTGGGTAGAGGGGGGTCTTTGTTCTGCCCTGCTTTTCGCCGTTATGACCCCGAGTCTACGACACACTTTTGTATGTGCTCGGTTTAAGACATTCGTATGCTGTCGAATACATTGATCGGTCGCGTCCTTGGATCCATCTGTATACCCCCCTTTTACTCCCGGGATTTTGGCACAATTGCACACCAGGGAACGTTTCGCGACCGCATTGTGCAGCTAGAAATCGAAGGATTTCTATCAACTCAAGATACCTTGCCAAAAAAAGAAAGATCCAAAGTGACGACTCACTTTGTATACTCGGTACACTCTGTAACCCTCTTGTCCCTTACCCTCAGATCCCCTGGGGGTTAAAAAGGGTGCAGCCCTAACTATCACGCGCTGTTCATTGTCAATTGACGGAATCAATAGCTCTCCTCCAAAAAAAGGAGCAAAAACAGCCAAAATAAACAAGCTTTATTACGTTTCCCCGTTGCCAAAAAAGCGTGTCATCAAAAGTTTCATCTCGAAGGCAATAAAAATTGATTTTTCCTCAATTTTTTTAACGGCTCAAAAACCGAAAATGGCACGCTCCATATGCGATCAAGAAGCACAATTTCCCCTTTCAAACCTTCTTAACCTTTCGCCTTTTGTGCTCTCATTTCGGACATCAATTCCCCCGTCGCTCCCCCATATGACAAGCTTATACTGCTTCCCTTTCGTTTACCATGAACGATTTCTGCCGCTTAAGGCTCCCATATAGAGCTGGGAAAAGGAGCAGCAATACTCCTAATGTTCCGAAGAGTTCACTGTTGGCAAGAATGAAATAGTCTTTACGCTAGCGTACAGCCCTCGGGTGCTGGCCACCATGAAATCGGCTTGATGATGCAAAGTATTTCATTGTTGACAACAACGATAAGTAGCCTCTACGCAAGACAATTTCATTGTTGGCAATAATGAAATAGCCTTTCCGCTAGAGTACAATCCTGTAATGCTGGCCACAACGAAATCGCCTTTATGATGGAAAGTATTTCATTGTCGACAACACAGCAAATCCCCTTTAAGCAAGACTATTTCACTGTTGGTAAGAATAAGTCTTTTTCTTAGTTGTCAACAATGAAATTGCATTTCTGCAAGACTATTTCACTGTTGGTTAAGAAGGAAGCAAATGCCCTTGTAGGAGCTCAGTGTAGCGAGCTAGACTATTTGAGCCTTGAGAAAACGAAAATATAAAAGTTACCAAAAATGAAATTTTCCTTCTTCGATTTTTCACTTTTTTTCTCCATCAAGGAAAAATGGATCAAAAATAAATAAATAAAAAATTAAACTTTTTTAAGCCAGACCCAATGTAGAGTTGAGTGCTTTTCTACTGTGCCCCTGCTTGCTTTTGATAAGAAGATTTGCTCGGACCATAAATCAAAACAGAAAATAAAAAATGAAATAAAATAAACCTAGCTCGCCCCTTACCGTTGTAACGCAATCCGCGAGCAATGGAGCGTGCTTCTGCCCTTCTTTTATGCATTTACACACAACCGTCTGACCAGGCAAACTATATCCTATGCAACACGATGCGAAAAGGACAAGTAAACAAAAATAAAGAACAAAAAGTGCGCCAAAGTTTTTCACCGCAAAGCAAAATGACGTTTGCGAACAAAAGAAAAACCGCAATCCAATTTACCTTCCCCTTGTCCTTTTCTCTCCCCCTCAAAAACAAAAAACTAAAAAGATTTTTTGGTGTGTGCTCAGGATTATTTCGCCTCTCGCCCGCCTAAGCTTGTTTTAAACTCTCCCCATGTCGGACCTCCATCATGTAAAATAGCCCTACTTTCTGGCATTTAATGGATACAAACGGCATAAAAACCAGAGCCGTTGAATGTTGGCTTTATGGACGATTAATCCGAGTTTCGGTCTTTCTTTTTCAAGTCGACCACTCAGCTGGGATCCGTTTTTCATGTTATAAAGCCAATCGTTTACCCGTAAACCCAAAAAATAAATATCAAAAAACGCCTTTTGCTGCGGAAAACTTCAGATTCTAAGTTTAATGTCGTGTTCAAAAGCCAAATGAATCTGATTTGACCTCGGATCTGGTTACTCGGCATGGGAATGCAATTAAGATGGTCAGTTGACGAACGAAGCCATGACCGTTTTCAGAATTTGACCAAAAGTCAAGGAAATATGAGCGAGCGATCAAAGCTGGGCCAAAATCTGAGTAAAAATCACCCAAAAAGGCCAAAAACAGGATTCTATTTGTACATTTAAGTCGAATTTCAAGTGTATTCATTGAAAGTAGGTGAATTTCTCGTCAACTTATAGGAAAATAGTCGATTTCGAGTGTCTTTTACCGAAAGTAGTCGATTTTCTAGTCTGCTTTCAGTAAAATAGTCGATTTCGAGGGCTTTTTTTACTCAAAGTAGTCGATTTTCGAGTGGCAGTTACCGAAAGTATTTTACCGGAAGCAATCGATTTTTAAGCGTATTCGCCGAAAGTAGTCGACTTTCTGATCAACTTACAGGAAAGCAGTCAATTTTGAGTGTACTTTACCGAAAGTAGTCGATTTGGAGTATATTTTAACAAAAGTAGTCGACTTCCTAGTCAACTTCTCCGAGTCTCTCGCTATTTCCTTGACTTCTGGTTTTCATAATGTTAAATACATCCAAACTTCGAAAGTTGACTTAAAAATTAGCGGAGAAAAAAATCCGCGGAAATTGATGGATTTTATAAATGATTATGTCGAGGAAAGGCATTTTGGCATGTAAACACAACGTAAGTCAAATACTCTAAAAACCCACTTCAATAAATTGACTTCCAACTCAACTTCACTTTCACACTGATACACTAACTTGGATTTTTTAATTATTGTTTTATAGATTTCGTATGTGTCTGTGTGTTGTTTGAACGTTTGTTAAGGGAAAACACTGGGTTTGAAAAAAGTTTGGGCCCACACAAAACAGGAACTATATGACTGCGAAGTTATGTATACACTGTGGCCACATCCGCTGAATAAGTCACATTCGCTTCCCCACTTTTCCCGTCTCGCGATTTTGCTTTGCCTCCTAGCCCGACCACGTCCAGGAAAACACTCTTTAACCCGGGATCGGCCACTGAGGCTAAACGTTGAAGCGTCCGGCGCAGAAGAACTTGCGGGAGTATTTTTTTCTTTTTAAATTAAAATGGGAAAATTATAAAGTTTGGAAAACGCCTAACGTAATTCTGCTTGAGCGTCGGGAGTGAAGATGGAAATGTAGGTAATAGCTGTATTTTTAGTTTTCTTCTAGGAGGTACGGTTCGGAAGATAACCGAGGTCGAACTTGGGGTGACGTCATCCCGTGGCCACGCCTTCCCGGGAGCGCCTGGGGGCTTGAGCCGTTGTGACGTCACGGTAAGAATGTTTTCTGATTTTCTCGCTTAGTTTAAGTCGCACAAGACCGTGCAATATGGCGTTGGAACCGGCATTTCAAGCTGCATTGAAATAAACGATCCCCGCGCTTGACAAATTCCAAAAGTTAGTTAAGCAATCAGGGGTTTCAAGACAACAAAAGTGGAATGGAGTCCCAACTTGGCAATTAGCCAAAAAGCGAGCCGCCTATATTCACTCCCATCTGCCCCAAACAAAAGCCGGTTTCTTTATTTTCTATAGTGGGTGGTGGTTTGTACAAGAATAACCACTTTATGCCTTTCTAAACAAAACTGTTCTACACAAAGAGTCGAGTCCTAAGGATTCGAAATCCTGCGAACAATAAAAGCGCGCGTGTTTCAGAGACATAGTGGGTGAGTGACGGGCGCCATTCTGGACACACTTTACGCAGCAATCCGTCTTAGCTGCGAGATTGTAATTTTGTCAAGCTTCGAAAATTCTCTCTCTCTCCGTCTTCCTCTCTCGTTTTTGTCTTTTTACTCCAAAGTCAAAATCGATTTCAGTTTCAGCAACGGTCTTTAACAAACGTTCCAGAGAACTAAAAAAGGACCCAGAGCTCCAAGCGCAAGAACTGTAACTCAATGCCGAAAGAATTTTTCTTATTTTTCTCGTGAAATATCAAACTCAAAATCTTCCCCAAAAAAGGACAAAAGGTGTACGGTACTGAACCACATCCTACACTACACCCACTTCCCTATCTTTCTAGCGCACCCAGGAGCCAAATTCGCTCCGTTCCACAGCAAAGTTGCAAGCAATTTCGTGTTTCTCCTTCTATCTGCACAAGAAAAGAAGACCAAAACCCAAACTTTCAAGGATTATTCAATGCTTTCTTTCTTCCCCACACACCATGAAATGCACGGAAACTTCCGAAAGACCTGCCCACTCTTTTTCCCCAACCCAACAACTTCTCCCCAACTCCCTAAAGAAACTCATCAGCATAACGTTACATAAAAAATAACGTGAATTAAGCGAAAAATAAGCTTCCTTTATAATAAGCACAACTTCTCCAACTTTTGGACAGGAAAATGAGCGAAAATTGTTCTATCATAATATCTTCCCTAAATTCTGTAAGCTTACTCATCCATTTTTTTCTGGCGAAAACTTTCCGAGATTGGAAATTACAACCACAGCTCACAACTTATTTAAAAAAGAAATCCAGAAGAGTACGTGGCAATTAACAATGATACCCTTAATTCGGTTGATTTTGGAAACTACTTTTTACATAAATTTAACATATTCAAATATTTAAAAAAAAAATATATAACATTATGTGTTTCAATTGTGTAAATTTCAAGAAAAACAATCATCGCCATGAATTCTCGTACACTTTCTGACACCGGAGATGGAAAACCATGCCCCTTGTTTGTGTGGTTTTGAGGTTTGAGGTTTTAAACTCGATTTTTTACGCAGGAAATGAAGCGACTAGTTTAACGCATGACTGTTACTGCCAATGTGGGTTTTTCATTAAAAAACTATACTGATCCTTTCAAGTATTCTTCCATGAATATCTGTAGCTTTATGAAAACAGTTTTCCCTAATAAACTAGGAAAGTAATTTCCAACTAATTTAATAGTTAACTGTAAAGTTGTTCGCTTATGAAATCAATTTTGGGAATACCATGGATTTCCGGGAATTTATAAATAAATAAATACCCCAAATTGTAAAAAGAGGAAAGAATTCCTATCTCTTTTGGTTTTGAACGTTAGGTAATAGGGCAGTAACGCCAGAAACATCGTTAGGTAATCAACTAAGCGTAGAAACAGAGTTTGGGCAACTTTCCGGGGGACTTTAACCCGTCAAAGCGAGTTCAAATGGGTCAAAAGGGAGTCAAATGCGGAAAAGTTGGCAAGAAATTATCTTTTTCCCCTACCCGATGATGGGCTGCCAGCATACGGGTCATCTCGCAGGGAAATGCTGTCGCAGTAATCTCCAGTTCCATCTTCTTCAATGTCTTCCAGGACAGGCGCAGGCCCCGCCCCCATGTCGTAACCCCAGCGGCGCTTAAAATGTCTCGCGCCGCCATCTAAGCGAACGCGCGGCAAATCCAAGAACAAAGAATCCCCAATCTGTCCAACAACAAGAAATTCTTTAACAAAAAGAAAAAAATCCTTCCAGATGTTTCACATCTACTAACGAAAAAACATTTTTTAAGAAGAAAATACAGTTCCACACACCCTGGCATTCTTTTCCAAAGAAATGCAGTAAGAAATGAACCCAAGCAAGCACACAATTTCTACAAATCGCTAAAAAAATAAAAATACAAGAAAATTATTAAATGAACGAAAACTGAGCAGAAATGATGAAAAAGCGACGTGCAGGCATTCAATTAGAGTTAATTGAGGTTAATTTGTTTTATTTTTTACCTTGCCCATTGGTACCGGCACTGACCGGCGACGTGCCAAGCCCGGACACACCTGTGCCGAATGAATTGACACCGAAGGAAGATGTAGTCAAGAGAGAAAAAAGGTGAAAAAAGAGATAAGAAAATATGACGAAATTCGTTAGGGTTTAGTACAGTGGTTAGGTACAGTATATTAAGCAAGTTCAGTTTGGAAGCGTTAATAACTCGTTTGCGGTCCTTTTATAGCCAGCAGTTTTATAGAACGTTGCTAGGATTTTTGATATTTCTGTGAAGTAAGATACAATTTTCGTTTCGAAGTTTCGAAGGGGGGGGAAGCTAGAAGGGACTAACTCTTTGATGCTCATGTTAGCTCGTAAAAAATACAAAATAAAAGAGAAACGTAAATATTTCCTGTGGAGTTTGTGCAACGTACCGACATTTCTTCGCTGCGATAGGCGGTAAATGTCTGCTCATCTTGCAGCAGAACGCAGAAATAGGGCTCCCAGGTGACCAAAGGCGCTTTACTGTTAGGAACATGCTGCGATTCGCCTTCTGCAATGAAACGAGGTAAAAAAATAAGATTAAAACGTCAAACCAACAATCGCACATCCATCTTACACAGCAATACATCATTACTTCCATACATTGTTGCAATTTTCTGGAATTTAGTTCATTTTTTGGACAATAAGAACAGTTTATAATGTTAAAGCATAGCAATTTCGTCCTTATTGCGCTTTGGTGTCACTAAGATCTACTTTCGCTACCTATAGCGTACGAAAATCGCCTCTATAGCCGTTTCGTGTCACTAAGGTCTCCTTTTCTCCACTTAAACATAAGAAAATCGCCCTTATCGTCTTTAGATGCTACTACGGTCGATTTTTTCCACTTAAAAGAGTGGTCTACATTGAAATTGGCGGGGAAAATGGAGGAAATTCATAAAGACGGCCGAAAAGCGCGTGAAACTTTTCAATTATTCTTAAATTCCGTACTCTGAAAACGGAAAACAACACGCCTAGAAGCGATTAACGTCATTGCGAACGGCTTGAGGAAACTATTAACTTTTTTGCTACTACAACGAAAATTACGTTCCAAATTCTAAAGAAAGAAAGTTGAAACACCAGCAGGGTCTAGTTTCTTCGTTTACTTCCAACTCGGACCGGCTCACGTACACGTCATTACGCATGAGAACGTGGTAGCCGTGTCTAATAAACCCAACCTTTTTCCCCATCCTTTTTTTCAAGTCCTTAACATCCTATGGGTCCTTCCCTGGCTTGATAGACCATAGCTAAACGTTACACATGTGAAGCCAACTAGACAAATCGCCTTTGAAAGAAACAAAAATAAGAAAAAAGAAATCGACTGTCCAATTGCCTTTCTAGAAGAAATACATAAATTAAAAGTAAGAAGCTCTTTTCCTTTTGGTTTATTTCAAGCAGATCAAGGCCAATTCAACGGACTAACTTTATCTTCTTTAAAAACTAAGAAATAAAACATACAAAATACGAAAAAAAGTTACCATGATCCCGGAGCTAATAGTTCCAATGGCGTCTCAGTGCGAACAAGTTAACGAACCGGTTCATTCGGATTACGAACAGAAGTTACGTAATAAATTAAGCGTTTGAAACACTTTCACTCATTCCAATTAGGTCAGTGCCATCGCTCTCTTTCTCATTCTCGCCCCTTCGCCATTCTTAAAAATGGTCTAACCTAATTTCTAACAGTAATTAGAACCTCTGCATTCTTAGAATTATGACTTTTTTAAGTACCCTATGGTAATAAATTCCTTTATAAGTTGAACACTTCGTGTACCGTGTTACCAAATCTAATTTTCAGGTCAAATCTGAATACCTCCAAGCTATATCTAAATAAGCATTTCCTTATTAATTTTTCTTTGATTTCACTTCAATAAAACTCAATTTGTTAATGTATTCAAGTGCGAATTTATGAAAATGAAAGGTTTAAGTTTAAGATGAAATTGCGTAGAAATTCCCCACAATATGGATTAAACTTTTTGACGTAACACAATTCGTTACTGTTTAAGACAACATTATGTTAAACTGGAAGTTGTGTTTTGCTTTCAAGGTTTTGAAAACCCTATAGCAGACATTCCGGGTCAGACACTGTGTGCTCTCTATAAGCAATATATGACATCATCAATCAGAGAAAGAAACCTAAAGTGCTTGAGCAATATTATTCCAGGCAAAACTCACTAATAAACACAACTAACTAATAAACTAAGAAAAACTACACTTTTAACCTGATACCGAACGAGTAATAACTTCAAACGCCCTAAACTTCGTCGCTGAGGGTCTAACAGCAAAACACGTATGTCAGTCTTCTCCCGCCAACACATGTGCTGTAGTGTCAAGATGTCAACACGTGTCAGTCATACTACAACAGTGTTAAAACTAGTTCACCCTAGCACCACGTCACACGAAACAACAATCCCTGTCACTTGTCACCCTCCAACCTCGCTTGAAGAAGAGTCTAAATCATTTCCCTGATGTTTAAACCCCCCAAAATCGCCCCCTTTTTACAATAAACCCTGAAATAAATTTTAAAAATTCAAATTTTTACGTTACTAGCGACTTACAGCTTCTAGTTATAAAAAATAGTGAGTAACTGTTAAAGTAAACATGCAAAATCGCCCCTATTATTCGGAGTTACTAAGGCCAATAGTAAAATCGCCCTTACTGTAGTCTCGATTGCTTTGTGCTACTTCTCCACACCTAAACATACGAAAATCGCCCTTATGTCTTTAAATGTTTACTAAGGTCTATTTCCCTGCCTAAATGCATAGGAAAATCGACCCTAAAGCAGTTTGGAGTGACTAAGGTCTACTTTTCAACGCTTAAACATACGAAAACCGCCCTTATCATCTTTAGTAATTACTAAGGTCTATTACCCTGCCTAAGAGCATAGTAAAATCGCCCCTATAGCCGTCAGGAATGACTAAGGTCTACTTCTCCACGCTTAAACATAAAAAAACCGCCCTTATCATCTTCAGATATTACTAAGGTCGATTAAAGCATAGGGAATTCGCCTTTAGTGAACTTTAACTTGTGATTTTGATTACCTTTGCCATTTAAAACCCAAAATAAATGTGCAAATAAATCATCCTCAAAGAAATAAGTTTAAGTAAATCCATTCAACTAGAAAAATATATTTTTTTCCCTTCAAAACAAAAGTAAAGGTAGGTCAAACCAAAACCGCGCCATTGTGGTTTAACAGCAACGTAAATGGCCGCCTGGAGGCCAGATTGACCTCCAATGTCCATGTCCAAAACATAATTTTACTTCTCACGCAATTTAGTCCCGTTAGTACTATATGGACCCCTTAATTCAAAAATCTGCGTTTCGAAACCAAACAAAGAAGCATTTTCCCGGACCCCAGTTCTCATGAAACCCCCCAAAGCTAAAAAATTGCCTTTTACCTTCACTACCTTCTACATTTCGTGGCTTACGAGCTAATTCGAGTTGACGACCACCGTCAATATCTTCCAGGTAATCCACGGGCGGAGGCGAAGGTGGGTAAAACAACTTCCTGAACGGTTTCTTCAACCGTTGTTTCAAACTCGTGGATCTCCTTAAACTCATTTCCGCCTCCTTAGGCGGCCGGTACACTAAGCCTCCACTTCCCCCTAACGTTCCTAAGGTATTCCCCACACAATCCGTGGAAGATCTTCCGGAAGAACTGCTCGTACTGGTCCCAGGTTCAAACAGCGACAAATCCAAGTGTCCCAAATCCGAATCCGTATCCGAGAACGGTTCAAACTCGGCATCGGTAACGACACTCCTCACTTCTTCTTCCTCTTCTCCTTCAATTCCTTCGATTTCTTCAATTTCCTCCGTTTCTTCGTCGGAGAACACTTGCGTCACTTCTTGCTCGTCTTCAAACGCTTCGTTTCCCGCCAAAACACGCGGGAGCAAGATGGCGACGTCCTGGACCACCATCTCGTCCACTTGATGGTCACACACCGATCCTCCATCTCCATCTGCTTCACTGTCCACGTCCACGCGACCGTCACTGACCATGTCGTCCAACTGACTAAATTCTCTGTTGGGGAAGTGATACGTGGCTGTTACTGTTCCACCTCCTCCTTCACAAAATTCTCTGTTGGGGGAGTGAGCCGTGGCTGCTTCTGTTCCTCCTTCTTGACAAAATTCTCTGTTGCCGAAGTGAGCCGTGGCTGCTACTGTTCCCCCTCCTGTTGCTACCGCAAGGGCCGTAGTGGTACTACTATTAGAAGGAGTACAAGAGGACGACCGTCGCTCCGAGGACGCCATCGGCGGCTCAGTTTTCCAGCTCATCAACATTTTTGGTTGTGGTTGTCGACCGGCGTCCCTAGTGAGTGCGACGGCGGCTTCTCCGCTTACCAAAGCGTTATCTACGGTGTTGGGTCTATTCCTGGAATGCGACCGAGTCGGGGGAAGGGGAGACGTCGACTGCCGAGCGCCAATTAGGTCGCAGCTACGATTCTTGGCACCTTTACGGTGATTTCGGCTGTCTGTCGTGTAAAACGCTCGTTTCTCACGCCTCGGTCGCAGCTCCTCGTAGAGATGCTCATTCTGACCCTCTTGATCTTTGAAATGACTTTCCTGCTGATTCCCTACACCTTTGGAACGATCTTCGAAGAGATAGGTTTGACGCTTTGGACCCTGCAGAATCCCTACCTCTTCCTCGGAATCGGAGGCGTAGGAGTTAAAATCGTCGACAGGGGCGAAAGAAGGCGTGGCTGAGCGAATGGAACGCGAATCTTGGAAGCTGATACCGGAAACGGCGCGGTAAACGCTCGATTTCCTGGATTTCCAGGTGGCCACTCGTCGCTGACTCCGTATGGGACTTAAACTCGCGGATTTCTGCAGCTGAGCACTCGCAGGCTGGCTCGAAGGAGACTTGGAGGTCGAGTAAACGAGAAATTCATGTCTGGCATCCATTTTTTGTCCTATTTTTCTTGTTTTTCTTAGCACAAGACTTTCGTTTACGCGCGAGATCCTAATAGGATTTTGTCTGTTATTTTCACGCTAAACATTCGCGTTGTCATGGGTTTTTGTGTTGGAAGGAGCAACACAAAAAATAGTACTTATTGCAGGGACCATCTGTCGCTGGAATCCGAACCTTATTTTCAGTTTGCTTTTCACCACAAAAAGGTGCAAAAAATTCCAAAGTTCAAAGTCCTTTTTCTCCAGATTTTCTGCTTGCTGATGCAATTTTTCTTCTTTTTCGTACAACGTTCCTAATGCGTTTCCAATTCACTTTCTCGTAAACGCTTAGGGGAAAGAGAAAACGTTGTAAGGTTTCAAGATTTCCTTGAATTTAGATGAGAGAAATCCGTCCTAATCCATCACCCGGATAGCATTTTGTTTCAAACTTTCTGTGATTGAAAAAAACTAGGAAAAAAAACTATCCGTCAAGAGTTCAAATTACCAAGGCCAATTACACACGCCTTTCACGAACCGGACACGAAAACCGACCCACTGCACACCCACAACGCTACTTATTACCGACGTAAGCCTCCCAGTCCTTTTCTTGATAATTTTTATTTTCAATCATTCACTCGAAATCCTTTGCTTTCATCCTTCCAACCTCCCAAAAGCTGCTTTTCTAAGGAATACTCGGTTCCCAAATGAAACAATCTTGTCTTGTCGTCTTCAAAAGATCTTCCTTCGGGACAGTTGCAATTGACGAAAAATTGCAGGGGAAATCCACGAAAATTCACGCAGAAACTCCAAAATTCATTCGTTAAAGAAAGAAACTGACTTCCATTGGTCACCACGGCAGATGTTAGACTGAGATTTAACCAGCATCACATCACATCATCCCTTTCTAAAATGCTTATCCCCTCTCACTTTTGGGGCCAAATGACGTGGTCATACCACCAGATGAGCAAGTTTTTCGTACAACTCAATTGCTTTTCGTCTACAATAGATTTTCTTTTGATTGCTTTCTACCTTTAGCTATTTTCATTTAAAACGAAAGTTAAGTCGCCTTCACATAACTATCACTATGTACACAAACGTTTGTATACATCCCTTTTGTCACTTAGGTTGTCGTTGTTTTTGCAAAAAATTAACGAGTTGAAATTCGCAACACAAGTGACTAATAAAAACTAGCGTGTAGTGGACGATACAGCTGACAGCTAAATGCTGACTGGGTCTACGTCAAAGGTACCCTGAACCATAGAGCAAACCTTTTTCAATACAAATTTCCTGCAGGAATTAAAAAAAAAATCTTGTTCTTTTTTCTTTTCTTTTTTCTATTCCTTTTGGTACAGTAAAAGGAGGACGAAGGTTTTGTATATGTATGTGTAGGTAAGACTATAAGATTCCTAGTTGGGCATGTAGGCCAGGCCAGCATCCCTCAAGTTTTACAAATTCCCTTCAGTTCAAATTTATTTTTTGGCTTGGGTATGTGCGTATGCAAATGAAGGGTAGCTCCGCTAAACCCGCTTGAAACTCAACTCAACTGCAATGGCCTCAATCGTGACAAAACTGTTTTTTGAGAATTTTGTGTTTTGACTCCTTTAAAAGAACGGTAAAGATCGGTTCGGAAGATAAACTTTGAAGGTTAACTTTTATCTTAACTCACGCTTTGTGGAAAGGTAGTACGAGATGAATGTAAGATTATTAGGAAGGCAAAAGTTGTGGCGTGGAGTAATACACGCAAAACAACGTGAAATTATAGGGCGATTTTCCTATGTTCTAATGGAGTAAAATGGATCTTAACAACTTCATACCCATAAGGCGAAATTCGTTCGCTTTAGTACCACAAATTGACCCCAATGGTATTATAATGCCATGAGGGTCATATTCCTAAGCTTTCGGCAGAAATGGAGCTTAATAGCATGACAATGTCATTAGGGTGAAATTCCTATGCTTAAGCATACGAAATGCGTCTTAAAGCTCTTGAAGAGAGGTAAACTGATCTTTCGTAGGGAGAAAATTTTTGCATGGAGTAATACAATACGCAAAACAGCGTGAAATAGCGGCTTGTATATCGTTATAAAGCGATTTTCCTGTGTTCTAAGGGACAAAATAGACCTTAATGACACCAACCTCCAATAAGGACCAAGTTCCTATGCTTTAGCACTGAAAATTGACCCTTGTAGCATTAAAATACTATTAGGGCGAAATTCCTATGCTTGAATACAGGAAAGTGCCTTAATGCTTTCGATGGAAGGTAAACTGATCCCTATTAGGGTAAAAATTACTTGTTTGTAGTAATATAGCGCGTAAAAGAGGGCGAAATAAGTGCGTTTCTTTTCTCTAGGGGGTTTCTAGCAGGTGCATGCTTAAATTCATGTAGCAAAAAACGTGACTGGACTTATGATATGGATATTGACCTTCTTTTTACGGCCTCTCTTTTTTTGAGACCGCTTTTGGGACACAGAAAGAGAGAAGCACCTACAAGGAGAGGCAAAGCAAGCAAAATCCACTCGACCCATAGCCAGCAGGACTTTCCGAAGTCTAAAAAGAAGCACAACTTGGTGAAGATGAGAGCTTGTCCAACGTTGCCCAAGTTAACCTTAACCGCTTTTACTGGCTTTAACGTGGCGTGTGTTTGAATTTCGAGTACGACCGACCGCTTTTTTCGCTGCCTATTTAACCACTTGACGTATAGAGCGCTGCGCAAGTGTTAAGTACAACTTGGGAGCATAGAACACACACAGGCAGGCAAAACTGGCACACTCCTTTTATTATTAATAAATTCTTCGCGCGCCCCTCAAGACATAAAAGAAAACAATATCATAAACCTTGAGGGAATAATTCTTAATACTCCTTCCCTCAAAAAATAAAAGTAAACATCGTTTAACGCTCTTTACCACAATTGTAATTGCTTTTCTTCCTAATTTCTTTATTCGTTTAAAATTAAGTCTTCTTTTGTTAGCAAATTATATTTATGACATTTAATTTTCCTTTTCAGTTAAACTAAACGTTTAATAAGTTACATCTGCTTGGTTTCCACTCAAAATTCGATACATTTTTTAATTGACTGAAGTTAGATGACACTTTAGTGTGAAGTTGACCCAAATTAACCTTCTAAATCGAATTCGTCATCGCAGAAACCTCAGCTTCCCCTGAATTCCTTTACGATAAGATGTACTTTTCCTAATTAGGTTAAAAATATAACAAATTCATGTAGAAAAATAAAATAACAAAATAATTAATAAAATAATAATATAACACAGAAAATAAATAATAAAATCAAACAAATTCCAATTAGCTAATAAAACTAGCTAATTTGAACGAAAAACTAATGATCTACCAGCCAAACGCAAAAAAACTAAATTCAAAAAGTCCAAAATTTCCTTCAAAATTTCCTTAAGTCTCGCGCCGCGAAGGGCTAGAAAGTTTTTTTTAGACACATACGCCATCTAGCGTCCGGTTTCAGCACTAGATGTCGGAGCATATCCTTGGAGTATTGCCTTTCAGCGACAAATGATATAGCGAGGCCATTGTTGGTTCTCAAAAGGTCACGCCCCCCTGGTAATACGTCATATAATGGAAGGATGCATTCTCCATCGACAATGCTCATAGAGAAGAAGAGAACCCATATCATATCCATGATAAGGACAATTTTCAGGTTAACAAAAAGCCCGAAATAGTGCTTGAATACCCGTTAACCCTGCCCCCTCGAGTCAAATTCCAAGTTACCAGGTGCATCCTTTCGCTCTGTCCTCTAATTCTCTTCTCTTCCACGCATTTCTAAACACTCGGGAAAAGGTGCAAGCTAAAAGAGGTACCTTCTTTTAAGTATTTCGAACAACAAATGGCTCCAGACTTTTAAAAGAAAGGATATATGGTGAACTGCACCAAATAACCCGTTAATAAATTCCTATTTTATTAACATTATGAATTAATTACAATTAAAGCGCATTTTATAAACAAAACTAAGGCAATTATATTAGGGGTTATAAACACTCGCATGTCTTCCTCAAAATACTTGCCCTTCTTACTTTCTATTTACTTTTTTGCGTTTAAGTTTTGTTTTAACCTTTTACATCCGCACTGGAAGAATAACCTGAAAAAGCCATTAGAGGAACTAACGTAATTTGGTCACAAAACAGAATGATATCCTCCCGGGGCTCATTCAAAAATAAATCTTTTTGACAAATAAAATTATAGAAAAAATTAATGAGTTTAATGTTCTAATCGTTATCAAACTATCAGAAATCTTTTTCTCCTCTGAAGAAAATAATCTACTTGGATATTTTTAGCGCCAATCGAATACCACAGAAACAGGAAAAAGAAGGCGGGAGGGGGAGGGTGGCTAATGGGTAAACGCTATTAAGGGCCCTAAGGGCGTCCCAGCATCAATACTCGTAACTTTACTTTTTTCTTCCCGATCCTTTCCTTAATATAAAACCCAAACACTGACCTCCCCCCCCGTTTTGTCTTTTTTATTTTTAAAGCCGACAGCGACACACGAACGAATGCCTGCAAGCTTCTCCTCTCACACTCAACCGCACATAAAAAAGATTTTTTTTTTAGATTCCAGCTTCGCACACTCTCAGTAACTTCATTTTTTTTTACATTTCTTTCTGTATTTTTGTCGGGTTGCCCGACCCTTTTTGCAGCGGTAGCCAAAGGAAAACAAGCCCGTATTTAAGAGACAAGAAACAGCACCAGCCATGACTTAATTGGACCAGGCGGTTTCAATGCATTTTTCCAACGCCCTTAAAAAAGAAAAAAAGCTTAATCTTCTTTTTTTCACGTTCCTTCCTTTTAAAGAGACAGAAGGCGTTGTGTTTTTGTCTTATTCTTTGCTATTGTTGGTTATTTGTCCTCATCTTTATTAGAGTTTCTTCTTTATTTCTGGATGTAAGCTTAACGCTGGAAATGGCGTCAAAAATACCGGGAGTCGATACAAGGACGCTGGACCCGACAGAAGGATGTCTAAACCTAACCTTTCCTACCCATACCTAGCCTGACAACACGACACAAGGACAATTCGACATAAGAACGACTCGACACAAGGACGGCTCGACACAAGAAAGGCTCGACATAAGGATGGCTCAACACAAGAAAGGTTCGACATAAGGATGGCTCAACACAAGAAAGGCTCGACACAAGGACGGCTCGACACAAGACTCGTCACAAGGACGCCGTGAACCCGACAAAAAGACGCCGGGCCCCGACAAAAGGACGCCAGGTCCATTATCTTTTCAGCTACCTATATAATTTCAAGGTTAAAATGTCTCTGCTCATTGATTAAGCGCCAAGAAGAATATAAAGTGCTTAAGCCGTGTTAAAAAATACGCCACAAGGACCCGGGACCCGACAAAAGGGCGCCTATAACCTAACGTAGCGTAACCTTGCCTTGTGACGAATTTTTAATCCGGCTTACGTAGGTGCTTCAGCCGTTTTAAAAAATACGTCGCAAAGTTAGGTTAGGTAAGGTTAGACGTCCTTCTGTCGGGTCCTTGTGTTGCGTGCCAAAATAACGCCATTGCAGTCAGAAATTCCTTTAAAAATTGAAAGTTCTATTTCGTTTTTTATTCTGCTTCCTTTAAGACAGACCGAAGGCATTGTGTTTTATCTCATTCTTTCTATTATTGGTCTTTCTTGCTCACATTTATTACATTTTCCTTCTTTATTTCCGGATTTGAGCCTAACGCTGGAAAATGACGTTAAAAATAACGTCAATACTGAAATTTCTGAAGAAAAATAAGAAAAATGCCATACTGCCGAACTGTCGCCCGCCAAAAAGGTTCTAAAACCAACTCTATTATGCAAATCCATTATGCGGGGTTCCTGGCTGAGAGGACGAAGTTAGAGTGTCTATTCTTTAATAAACTTTATTAGATTTCGTGAGAAACATAAACGTACCGTACTGTTATATTAAAGACAACAGGAACGGAAAGACAAAGCTAAAACGAAAAAAACCCACACTACGGGAACTTTTTTTTCTTAAAAAAAGAGAAAAATACTAATAATCATTAGAAAATAACAAAAAAGACGTCAGGCGGAAGTCGACGGTAAAATACTAAATATACACATCCCATCCATCTTCCGAGAGTCAACAATGGTCACACACACACACACACAGTACATATACCGTTACTTGCCAATCGACGCAAGAAGACGTTAAGGTATAAAGGAACCATAAAAACTCGTTAAAGAACAAAATAAAAAAAAATATAAAGGAAGGGACCAGGAAATGACCTTTCCGCCATTGGTTGCGTGTTTTTAATTTTTTTTCTGGCGATATATAATGACCCACGCGACAAAAATGGCGGCGGGTTTTATGATACCACGTGCGCCACCTAACTCTTAACTCGAAAAATAAAAACAGCGCCACTATAAGATTTGATATGATTGGCAAATTTAAATTAATACGAGTTTTTAAATAACATAATATCACTACTTATTTCTTTTTCTTTGTTTCTAAATTTATTTTTCAGACTAGGTCAAGAATTAAATGCGTTTTTACATTAAATTTTATTTGTTCCTAAATCAAACATTTGGAAAGATTTGCATTTAGATGGCGAATTGAAATCTATTACGTTGAGGGGAATCTCTGTCGAAGGTCTGTACCATTTAGGAGGTACTATATGTGCTCTATGTACGGAATAAGTACAATAGATTAGTAGAACAACCACTTGAGTCCAAAGCGAGGGTTTCATTTAGGCAGAAGGACGACTGAAAGGAAAACAGGCCACGTGGGTTTATTTGGCCGCAGAATTTAGGTTTAGATACGGTTACGGTATTTATTAGTGAGCTAAAAAAGGTGTCTCGTTTATCTTTTTCTTGTTTCTGGCTCATCCATTTATCCGATTCGCTTGTCTAAATGACTTTTGGCACAGAATTGTGTAAAGCCCAGAAGGATTTTTAAGTTTAAACAGTACCAATTGCGTTTTCATTCGCATGTTTGGCTACCTTTTCATTTATTTTGTTTTCCCCGCCCCCTTGTTCTTCTTTTTCTCCAAATTGGAGCGAGATTGCACTTGGCATTGGGTTTTCGGGATCATGGGAAGAAAAAGGCGGCCAAAAGATTGTCGACGAAAGCCCTAGGCAAGTGCACAGTACAGTACCTTGGCCGCGTATGGGCGTTTAGCGATTATAGAATGCTAAAATATTTGGGAATGTAAGTATTCCCTAAAGTCGAGTGACAGTAATGTGGGCATATTCATGCCGAAACGATTCTGTGGGCATTTTTGCATTTTAGTGAACTCGTAAATTTGCAATTTGGGGAAGCTAATGTGTTTGGGTTTAAATTAGAAGTTTTGTGAGTTCAACTTACTGTGAATGATTTAAGGCAAAAGACAGTTATTCGTTTTAAGAAAACCTTGGCAGTAATATAGACGACATTATTGGCAATTAGGTGTTTTTCTCCAAGTCTTGATTTGTTCGTGTGCCAATTTGCTGAAAGATTTCTCAGCAACGTGTCCGAAAGAATCTTAATTGTGTTAATAGTATCTAACATGGCCAATATTATTAAAGACGACTTTAAAGAATCTTTCAAAAGTTAACAAATTTACACTTGTTTGAGGACAAAAAGATACCGGTTATCATTTC
>RJJA01000203.1:0-110834 GCA_003724045.1 Lepidurus arcticus
GAAACACGTGCTAGGCCAACCCGGGTTACGCTAACTCAACACCGGTGTTAGGTTAGCAGTGGGAACACAGCCTTAGTCGCAATACAATCAAAATGCGAGTATTTTATTGCTCTATATGCAAAAAAGTCTGCCACCATCTCAAATTTTGCCAACTTCACATTAAATGCTCTGTGGCATCTTCTCAGCTTTTCCCTTGTAGGCCTATACAGTATGCGCTTCAGCTTTTAAAACGCAGTTTTCCTTAAATATTCACTTTTCCAGAAAACACAAAGATGTGGTCTTTGCCAAAACCGTGTCTTACTTGTTTTGAGTTTTATCATTTGCTTTCACATTTTTTTTACTGATTTTGCCTGCATGTAAATGTATTTGGATTTCCGTGACAAATTTTAAAGCAGTGTATATTGAATTTGTGTTGCAAACATAATATATCCAAAATTGTTTTGACTGTAACCCGTGGAATATTAATTTAGTCTGAGATTTGCAGAAAATTCCTTTTGTAACAAATACAAAACCTTCTTGCAAAAAATAACAAAAACTTGTGTAAAGTAAAAATTTTGCTGTAAACTAGAATGCAAAAAGGTTTTGTAAATATACAATCATGCCAGTCTAAATTTTTACAACTGTAGTTGTAACGTTTTTTACCACCAACTTTTGTCAAAACAAATTTAAAAATACTTTTGTAAATTTACAACGACTATTGCATTACTTTCTACAAAGATTGTTTAGTAAAATATTTCGGAAGAAAGTCGTGGTTAAAATATGCGAAAGCAATATTCGATGTATATTTGTAATTTGTTGATCTTCGCTCTTCTTGATCCGTATGTCGTCTGTTCGTATTTATTGAGTAAAATTGCGCAACTATCCAGAGGCGCCGTGGCTTAGTTGGTTAAAGCGCCTGCCTAGTAAGCAGGAGATCGCGGGTTCGAATCCCACCGGTGCCTTTGCTTTTCTTTTTTTTTAATTTCAAGTTTATACTTCCATTCATTGCTTTTATCTTCATACTAGCTAATTAGACGAACCTTTTCCAAATGATTCACAAGTTATAAATGTACCTTTTTTAGCCAAAGAAGAATTTTTTCGTCGCAGCGAAGTTGTTCGCCCTTGCGTCGTTGACGAGGTCAGCATAATATAACGATTTCGATTTCGGCGCTTTAGGATCACTCCACAATGCAACTTTCAACAAAAGAAGTACTACAATAAATACGACCAAACTGTCAGCCAGCTGACTATCAATAATGCAGATGTAAAAAAAATAGGTCACTAATAGTCACATGCTAATGAGCACGCCTCGACACGCAATGGTCAACGACAAGGTTCTCGAAAGTGCGACCAAAAACTAAAAGAAAACGTCAAGGGGTCCACAAATAAAAGAGTCTAAGGGGGACGACTTTTGTATCTCCGTAATGTAGCGATTGTTATAAATAGAAGTTTCAACGTCGGCAACGGGTCATTTGCCAAAGTCGCGCTCCTTTCCAGCCCCGCTGCAAAGCAAAAATAAACAAGCGCTCTAATGACCTCAACTATTACCGTTCTTCCCAATAAAGATTTTTTCCCATATACATAAAATCAAATAAGGACGTTCAGATAATTAACCGAAAATTGCCCGTCACTGCCCAAGCCATAATTGAAAACGTTCGAAAACACCGCCTATTAGCCTAGTGGGAACGGGTTGTAACTACCAGCAAAACTTTAATATCGTAAGTTCGCTAAACAAACAACAAGTCCACGTGTTTAACATGACTATTTTTTACAATGTTTAACCGAATCACATCGGCCTTCCAAAATGCTATTGATATCGTAATAAACCTCTCTATTTATTTAAAAAAAATATATAGATGACTATGAAACTGATTTTTTAAGGTGGCTCCTCCCGTTTTGCCTGTCCAAGACTTGAAACTGCATTATGATCGCATTTGCTTAACTTGTAACTTGGGCCAACATTCTCAACCTCAAATCCCACGATCTTTGCCTGAAACTCTAGGGGAAACTAGCATACAGTACCATTTGCAGGAAATTCTTCCAGTAAAATCAATAATTTAGTTACAATCTCAGCTCGTAAACTTTTTTTCTCAATATAGTTGTTGAGAAAGGAAGCCAGAAACGAAGAAGGAGAAACACCGTGTCTGGATTATATGGTAGAGGAGAATGTTTTAGCCAGTTTGCTCCGCTTGGCCAATGAAAATAAACCCACAGGAGCCAAAAACAGCGTTTTCCACTTCTTTACAGATCTGCTACCCTTGCTGCCACCTGCTATAATACACCATAAGAACATCCGCCCTTCAATCTCGGTAACTTAATATACAATAATGCGTAACGCGTATTTTTAATTGTCTTAATCGTGATTTACATTTCAAATTCTTCGTTTTCAATTGAAAAGGGGCTGGTCAAGCTCTGTGGTGCAACAGAAACGCCCCAAAGCGAAGAAAGTCCTTTTCTGCTCGCTTTATGCCATAAACTTAAAACTCATCCTGAGCTAAGTACTTTATTTCTGGAAGTAAGTCACTCGAATGTCACGAAACGGGCTTTATACATATATAATTGTGAATAATTTTAGAGTGCAGTTGAACTTGAAAACCGGAATTCATCGACCTTAGAAAGTTATCCGAACTTGAAATTTCCCTTGGTAGATGTTCTACTCAACCTGTTGCAAAGCCATGTAAAAATTCGTACTTTATACTTCCTTAAAAAGTAGTAATAATAATTAGTTCTATTTTATTTGGTGTCTATAATATTAGGATCAGAATACGTTTAATCAAGCCTCTCTCGCATTACTGGCCTGTTTGAAGTCCCTGAATGATTGTACTGCAAGGGTGGTGGACCAGACGAATTTGTATGAAATTCTAAGTACCCAATTAACAGACAGATTAATTAGTCTACCCCATCATTTGCTCTCTTACGCCTTAGAAAGCAACGATGCTCGTTTTGGGTAGGAAAACTGTGAATTTAAAGCTTTTTTTTTAAAGTTTTAAGCCTTGTCGTTTGGTACAATTAGGAACTTGAAACCCAAGAATGCTACTGTAGTTTCCACACCCGAGGAGCAGGAAACCGCAAACTATTTAGCATGGCTCGACTTTTGCGACAAAGTGATAGAAAATTTCTCATTTTAAATTTGTTAAATGTGTAAATGATGTGTTTTAATTTATTTTAGGCAGTGGGACTCTCGCACCCTTTAGTAGCGGACAGTTTCTTGGATAAAGTGCGGAAAAACATCCTAGAAGGTTACTTCCAGCCTCTGCTGATCCAAGAAGACAGTATCAATAAAACTATGGAAATTACAGCTCATATAGCTCGCTGGCTCCAACATCTCAATTCAGAACGCTTTCTCCAAGGTACGTGGTTGCGTTTGAATGTTTTATTAGTCCTTCTCACTTTTAATAATACGCAAATTGTGTAAAGAAAACAAAGTAGAGTATCCGGGTTGTGAAAATAAAGAAAAACGCGATTTTCTTTATTTGAAAATGAGTGAGAGAAAGTTTAAACTTTGTTCGTAATTTCCTGTCTTTAGAAATCAGTCATTGGTTAATTGGAAGTCCAACCCTTCGTGATTTGCTAATTGAACGGTGCAATCATATTTGCGAAGATCTCGCTTTAGAAACTTTGCGTTTATTTGAGGTAAATCTGAAGAAAAATCATATTTTTCAAGATTTTCAACAATTATTTAAATTATTTTTGTTTTATTATTGATTATTTTTGGATGTAGGTGTTGCTAGATGGAAGAAATCGACACGCTTTGGAAATGTTGGTCTTGGATTACGTTTCAGGAAGAGGATACTACGATTGGGTGGCTGCTGGAGAAGCAGTGGAGAGTTGGAGCGACGAAGAAGATGAACGCGAGAAGAAAAACGCTGCAAAAATGAACCAAGATTCGCAAGTCATCCATAGTCGCACTTTAGCGCCCACCCACATTGACAAAATCATTCAAAAGTCAGTTTAGTTTTTGTTTTTCTCAAATTAACTAAGATCAAACGAGGCTTAATTTAAAATGTCTAAGGTACTTGCAATTATTACCAGAGGCTTTACGAGAGAATGGATACGAAAACTGCGTCCAGGATGCTGAATTGCGATACAACGACGTAATCTCCAATACATTTCTGCATAAATGGCCTTTGGAGGCCACTGTACCTGTTCAATTAGACGCTTTTGAGACAAATAGCGCCGACTCACGTCCGGAAAGTGACAAAGAACCTGTATTCACTCCTGGACCTTTTCTTGCAATGCTTTGTACCAAGATTGAAAACATATTCCACCAGGTAATTCAAATTAAACTTAATATTTATTAGTTATTAATCTAAGTTTCTCGTTTTTTTAAGCCATACGAAGTGAATTTGCGGGTGACGTCACTAATTTCCCGCTTGTGTTTGTTACCGCATGCGCATTTGCACGAATACCTTTTAAACCCCTTAACGCCAGTTCACGTGACCACGCCTACTTTGTATAAAGCTCTGCTAATCTGCCGAAATCAGTTGTGGGGCATTTTAGGAAACGAGCCAGAATTTCTTCAACTCGTCATGTGGCAAAGGAGCCTTCTATTGGGTGAAAATACGAAGTAAAATGCGAATCTTTTCTTCTAAATAATTGTGTTAAATTAACGATATTTTTTTGTAGGGATTTATGCTTAACCCTAACGACCTTTGACCCTGAAGTGACTGGCGCTATTGTTTTTGAAGAATTTAGCAAAGAATTGGCTGCTATTGCATACGTCAAGTTTCATCAATACCTGCCTCAAAACTAATCTAAAAATCAAATAACAAACTGCATTATTTCCTGTGCAGGTATTTTTAAATTATTGTTATAACGAGCTAGTCTACCAGCGTAAATTGTTATCAGCTTAACCTTTCATAAATTGGGTGCTGGGGGGAAAAATACAGCTATTTTATATTCCAACAAAGTTTGACAGGTGTTCCGATTTAAGGTTACTATGGAAGCTGAGGTAGTGCCGAGTCTATCACGTCCTCCGTAATTATCAGGGCTTATTAGAAACGTGGAAAAGGTGATGTGGACTGAGCTTCATTTACGAAGGGAAACAAGAGCTTTAGCATTACCCGACTCGTAGTCTGTTTTGTAGTGCGTAAAAGATCGGTGAAACGGAAAATATGCGCATTTTTTTAACGCCATACCGAGCTCAACTTGTGCTGCAATGGAGTCTGTTTTTTACTGTTGCTATAACATTTTGGTATCAGCTAGGTGTCAGTGTAAAGGGAATGACCCTCTCACTGGCCTCCGGGTATTTGTATAACCCAGATTCGGACTGGACAACGGAATCCAACGAAACCTCTCGAGTTTGAAATCACATATGTATAATCACATAGATTATATGATAATCACATATATCCGGCGTAAAAGCACCGAAAATGGACCTGCTTGGGATACTACAAAGATCTGAAAATGTCTGCCTACATATAAGAAGACTTGTAACTTTGATGAATCGTGATTGAATGTCTTTAAGAATAAACAAGATTACTTGTTGTTTGCTAATGGTAAATGCCCGAAAGCGTGAAACATAACAAGTAATTAAAATAATTACATTACCGTAAGAAAATACACTTACTATAGTGTACTTCAAACAAACAGCGTCCATTATTCTTCTGTTGTATCTCTGTTATACTTGCTTTGAAGTAAATTTAATTTGAAACGGAGTCATACCAACTCGCATTAGCATATGAGAGATAATTGCCGTGTACTCTTCAGAAATTCTTCGTTCTTGGAAAGTTCTGAGAAATTTTCCGACAATGCCATGCATCCTAAAAATGTCTGTACCAGGTATTCGGCACATAAAGCGTCTCTCACATTGTCTAACTGCAAGTACGAGGCGCCAATGAAGAGGCTGCGAGCGTTACTATAGTTTGGATAGTGATTTTCCCCGAGTAGGCGAAATTAATAAGAGTTACATAGCACTAGAAAATGCATAACATTTTATGTACGTGGGAAAAAGTAAAATGTTATGTAGTTTACATGGGTTCGACGCCGTTGACTTTGATTTCATGGAGGCGACTTTCGAGCATATCGCTCGTGAACATGGCACCGAAAAAAGGTATAGTAGCTGCCAATACTACGCGGAGAGCTGAAAAACTCTTTTCATTGACCTGAAGTCCCTGAAGTCCCTGAAGAACAGTTTCGCAGTGGTACCGTTTGGTAGTAGGCCTATAGTCATGAACTTGTATAACCTGAATCTTTGCAGTGCTGTGCCTTTTTACTCATATCACTACGTCACGTTTGAACTAAAAGAACAATTATATACCTGATTTTCTACCTTACAACCATTATACAAAGATAAGGCAACGAGCTATAAGCTCAGACCGTTTGAACTCAATAAAAAAAATGATATAAAGAGACGTTTATCACAGTTTTGTGCAAAATACAGTAGTTATAACCTTACTTAATTGCCTGCAATCACGCAAATCCTGATTGCAAAGTGTGGCGTTCTTCACACCGTAAAGTTTTATCACGCGCTGACTCGGCCATAACTCGAACGAAACATATATATTGCAATTACGATATCAATGTGGAGTTCATTTAACAGTATGTCAGCAGACTTGAAAAATCGCTATTTATGATTTAACACTTCAACTATACATGGTAAACTTAAATGGTTGACGCGTAGGTAAACGCTTTCTGAACTCGCGAAACGGCGAAAACGTGCACCTTATTACGTCGAAGACCTACCGATTATAGTACAAATTGAATATTGAGTCAATTCGATTCTTGCTGCAAAATTTCAAAAAATACAGTCCAGATTTGGAATCAAACTTAGTCTCTTATGTATCTGTTAATTTTTTTAAATCCCTTTAGTTTATTTAATGAAAGAACTACGAAAAATAGAAAACTAAACCTAATATATTTCAACAAATAACATAATTTCAAAACAACGTAAATTTCTGAAAACGTAAGAAAATGTCCGCATTCATCGTTAAAAATTGCGCTCTTCAGGTGATCGATAAGAAAGCTTCAAATACTTAAAAATACCTTCTTCCGTCTTCGCTGGAAGAGCCTGGTTCTACAATAGCCAGGAAAAGAATAATTAGCATACACTAAAACGATCATTCCCCTCTCTTAATTAAATATCGCGTGCAGACCTGTCGCATACACGGACAAGTTAGTTACATTTCAGTCTTCCGCTTTCAGTTCAATCTTCAATAGTATACTTATGGCAAAATCCCCAACATTCCCAAACTTTCAAGGTAAACGTACAATCAGCCTTGGTTCTCCTTATATTTACCTGTGCCGTATCCCAGAGTCCAGCGCTGCTCAACAATAAGCCCAATTCCACCTTCGCATACTGTCTCAATGCTCGATTGTACTGCTTGTTACCAGTCCAGCCCAACAATGCATACGCCCATTGGGACTGCGGGGCTGACACGAAATCCACTCTTATAGCTCGCCACTCACGCTCCGACTCCGCCAAGGCAAATACGTCAGCTGGATCTATGAGACCCCCACAAAAAACAAACACATTAGATACCTATTGATAGTTATCCAAACGAGTTTCATTACCTTTGGAATGAGGTTGTCCAGCGCCTGACAGGTTTTCATGGTTCGTAATGAAGTTTTCAAAAGTCTGGGGCTGGTTGGGTAATTTGAAGATGGTCATACACAACTCTAACCGGTCGACGATCTGGGATTCACCTACATGCGTTACCACACGGTCAAGGTTGGCGTTGTCGAAAGACTTTTCGGCACGGGACCAAACAATAAGCCCTTTTTGGCGACAAAAATCCCGTAACTTGCGCACAAATCCTGCTTCTTTGCCTTCTTCGTGGGGAAAGCAAAAGAGCAAGTCCAAATCGTGTCCCTGTTTCTTGCCCCTGGAATAAAGGACACCTTTACATTCCAGGTCTTTCTGGTCTTGACATTCAAGTCTTTTACCTTCGAAATCCGCCAATTAGGTCGGTGCGTAAGCCAGGCATCAGCTCCTGCACAAAACCCTCCAAAAGTAGTTTTACTGTTTCGGCTTCTTCGAACAAAAGAGGCGTGTTGAGGTCATTATAAAAAGCTAATCCTGTAACCCCAAACCAAAACTCTCGTGGAAATGCCTCTTTTAAATACCAGAAGTTAAAACTTACCATATAGAATGAGTTCATTGTTAATATTCAACTGAGTGTAACGCTCCTTGAGTTGTTTCATGTCGCGTAGGCCTATATGCTCGTACCATTTCCTCGCACCGCTGGGTCCCACTCCAAAAACTTGACAAAACGCCTACAATATGACAACATTAGTGCCATAAAT
This sequence comes from Lepidurus arcticus, assembly GCA_003724045.1. NCBI lineage: Eukaryota > Metazoa > Arthropoda > Branchiopoda > Notostraca > Triopsidae > Lepidurus > Lepidurus arcticus. The sequence goes on from RJJA01000203.1 coordinate 8,224, forward strand.
CAGACAAACTATCTCCCGTTTCAAACCCAAAGTCGCAAAGGTGAGGAACAAAAAGGTACCGACCTGAGTGGGGAAAGGTGCACATAATGAATGCGCTAAGATCTTAAAGACGTACGTAACGATCGAGTCAAACTGATGTTTGAGTTTAAAAAGCGAACCTTTTTGTCTGGGAAAGACCTGAGTAACTTCACAGGTAGATAGAAAGTTTGACAATTAACTGCAGTAAAAGTGTGGAAAATTGAGCGTTTAGGTTTTAATTCGGCTCAGGGCCAAGGGGTAAAAAACTTCCTCCTTGGATAACTTACCTAAATCAAGAAAAGTGAATGTTTGATACTACAAAAGTAGCAATTGAAAAGAATCGAGCGTTTTGCTTCGCTGCGCTGTTACCCAAAAGTAGGCGCTACGGAAGCTTTTCCGAATTATCTGTAGTGGACTCGTAAAGTTATGCGGCCTGCTTACGCAAAGGAGTATTGACGCAATATCGAAAAACGAAAGGCAAAACGAACGAATCACGCTTCTGTTTAAACCCGTAGCGTTACTCCTGGTTTGGTAGCCTTGTTTTGTGGACGCGTGCCGGGAAAACGAACGTTTTGTGTCTACACGTTTTGTCGCACGACATGTATAGTATACTTTTCCACAACAATGAATAGGATCCTATTTGTAAACAAAATTTAGAAAAACGGCAATGAAATAGAAACGCTACGATTCATTCATGTTAATCTGAGCAAAAAAGACGGCTTAAACTAATTAAGACGGTTTAAAATAATTAAACTAGTAGCATAAATGATCTGAAGATTCTTATCTATTCAAAGAGCGAACTTTCTCCTTTTCTGCCCATAAGTACACCAAGATCCCTCATTTTCTAACGTAAAATATGCAGTTTTACCTGGAGACTGTGAAACTTGTCATCTTTCTTCTTTTCTTCCACCTCAAGCGAGGTGTCATGTTCCAAAACCTCTCGCAAGACTTTCATCGAGTGTCCTTCGCCAATATCCTTAACTCCTTCTAACTACAATAAAACCAGACCCAAAAGAAAAGAAGACATTGAGGTCCTGTTTCTTTTACCTTTTCCCAAAACCTAAGTCCTCACCTGTTGGACTCTCTGGACTCCGAAAGGCAGACATTTGACTGCGGAAGCAGCTCGACGAAAGGCCAGCGCGCGGTTTTCGTCTACTAAAGTATGCCCCATAACTTCCCAATACTCTCCCAAGAAATCCAACGGTTCCTAGTTGCGCAGAGAAAGACAGATTACGGTCACCCCATTACCCCTTTTCCAAAGCAATAAATAAATCCCAAAAAAGAAACTTGGTTGTTTATTTTTAGTTTTACCGACAAATGTGGATTGGGGTGATCTAACCGCGCTTTGCGTTCAGGAACACATGCATTGAACTTGGCCAGCGAAAAAGTATCATCTGTTGAACCGGCCTCTTCGCCGGATTCAACCCGGTTATCTGGCGCCAAATGACTGCTGCTGTTGTTTTCGTCCGAAAGCTCTAGAGGCAACAAATAGGGCGTTTCTAACAGCACTTTCTTTTCCCTATGGAATCCATGAATAAATACAGTGCAGCCCAGCCGAAAAAGCCCTCATTGGCTAAAAAAAACTTTTCCCCCTAGTTTTACGTTTAAGAGCCACAAAAACTGTTATACGAGGTCTAAACTACCTTACGCAATCGAAGAACCATTGTGTTCCTAAAATCATGGCCCCACAATCGGATTTATCTCCCAAGCACTTTAACGCTTGGTCTTTTGTCTCCAAATCCGTCACCACATGCGTGACGGCTTCCCTGAAAATTCGAAAAAATACAATTGGCATGTAAATTCCTTTACGCTTAACAGTGATAAACTTACGTGTAAGTGGATCCCACTGTAAAACCATTCTTCCTAGCGCAGTTACACATGATTTGGTAGCGTTTAGGTTGAATACGCTCCGGCATGATCCACAATTTAACGTGCGCAAATTCGGTGTTGGTTTTCTCCTCACCAAACCCTTCTACGTGGGTTCGTTTGCGTCCCATTCTTCTACATGAGGTTCCTCTGAGACTCTTACACGATCTATCGATTGAAACAAAAAGAGGAAAAACTTTTTAGGTTAAAACACCCTTAAAATATAGCTTAATGCGAGGCAGATTAATATAAGAGTCGCTGAAAAGGAGAAAGCTGACTTTTTAGTGCCAGCCTGAGGTGAGATGATTTATTAGGGTATGCATAGAGGCAAATTCGAGCCCCTTGCCCTTTATTTTTGTTATGTATGTCTGTCGGTCTGTTGTGATGCATGGAGATGCCCACCATCAGGACCAGGTTTGTAGGGCAAATGCATTCAGCATTCAACAACAGACAAGGAAGCTCTTAAATACTCTGTTGACTCTGTGTACCTTGACTTTTGCATGGTTGTGGTCGTAAAAGTAGCGCAACCAGAAGTGTCGGATCAACTTAACGGGTCTTATGAGCCCGTAATAAACCCGACTGTGAAACACGAAAACCTCAGCTACAAAGCACCCACGAGCCCGTTCTTTTTTTAGTTTACGATCAAAACATACTGTGGTTATACGACTCATTACGACTATCATAACCAAACGATTTCCGTCTTACATCCGAATCACAGAGAGGCATATAGTTAACTTTACTAGAAAACCGAAGCTTATAGTACAATAAACACGAGTAGGTAACTGGGAACTTTTCGTTTGATCCAAAGTAATCATAAGAGATATAATGTTCTGGCTATAGTCCAAGGTTTGGTTCATTAAGAATAAGTTCTACAGAATATCGAACGTTGTACTTTAAAGTATTCAACTAATCACATTTAGGATCGATTTTTAAATAACGTACTAAAGAAAAAATGAACGTTTTCGGATGCTTTCATGTTGAAATCGAACATTCTGGGCGAAGTTGAACGAGACGTGGCAATCAAAACGTATATAGAACGAATAGAAGGTTTTTGGCTCAAAGCGAGTCTCATACAAGAAATTGGAACGTTTTGGATAAGAAACAAGGCGCTTTTAGGTTTTTGCGTCCTTAAGCAAAGATCGAAAAAGGATCAAAAGATACAACGGAAATTCCAGAAGCTAAACGAACTTGCATGCATCGTAATGCCCAAAGTAGCACAAGTGCTTATTCGTAAAACCCTTTTGGATTACCCACCAAACCCAATTGACAGAAAACTTACGCTTGCTTCCGTGGCCAAAAAACAAACAAAAAAACACTCTTGTTATGTGACTTCACCTCTAGTAACTCGCTTGACCTACTAGCTTTCTACAAGAAGCAAAAACTAATCTTTAAGGATCAAACTTCTAGCTAATTACAAAAAAATATCCATGGTCGCGTACCAAGATAATTAGTGTCTCACTGATTCATTTGAAGTCAGTTCTCATGACCGCGAGACCGTGTTTACGACGTAGTACTTGTTAGTTGAATGCATTCTATTGTGTTTTATGAGGAACCTCAAACGCAGTAAAAAAAAAGTTGTAGAGGAGCTTCGAGTTTGTACTCCAGCATTGCGGAAGTAGGCTGGAACGAAATTGAGGACGGAGGGTATATAAAAGCAGACCGGGTCTAGTTCTATGGCTGACAGTAGTACTTGCTTCTCCTCACGCTCAAGAGCTGAGGTGCAAAAACGTGTAGGAAGTATTAGTATTTTCACATTTTGGGGGTACATTTTGGATCAAAATGCAATTATACAGCATTGTGAGTGTCTTTGCGATAATCGCGTGCAGTTTTTCATCAATCTGGGCTGTTGAGAATATTGACAGGCCAGTACAGGTTCGTCATGTGGGATCCTACAATCCTGCATTGAGACGTAAGTTTTTACGATCAATTACCGAAAAAAGTTTTACGCTTCTCAGGAAAAAAATAAAACATATTTTGGAGAGTTCAAAACAGCGGGAGTTTCTGAGATTCTTGCTATACCCAAGAACTGCAAAGTGTGTAGTAACGAGAGAAAGTCTAACCGCGGGAACTGAAATCTCCACTTGATAGAGATCCAAAAAATTCCACTTTCTCCACTTCTCAAGCACTTTCTCGTTAAGGAGCGTTACAGTTCTGACTTTTCCCTACACCTCTACAACTCCATTGATTTAATGTTGGAAAAAAAATGCAAAAGGAGGTCAGGATTTCTATTTTTTTAGATTTCCCTTTTTTAAAGGAAAATTTGGTTCTTTGTGGGGCTGAAGTGCTGCTGAATGGAACAGAAAGAAAAAAGGGTACGCTTCAGTAGGAGAGTAACTGTAATTTGGGCAAGTTTGAGATACTGTAACAGGAAAGGGTACTCTTGTTATGCAAGTAGGCGGCATTCTTTTTCAACCTGTCCCTACTTCCTAACAATGACGGGCGTTTTTCGAATACTGATGTTAGTTAATTGAGACATGATATAAGGCGAGCCTTAATTTAACGTCTAATACTTGACAGTAATAACAATTTGAATGTAATATACAAGAATTGTAATGTAAAGAATGTAATGTAAAAGTAATGACAAGAATTGTAATGTAAAGAATGTAATGTAAAAGTAATGACAAGAATTATTTGCTTTCATTGTAAGGTACATATACGGAAATTGAATACTCCGATATTTTACAAGTCATTCGATACGATGTAGAAACTTCGATTTCCTTCCAAACTTGAAAAAAAACATGTTATTCAAGCAACGAATGGCCCAACAATGAATAGTACTCAACAATGAGTAACACTCCAAGCAGTTGCAACGTAAAACCTGAAGAATAGTAACAATGAATACTATTAAAAAAAATGAATAGTATTCAACACTGAGTAATACTCAACAATAAACTGCCTTGAACAACTGCACAGTAGTATCCAACAATGAAAGGACAAGGGTTAAACGGTTGAATAATGCTGAAAATCATGAATTTTGCATTTGACTACGAATCGACTACTTCGCCCAATATTTCTGTTAAACTGCAACTTAACTTAACAAAAGAAAAAGCGGATGTTTCAACTCAAGTGTATCGAACGTTCTATGTCGCCAAGCAAGGGCTTAGCACTAAAACTCGAACGTTCCGGCTAGACTAGTACCCAAAGACTTTCCCATGTTATTCAGTGACAAAACATCGCTTAACTCAACGGTAGGTTTCCTAAAAGGATTTCCAATCAATGGAGCATGGGGATAACGAAGCGTGATGTTACAACTGCCGTTTTCGGTGATCCATGCATGTCCAACCGCATTAAAAAAAAGTTCGCTTTTTCATAGAAAGTGCTCCCACCGCTTAAACTGTCAATGTCAATCCATCTTTCCCCACTTTCAATTTCCAAATCCTTGACATTTGTTATTATTCACTTAGAAACTGGAGTCAATGTGGCGCAGGCCAAGTACCGCGCAAAAGCACCGGTTGGGAATGTCAACAAACCTAGCTTGGTCACTCCCCTGGCCGAAACCACTCCCCTTGTTGTTCAACAGCGCCAAGATCTTCGTAATTCCCAATTACGGGCGTCCACAAGTACACCAAATTCTTTCATATATCTTTAAACAGCATTGACTAACTATTGCGCATGTGCGAATGACTTCAGGCAGCGCCTTCCAGCGACCATCACCTCAAGCATCAGCTCCGGCTGCTCCCTTACCCAAAACGACACCGTTATCTGCCGGGATCCCAAGCACCGGTGCGAAACTGAGGACACGCCCTAATGCGCCACTTGCTAATGCGCCTGCGCAACTGCCGTCTGTTTCCAAACCAGCTGATAACGCGGCACCTAACAGTCAACAAGGCTCGGCTACTTTTCTGAGACCAGTTTTACACTCCGCCCCTCGCCAACGCCCCGCATACAATGCTAACTCGGCCTCCTTCGCTAAAGGCGGCTCAAATGGATTTCCTGATGGATTTGCCAAAGGATTTCCATCCTTCGCCTTCGGCGGCGGATTCCCAGGTAAGACCCGCTCACTAACACACCCACCACTTCCTTTCACAGTAATAAAAAGCACAGCCATCCACGATTATTATGATCACCACGATCACCAGACACTCTAACCACGCAATTATGACAACACGAGAACACCCGACTTTACACGGACAGCGACACGCTACAAATTGACCAATGAGACTGACTATATACTCCACCCCTTAGGCCCGCCTCTAGAACTGAATCTAATTAAATCGGGAAGAAGCAGGAGGCGTGTCCGGCGCAACTTCCGGTTCCCCTTCTTTTTCTTCCGGAGACGCAAAGACAAAAACGTTAAGAAGGAGAGATCCACACAAGCTCCACCCATTTACTATAGTCAATACATTAGAACACGCCCTCGACCGGCTCCTCCGCCTCGACCACCTAGTCGCCGCGTTCAAGTACCCTTCAGACGACCTCCACCCCCTGAACGTCTCCCTTTACCCCACCGCCAGTCCCAAGAACCGCCCGTGTTTTATATGTCACAACTTCCGCCGAATATCAAGTCTTTCACTCGTCCAAAACGACGCCCACCTTACCGCGCTCCGCAACCTAAACCTAAAAGGCCACGTCCTCAATACGGCGCTCCGCCCTCTACTGGCTATGGCGCTCCGCCCTCTAGTAGCTATGGCACTCCCGCCTCCTCTCCTTCCTCTGCATACTCTAGTCCGACAGTGGGCGTGGCCCAGACGATATCTCAAACCAACTACGGCTCTACTAGCCCCTCCTATGCCCCAGCTGCCAAACCAGCAGCACCCACGTACGCAGCCGTACCCAAAAGTACGAGTGACTCGTACGCGGCGGGTAGCAGTGTTTCCAGTAGTGGTGACAACGATTTCGGACTAATTATCCAAATGAAGTTTCCCAAAGCGGCTCTCTCGGCCCCGACGACTATAAACACGCCCATTGACGCCTACGGCAAAATTGACATTGACTCCCTATACAGTGATACTGATGATCTCACGTCTCGGAAGAAAGCGCGAGGTAGTCAAACGCTACCGGTTGACCTTAATTCGCTAATCCTCTTTAAATTACTTCGAATTAACTTAAATTAAACGAATTAACTTCGTAGTAGTCTACTAATTAGCTTATTTTCTTCACAGATCTGAAAGAAAACGCTAATGGTTTTATTGATGGAAAACCAGCGAACTTCCCTGATCTGAAAACCTTGGGAGGCTTCGACTCCCCATTAGGTTCGCCCAAAGAATGTAAGCTCCTCCCACTCATGATTTCCTTCAACCATTCAATTATTTTTGTACAAACTAGATAAATACGCTGCCAGTAGCGACAACCCTTCTCAAGTGGCAGCCCCAGGCCCTAAACCAGCCAAACGCTACCCAGAACAGCCTAAGCCCCGCCCTTCACCTAAGGTAAGCCCAGCCCACTAACTCGATTCTTTTTGTTTATTTTTCAAATAAAAAAATCAGAAACTTCGTAATTAAGTAAAAAAAAAGCTCAAGGCAGCATTTTGATGAGAACACAAACTCAGTTTCTTACACGACAAAGACTTTGACGCTTGACAGACAAAACTTACCATAATGACTTTTATAGAGTGGGCCCCGCCCCCTTGCTCAGTAATTTATGACTCCAAGACTACCTTTCCTGCTTTCATTGTTGCGGACTCTGTGGACTGTAGGTAAGTCTCATCAAATTGCTGTCTTGTTCCTTCTTTCAATACGAGCAAAAACCCACGCAAGTTTAACCCCTTATTTTCAATTATTTTAACGATCTATATTCTTCCAGGAAGTCGCACTTGACCACGAACTGCTTCGCGCCAAACGCGGCCCCGTTACACTACAAACCTCACACGGCTCAACTCCTATCGCACGCTCCACACCCAAACTATCACCATCCCCGACACGCCCTCGCAGCATCAACGATATCCTCAACTCCCCATCGGCTAACGTCCCAAATCGCGTCCAGGCTCCGTCCCAACCAGTATACGGTGACGTCACCTTAGACACTTCCTTCTTTGCCAAACGCACGGGAAACGGCTTAGACGTCTCCGACGACGAAGCTTTCCTAGAAGCGGACGAATTCCAAGCTCCTATTAACGCTACAGACATTGATGACGTCATCAGTGCAGCCTCGCACAGCGAAGACGTACTGGAAGTGTCGGAGCAAAGATTCAATCCTTCCGTGGGACCTTTTGGAAGTAACGGAAGACCTGGCCCTCCGTCTTCGCCTTCCAGACGCCCAGCCGCGCCTCCTAGCTCGTTTTCCTCCTTCAGGCCCCGCCCATCTCCCCCTAGAATCCCTAGTTTCGAAGACCACCGAACGGGAGCAAGTCGCAGCAAACCTTCTTCACGGAATTTCGATGTCGTAACAGGCGGATTGTACCGTGACGCAACTGAGTATCGGCCGACACGCCCCTTTCACCATGACAACCACTTCGACGACGATCACTCCCATGAAGAGGAAGATGATTTCTTTTCTAATTTCCGTGATTTTGCTGATATTAACAGTCGCCGACGTGGGGAGCATTCGCAAAGAAAGAACACGCCCGCTTGGCGCGATGACGTCATCGAAGACGCTGTAGAGGATGAGGATTATTAACATTAAAACTGCGAGCGAGCAAAAAATATATAAAAAAAATCTTGACCTAGTCATTGTCAGTTGGCAAAAGGAGTTTACGAACGCGACAAAAGGAGCCGTCCAAATGACTGAGGTTAACGAAAATAACAAAAAACTATACATCATTATTAACCCGAAGCAGTGTAAAATCGTGGTCTGTGCAATATTTGTTGTCTGTTTCAGAATATTTCGACTTGCTAACGTCCCCAGAGTTCTTTTAAAGTGTTATTTAGACTTTTGATATGACGTACGTATAAGTGTTTCCCTGACATGTAAAGAAAGAAAAGATAAGGAACCGCGCTGGACGCAGTTGACAAATTCTCAAATTTACCCCGTACTCTATATTATAGCGTGAGCAATATCGAAGAATGCTTTAATAAATATCACCAAAAACGTATTTGCGATAAATTATTCCATAATTGACTAATCGTCATATTTGGTTAACTAACCGAAATCATGTGTTCAGAAAAAAAATCAAATATGTTCGCACATTTATTCACCAGTTTCAGTTTTTATTCAGTTTGTATCACTGTCGTCTTTAGTTCAAATTCCGGATTTTCTTAGGAAATAAATAGGAGCGCCACCTGTTAGCCCGAATATACTTAATATTTTTTTTCTTACTGACGACATACGACATCTGTTTAGACTTTTAGTAAGCAGAACTATGCTAATTACATGCAATAAAATAGCTAAGAAATACTTCTCGAGAAAAAAAACTGAACGTGTTCTGGAACGGAATTCTTTTTCACGATTCTGATGTAGTTAATTACTGCGTTGCGTCAGAAAATGTAAGAAAAATATTTTATTACATTAATTTGCCATTTGGCTATTTCTAAACCGTCCCAATGTCGCTAATTAGTAAGGGTAAAGGAATATTTCCGTGTTTCTGAGAATGCAGAATACATCTTTCTTACCTAATTTCAGGTAATTTGCTGGGTTTATTAAAATTGTCACAAGAAACTGGTTCACCGTGCGCCAACGCGCGCAAACGAAGTAGGTTGTCGTCTTGTCGTTTGCAAACAAACTAGTCACGTGACCCGTTCGATCGAAATGGCCGTCGACCTTGGCCTTATAAACCCTGTATTTTCATTGGCTGCCGTGCCATAACAAAACGTAAGCGTAGCCCCTATTGGCGATAACATGAAATACACATTGAACGGGGAAGGAATGGGAAAGAGGGAAGGAGGATAAGGAAAACCAAAACATTGCACGAGACTGAGTGGATGACATGTGGTAGCCATTTTCTGGTGTGAATTTCTCTCTGTTCCACCTCGTTTATTTGCATAATTCGTCAGCAGAACCGTGATTCCCAGTGTGTAAGATTTAATAGAACAGTTGACACGTAATTCTACTCAATTAAAACAGTGCCTTGACAGCATTCTAGGAACTTAGCGTTGCACAGTCGGAGTGTTTGTTGTCATGGCTTTCCAAAAGTTTGTATGTTGACTTGGCACGTGACGTAACGCATTTCTCTTCCAATGAGCAACATTTGCAAGCCCTTAAAATCAAGTTTTAGAAAGTTGTAAAGGACATTTGAGACACCAAAACCACGAGTCTTGTGAATCTCGCGTTTCAGTTTCGCCGATCTAACAACAGGTATATATTTCTATGAAACCTATGTATAGAAAGTGCGATATGATTAGGTCAATAACCCTCCTAAGGCCACTGTTTGGCGATGATATCTGGGCTTCCGTTAACCCAAAGAAGCTTTGCATTAGCGTGGAAACATTTCTTGCCATCTTGAGTTCTGAGAAACTGAACAGGTTTCTTTTAGTTCTTTAGCGGCGGCTGCTAGGAGACATCTTAAAAGGAAAGTAGAACGGCTGAACGCTCGCAACGTGGTTGCCATGGTAAAAAGCTTGAAAGCTTTCTCATCAAGAATAGGTTTCTAACCTACATGGCCAAACTGGCTCTAACAAGCTCTGCTGCAGGGGCCTTGCCCTCGGCTGCTTTCAAGGTCCAATTCTTGGCGCCTTCTCCGGTCTTTTTTTGGGTTTGGTGTTGTTACAAAGTTGCGTACTTCGAGACACTTCGTGGCGGTCCAAAAATGCCCCGCTAGCATTGTTTTCTTTGACGTCCAAGTCCGAAGTTGCGTAAGAATACGGGATTTCCATTGGCCATTGCACCAGACACACCTTACCATGACGTCATCATTCCATGCAAACATCCAAACAACAGCAGAGTCTCTATTTTTCGCATGTTGCTCACTTCCAGAAGCAGAAAGACGCACAAATAAACAAGAAAGAAAAAAACTTGTAAACCTGCCACGCATTACTTATAGCTTTTGTCTTTCCTCTGTTATCTTGAATATAGGAGTTGGCTTGGAAAATCTGGGCGACTACGGAATGGCATTTTCTGGCTTGGGAAGCTATGATCCTTCGGCCTTGCTTGATTTGGGCGAGTACCTCGAAAGCGACTATTTGGAGTCGATGAATCTGAAGAGCGAATCTTTAGCAGCCACGAGTACGGACCCAGGGGGCGGAATCCCGATTCCCCACCTTCGACGCTTTGATTTAAGTAACCTAGCCTTGGGCTCCATCGCGGAATCCCCTTCGCACTCTCCCAATCCGTTTTTGTGGAGCAGCAGCAGTAGCAATCCCAACCAAGCGCCACCCGTTTTGAACCACAAAGCAGCCGGTGTGTTCCTAGCTTCTGGCTCCGCCTCTGCACCGATCCAAATCAAGCAAGAAATGGCAGAAGACATGGATTTGATGAAAAATCTGTCTATGTTCCCCATGGAGGAAGACGACATTTTCCAAGTGGACAAAAACGACCTGATTCAAGGTCCCACGCTTGCGGAACTCAATGCCAACGACGAGTCGTTACTCAGCGACCTAAATTTCGACGATTTCCTCCTACCAGCCGATTCACCTAATCCGATGACGCCCTTGACGGTCTATGAGCAATCGCCCGAGCGGTACGCCTTTATGAGCAGCAGTTCCGGTTCGAATTGCCTTAGTGTGAAGCCCAAGTCTTCGAATATGGGTTCAGAACCCACGCCCATGAGTCAGTCACCCACTGCGACCATTTCCTCCCCGGCTCCGCCCCCTTACTCGGCACTTTTGTCCGCTTCGTATCCATCACCTGTACCGCACGTGTCTCGCAAGATTTCAGAGACTCGTTTAGGACGTCGGCAAAGGGAACCGCCTCCGCCATATCCATTGACTGCTTCGCCACATTCGCCTTCGCCACTATCCTCTTCCCCGAGGCCACGCCCCTTTCAGCGGCCTTCTACCTTACAAGAATTGCTCACGCTGAGAAGCTCCACAGATTCCGGCGCGCCTACCGGTCCCAAAGTGACTATATCGGGGAGTGCGCATGCCCATGGACCACCTACACGCACCACGCCTAGTCCGCAACGGCCCGGGGGCGTGGCTTCACCCTCACCGTCTCACCAAGCCTCATTGTTGGGACAGTCGGTCCCCAAATCCGCCTTAACGGCCGCCAACCCTTTACTTTTATCCAGACTTTCCTCTTCCGCGCCAACCCATTTGGGGTTCGAACAGCTCTGGCAACGCCGAGAACCACGCCCACACCTCTTGTCCACCAGTTCGCTAGCTGAAGAGCTCCAAGGTGGCTCCACCTCCTCCTTATCCACTGGTACTTATCCAAACTTAAGAACTAACTGTAACCTACGCTTAAAATTCCTTTAAATTTGCTTAGTATTAAGTCTTTATTATTTTTTTAAATTTTTTGATTATAGTATTGGCGTATAGGCATAAGCCTGTTGCCAAAGTTTATTATTAAAACATTGACTTAAGACATTTTAAGGTTATTTATTGTTATTATTCATTATTATTATTATTATATTATTTGTGTTAAGTAATTAATGCACGTATTTATTAGTAATTGTTATCTTGTTATGTGAAATATTCGTTAACTAGAATGCGTATGTTTTTGGTTAGAGGAATTTTGGATTAATTTTGAAATTTTTATTTTTAGCGGGAATTTTGAGTCCTGGTTCGTACGATTTCTCGCAAGATGAAGGATTTAGCTCCGAAGACGACAGCGACGACCATTATGAAGATTTGGACGACTCTGATTCGGATTTGAGTGGCAATGAAGACGGGGCAAAGAGCTTGAGAAGGAGTGGGTCAAGATCAGGAGCGTCTGGATCACGAAGCGGTGGTGGAAGCAAGAAAGAACGCTATTTCTGGCAGTACAACGTCCAAGCCAAAGGCCCAAAGGGTCAGCGCCTAAGCGTGAACCCGACAATGACCGACCCACACGTCCTTAACGAAGTCCAAGATCCCGTTTTCAGTCCCTATTGCTCGATCGATGGTGTGAAGCACAGGTAATAACTTGTGTAAAACTCAGTTCAATTACGTAGTCTTATCCACTGAAAAAAGCGTTTCTTTCCTTTGCAGTGGTAAAGCGCGAAGAGGTGATGGTAACGATTTGACACCCAATCCGAGGAAGTTGCACAATATTGGCAAAGAACTCGACAAATTAAATCGGTGCATTAACGATATGACGCCTGTTTCCGAACTCCCAGTGGCAGTGCGACCTAAATCTCGTAAAGAAAAAAACAAATTGGCTTCGAGGTAAAAACAAAACATTCCTTTCGTAATTCAATTTGGTTGTTTAATTGGGATTTTGTTTGTTTTGGAATCATTAGGGCTTGTCGATTGAAGAAGAAAGCCCAGCATGAAGCCAATAAAGTGAAACTGTTTGGCCTCGAACAAGAACACAGACAATTGTTGTCCTCGGTACAACAAGTGCAACAATTGGTGGGAGCCAAATGGGAACTGCTGCAGCAACAAGGAACAACAGTCCCACCCAGCCCCCTTATTGCCCAGGTTTCACAGAGGGTGGAACTGGTTTATCAAGGAACTCAAAGTAATTTATTTTCCTTAATTTGAGAATTTTTACGATTGTTTTTTATGCATTTGTATTTTTTAAAAAATTATTATTTTTGAGAATTTTGTATTATTATTTTAAGAATTTTGTATTATTATTTTAAGAATTTTTATGATTATGTTTTAAGACGTTTTATGTTTGATGCTGATGTTTTATTTGTACGATTATAATTAAAAATTGATTTTTTTCCTCTTTTTAGAATTGCGAGTGGCCAGTGAGAGTACAGAGTTTGTTAACCGCGTTCTTGACCGAGTTAGGAACGGAGAACCTTCTGGAGGTTTAGAAGAGCTTTGAAATTGTATCTCACAAAGGTAAAAGTGTTAAAAAAACAAAAACTAAAAAAATAGTAACGATTTTAGTTATTTTTTCTCGTTTTTTCAAGGGATTAGATGGAACGCTGTGCCAAGTTTGTGCAAATTTTGACTCGTGAAAACCGGTGATTCTTTGGAAATCGTGATGCGAAGTTGGAAAACTGGTGCACGTTTTGGGATTGGTTAGTTTGAGGCGTTGGGCACTATTTACAGAAAGTAGGAGTTAAATGATATAAAAAACAACACTATTACAGCTCGGGGATTACAAGGGGTGATTCTTGTGTATGACTTTAATGTGTTCAGACCAACACGGGTGTAAAATGGGGAAAAAAAACAAACTAGAAACAAACAAAAGAGGAAAGGAAAAGAGGCGATTTTTAATCTTCTTTTCTTGTACAGACTTATTTTTCTATGCGCTAAAGAGAAAACCACACCCAAAAATCGTGTTTTTGTTCAATCTTTTTGGTCGCTGTTTTATTGTGAGCAGACATATTGTCTGCATTGAGGGATGGGTCAACTATTCACAACAGAAATTCCCGGTTCGGTAGACAGGGCTCCAAAACTGATTTTGATTTGACTGCAAATTCGCATCTAGTATGATTGTTACTTGATGAAGTGACGCTAACTTCCGTGTGCTAAATTTTGTTTTCAGCCTTCATTTTTTGCATTTGTAGTTGAATCAAATATATAGACCAAGTTCTGCAAGGAATAGAAAGCTTTGTATTGTCGACTAGATTTTATTTTTTACTTGTTTTTTTTAGCTAAAGTCCAATTATAAGCGTAAAAACTGAAAGACAAATGTTAGTTTAATTATGTAAAATAATTAAATCTCTAGTTAAGCGATAAACCACGAATCCAAGAAGTTATAGCACTAGTCTCGGAGGGTTTAGGAGCTGTTTTAGAGGGCTGTGTGTGACGTAACAGTTCTTGGGCTGCTCGCTGACCAGAAAAGTACGCGCCATGGGCAGTGGAATAGAATTCGGGGTGGGTGTGCTCACCGGCGAAGAAAATGGCGGGTTTTTCAGGATGATTTGCATCGAATAAAGGCTGACCTAGCGTTTGTATGTCCTCAGGAGATCCGCCCACTCCTATACAGGTGTAAGCGCCTTGGGTAAAGGGCTGCGACTTCCACGTTGTCCTAAATTCACAACAAACGAATGATGAGATCGACTTTGTCAAACATCTTTCCTAAAAAGTGGTTGCTAATAGTAATTGCAAAATCTGAGCTTACGTGATACACTTTCTAGGGGGTGGGACGTGAGGATCGTTGAGGAATCGCTGCAGAATCTCGGTACATTTCGTCCCGACAATGTCGAATGTTAAAGTTTCCATATATTCGGCTTCTTCGCCAGAAACCCAGCCTAGGAGGAGCGTTTCATGAACCTACGATGATGAAAGTAGAATTATTTCGTGGAATTACTTGTTAATTATTATTTTTTGTTACTTTGGTGAAGGAGTAAATTTTGCGAAACCAGCGTTCACTCATAGGAAGAGACTCGTCTACAGGTTGCCAGAGTAAAACGACTTCTTCGATCCCCGGATGCAGAAAAGGGCGGTCGTATTCCAAGAATATTTTGTTTACAGTCCCCATGACGAGTTTTCTCATCGCTTTTTGCTTATTTTCGGGTAAAGGAGGGTGGAAAATCGAAGTATTTTGAAGCACGCCTAAAGGAATGGTGCAAATAACGTACTGAACGTGGTATTCCACTGATTCGCAGTCTAGGGTAACAGAACTCGGCTCTGAGTTTTCGAACGTTGTTGAATCCGAGTCGTCTGAATCTTCTAAAAGCGGTACCTGCCAGTGGATGGCTAATACTGGGGAATTTTTCTTTATCTTTTCAAGGGGAATGGGTTGAGTTAAAGGGGCTAAGATGCTGCTGTACCCGTTGGGTAAAGTGACATTGCCGCCTGGTAGTTCTGCATAGCTGCCAATAGCTTTGAGGTCGACTTGATCCATCGAATGACAGCCCGATATGCAGGTTTCTCTGTTGATTAAGTAGTTGAACAGGAGCTGGCGTAAGAGACGTTCTGAAGGATTGGCGAATTTGTGCAGGTATTTGGCAATGTCGCGGTTTAGGTGGTCCGACACGCTGTTTAAACCGACTGGAGGATTGCTTTGGCGTAAATGGTACTCTTCGCATTTTTTGAAAAACCAAAAGTACGCTTCGTAGACTTCCTAACGCAGTGTTTTATTAAACTATGATCTACAAACTCGCCCCAAACGGTTCCAAACTCGACAGGCTTCTTAAATTATATACTTGTAAGATGGAAAACGGAACACGACGTCCGTTTTCGGTCGTACCAACTATTCGATGGGGTTTCGGGCTTTGGAGGATGTCCACCAACCCGTGTCTTAGTGCTAGCTCGTATAAAGGGTTCCCGAGCACGCCATGAACCCAATTTGCACCTAATTCTACCTTAAACGGTCCTATAAGGCAAAAAAAAAGAACTTAGCGAATGTATTACTCTATAATCAGGTCAGGATTTATTTTAGTGTAAGTACCAAGAGGAATTCCGATAACTCGGCCGCCCAGACGTGTTCTTCCTTCGAGTATTATAAAATCTGTTTCACCTTTTTCTAAAAGAGTATTTGCTGCCGCTAACCCTGAAACCCCTGCACCAATTATTGCAATTTTTGCTCGAATAATGCCTGAACTTTCTGGATTGTTTGACTTTGTATTTGCAATGTTTTCAGCCATTTTCATAATACTGCAATTTTGTCCTTCACGCCATCTTTGAAGTAAAGGGAAAACCCGAAAATTAAGCATAGGTGGCGTTCGTTCAATTTTGAATTAATTTGTATTTCGCCTAGCGGGGAACTCGAGAAACTGTGTTTTATAACGGAGCCAGTTTGAAATTAAACGTTAGTTAAAGTGCTTTGTTTACGTGCTATTGTGCTTGTGGGCTTTCCTCATGTAAATTAAAGCTAAAGCCACATAAATTAATATTCAGGATTAATTTAAGTTGCTCAAGAATGGAAGATAATAGTCAACTCTTTGATATTTCGTCGGCAAGTTATAATAGCATCGCCGACGATGAAATGCTTCTGGAAAAGACGCGATCTCAAGCTCACGATCACTTGCAAACTCTGGTCCGGACGCATTTATCTTTCTGCCTAGAACTCTCTACGATTGACGAGTAATGTTTTTTTCGATCTATTTTAACAAAATTGACCATTTCGTGCCTTAGAATTGATCGAAATGAGAGCCCTGTTCTAACTAAACCCAACAATGAGAAGCTTCACCTTTCACTCAAGAAGAAAGCAGGGAAAACCCCAGTGAAACTAAAGGAGGAATCGCCATTTGAGGTCTACACGCCCGAATTGCTCCAAAACATTGACGCTATGATCGACTACCTCCATTTGCCGTCAAGTCTCTCTTTTAAATCCATTTAGAGACTCAATCCCTAACGCCTAAACTTTTACATTTCTACAGATATTTGTCAAGAAGGGTTGTTTAGAAGGCATGGAAAGCTCAAAAGCCAACAAGAACTTAGGACTACATTACTAGCTAAGCAAAAGTTGAATTTAAACGTAGGCGAATATAGCGTGCACGAAGTCGCCAGCGTCCTAAAGAACGTCTTAGCAGAGACTCCGGAGCCTTTACTAACCAAAGCGCATTATCACTTCCACGAACAAATCGCAGGTATAATTTCAACCAGTTTTATGTTATCAGTCCATCAGATTAGCCTCTTGATTTTGTCTGTTTTATTCAGAATTGACGGATTGTCAACGCCAAATACGTTGCTTACAACTCCTCTTCCTACTCTTGCCCATTGAGAACTACCAATTGCTCAAAAAGCTACTCAGCTTACTTCACGCAGTGTCCATACACGCTGACGTCAACCTAATGACTGCCTCCAATCTAGGAACTATGTTCGCACCCCATATTATCTGCCCAAGAAAAGTAAAATCAATTGAAACTCGTCAACTTTTGCCAATCGAAGTTTCTTAGATGTCAGCGGAAGTTTTCCAAGCTAGTGCAGGAGCTTTAGCATCCATGGTCGCTTTCATGGTCCAGCATGCTCCAACATTATTCGCTCTACCCAAAGAATTGCACCAAGATTTGACCCTTTATTGGCAAGAAAAGAAAGCTGTGGCTGGCAAAGGTTTCCTTTTGAATAACACGCCTTCAGGCAAAGAAACTGAGGTAAACAGAAACCTAATTCCACAAAAGATCTAAAATTGTTAGCCATTTTTTCAAATTTTGTTCCCTAGTCAAGCCCTGCAATACAAACTACGATAACATTCGTCGATCGTGAGCTGTGTGCCAAAGTTATCGCCGAAGATGGCGATCCCACACGTACCGCCTTAGCCCAGTTATACGCGTACGTTCAATCTCAACCCGAATCGACGAAGAAACGCAAGCTGGTCCACAGATTCAACCGCGAAAGTGGCAATGGGACACCTCGTACTCTCAATCTCAACCAAAGTCTCAATATGAGCCTAGACAAGAGCACTCTAGGCGGTTCGATCAAAGTAAAACTATCTAAACCATCAAATCGGTTCTTAAATTCCTCTTAATTCGTTTTTTTTCTCTCTCAGAAGCATTTGTTCCGTAGTAGCAGCAAAAGACCCAAGCCCCTTCCCCTTTCCACCACAACAGACACGATTTTCCAGTCCCCGCAGCTCCAATCATCCTCCAAACCCACATTTTCCGTCCATCAATTCCAGACGCCCGTCTCAGGCTATATTCGCCACCCTGCCTTCACCCCCAAACGTGTTTTGCCAATGGCGGATTTGGATTCACCCCATGTAGGCGGTACTTTGGAAGCAGGCGTGGCGTTATCCACCTGGTCTTTACTCCAAGAAGAGGGCGGAGCTTCAACTACCAAGGAATTAATGACGGAACTTCATCCTTGCGAAGAAGACGAGGAAGAAACCATGTTCGAGAAGGCGCTAAAACTCCCAGATACGGAAGAAGAGAAGGAAAACAACGTTTTGTCCCCGTTAAGCCAGTCAGCGCAGCGTTGGCCAGCCGCTATGCAGCAGACAATGTTGACGCCTCGTTCGCGGAAGCCCATTATGGCGTTATCGAACGTCAGTTTAGCCTTGACGCCTTCCGTGGAGTCGGCGGATCACGAAAGTGACTTTGGAGGAGAAGAAAGTCCGAGTCAAAGTTGGGTTTTTGAGAAAAACTACTCACCAGAGGAAGATGACCAAGAACCTGTTCAAAAAGACGAAGAAAGTATTGAAGAGGGAAAGGAGGAGGAATTGGATGGAAAATCGACTTTAAGCAGTCCATTTGTTCACTATATGGAAGAACGTGGTCTGCACGTTCTAAGCCCTTCCCCTGGACGGGAAAACCTCAGTCTTTCGACTGAACTGGGTTCCCCGTCCGATTCCATGTTGCATTTCCTCAACGGGAATGCAGATTCGCCGAATAAATCAAACTTATCACTTTTGGAAGACAAGGAAAACGTCAGGAAATCCCCTGCAAAAATACCCATAGCGTTAAACCATCAAATAGTGTTTGAAACTTCGCTGTAAAGACTCCAACTGATTTCGTCTCGTAGACTTAAATTTCGTGCCTTTTCTCTCCCTATTTTAATAAATTTTTATAACTTCCATGCTATTCTATAGTCGAATTTAGGATTTCACTCGAATTTTAACAAAAATACAAGAAAATGGGAAAGGAATTCCGTATTTATTTTTCGTTCAAAAACGGCGATTCTAAGCCTCTCCCAAACCCCTCCCCTGGGCGGGAAAACCTGTCTTTCGGCTGAATTAACAGTAGTTCTCAGATTCCATGTTGTATTTTCTCAATGGGAATGCAGATTTACCGAATAAATCACACTTGTCATTTGTGGGTGGAAGACAAGGAAAACGTCAGGAAATCTCCTGCGAAAAAAAAACAGTGTTAAACCATCAAATCGTGGTTAAAACTTCGCTGGAAAAAGCCTCCAGATGAATTTTCTCGTAGGCTCAAGCATTTCGTGCCTTTTTTCTCCGTATTTTAATATATTTTTACGACTTTCGAGGTACATTCTAGAGTCAATCAACTTTCGGTTTACATGAATTTTAACAAAAACAGAAAACGGGAAAGGAATTCCGTGTTTATTTTTCATTTTTCGTTCTAAAAAGGCGATTTAACCCCTAGGCGTCATACTGAAGGCTTCCAGCTGCTCGGAGATTTCCGAAACAGAGGAACTGGCCTAAAATGTTTGAAGAAAGGTTAATGGGAAAGCCAGACGTGGGATATAAGTCATACTGGATTCTGGTTTCCGGTGTTGGAAGAAGATGGATGGTTAGAATGTATCGCAGGGCCTTGGCCGAAGGCGTTTTGTAAAGAAGACAGGCGTTTTTCGAGTATCAGATGTTTCAAATTGGCTTTTTGTTGAACTTCCAAGATCGCCGCCACGAATTTCTTCTGCAGCTCGTCCCGTTCGCTCTTAACCTTTAAATTGGATATGAGAAAACACTTGTGGAAGCTACTTGGGGAATACGGTTTTACTTTTCGCAAGCTTTGCTCCACGACATGGCAATGCCACTTAAGGCTTTCCAAGTCCCGAGTCAAACTTTTGTTCTGTGCTGTAGCGTTCTAAAAGCCATACATAATATACAAAGGGCTGTTACATGAAAATATTTTTTCTTATGTTTTTACGGCTAGGGATGCTTTGGCGTGTTGGAGAGCTGCCACTTGCTTTTTCATATCACCTAATGCTTTTTCGGACTGCTCTTGGTCGAGGCGTAAAGCGGCATTCTCTTGGGCCCCATGCGCAATTTGCTTGTCTAACCGTTCTTCTTTCTTCTTTAAATTTTCCAATTGCCCCTTTGGAAAAGAACGTGAATATAGCGTTAGGAAACAATCATCTGGCTTTTGAGGGAGCTTTTGGAATACTTTCAAACTGGCGATGAGGCCCATGTTGTTGAGAACTATGTCGTTGTAATAATTTTTCAGCTGAATCATGGATTTTTCGTGCTGGGCAGTAAGCCGAGCTACTTGTTTGTGAAACCGATCTTCCAGTTCATTGAGATCGATCTTGGCTCGTGTTTCCATGTCTTGGCGTAGTTGATCCAAGCGTTTCTGGAATCGTTCTTCCACTTGACGAGCTTCTTGCTGGAAAGTACTTCGCATTGCCGTCTGTTCTTCCCCGTGTTTCTATTCCTCGACAATCAATAGTTGCTCTAATTGAGCTAATTCGATCAGCTTTACCACTTTAATAGCGCGGATCATTGCCTCGTATTTGGACTTTAATTCGGCTAATTGGTTGCTTAGTTGCAGTTGTTCTTGCCGCATTGCACTTTCATGCGACTCGGATCGTGACTGAGTCAACTCAATTATTGCTTGGTTCTCCGCCTTAAATCTTAAATAGGTAACTAGCTTATCTTGATAGTAATTATTCTTACGTGTAAATCGGATAAAGTTCGCTGATGTTCGTGGAGCAAGAACTTAATTCGCTGCTTATAAACAGCGACGTCCGCTTGGCGCGATTGCTCCGCATCTTCCAAATCTTTCTCTTTTAACCTTATTAACGCATTAAGGTAGTATTCATTAGTTGAAGGAATTCTATTAGCTTACCGTAGTTGAGCTCTGGTTTCTTCAAGGTTTTGCTTACTAAGCTCCCAAAAGGCATGGATTTTATCACGTTCTAATTGGAAGAAATTACGTTCTTCCCGCTCACGTTCAAGTTCCGCTTGGACCCGCCCCAAATGAGTTTGTAATTGGTCACGTGACATATCCGACGTGGGCACGCCATCTATAAGTGCCGGTCCACGAGTACCGCCAACTTTCTTGACACCACCCACCTTCTTCTTCGCTCCCGTCTTCTTCTTCCCAGCCTGAGCCTAAGGTTACAAACAGTATTCAATCTAATGACTACTGAACGAGAAAGCAAAACAAATGTACTGTTTTATTGCCAGTTTTGACCTCTGGTTTGGCCTTTCCGAGCATGTTTGTGACTCGACTTTGTGCTCCGTTGTCTAGCTAAGCTTAAACTGGCAAAGGTCATATGGCTCTAACGTTATTCACATCAATGATTCCCGTCACCATAGTGATAGCCCAAGTAATTGGATAGCGGAAGGAAAGGTAAGAGCAGGTGAACACGGTTGTTGGATCTATAAAACATTAAATGTCATTGCGCAGGCGCAAAATCAGTTCGTTTTAGTCGTTTAGACATTGAGTAGATGGCGCAGAAAGAGTTTTTATTATCAAAACCCTACGTCGTTTTTCATTTATTTATAACTTTACAATAAAAACTCTGAAAAAGATCAAATTTTTTATTGATTCTGCTCATTATTCTGGAAATAGAAATTTGAAACGTAAAAAAGCACACGACTTTAGCCAGCCATTAGGGACAGTACCGGAGGAAGCTCATATGGCAGCAGACGCTCGTGTAATCCCCCTTTTCAATAAAAGCGCAGAAATCAACCAAAATTAAAACGTCAAAGCACCGTTATCAGCTTGGTGCCCTGGAAAGCCGCCCATACCAACCTCCCTCCTCACCCTTTCACCAGGTAAAACAGATTTATGCATTGAATTCGTTCAATATTCTTTCGCTCTTACACTAATATTTGTTGCATTAAGAAAATTATCTCTTCATAAAATAGCTTGCACACATATATGATATATTATGTATATTTATGTTATATTAATTATATTAAACTTGTTTCATAAGTAACGAATCTTAATTATTCCCAATCTTAAAAACAATTTATGATGTTTCAAAAAGTCGAAGATGGCGCCAACCAAATCGGTTTTATCTTTAGTCCATAGATGGCGCGCTGAACAAAAACTAGGGAAAATTGTATATTAATTATTTCTACCACGGAACGGTGGCCAGCATCGGGTCTTGCCGAGCGTGGTGGATCAAGTTCGGTTACCTGCCCTTAACCGTCAGTGGTGAAGGAGCAGCGCTCGGAGTAGTATGTGTGACTGTGTGTGTTAAAACTGGTGTTTGTTCCTTTGAGAAACGGTAATATCCATATCCTTTGCACTCCTATCCTGACCCGTATCGTGCTTGCCACATTTCATAGCATATTTAATGTTCAGCTCATCTAAATTGTGTGAAGCGAGCGTGGGAATTTTGCAAAATACCAAGGAAAAGGTTCACCTCCCGGAGGTCTATTTTGGCGTTGCGTGTGTATGCTTTTTCCGTTGCCTTTTGCGTTGACGCGACCGAGAGTTGGGTAGTGCAGCCCTGCGGCCCTAACTAAAGGAAGGAAGGAAGAGACGCGGTCGATAACCGTGAGCAAGCTTCGTGGATTCCGTGATGGCGGGAACCCCAGGCCCAGGCCTCGGCTCGTATTGATTCACATTTGGCATAGCTGTATACTTTATAGGATAAACTCACAAACTACCTCAACTTTCTCAACGCAAAACACTAAAAAAGTGACTGTAAATGTCCCCGCTTTATCTGTCGGCTCTTAAAACATGTTTATTGATCTCACCCTTAATAATTCCTCCATTTATTCCTTTTTCTAAATTCTTTACAGATGTGGATGATGCTTGTACATGTCTGCGTTTCTGCAAGAGCTGCAGCTCCCTCGTGTTAACATTAGTGCCAGTGCAAAAACGTTCGATTTGAGATACCTGTTTGACGTTTGGCCATGGAACTAGTGCCAATGTGTGCAATTTAATAATCGCCATCGTTGCAATCATTTTCCTGGATTTTTTTCCTCGAGTGCAAGCTTTTAAACAGCGTGTTTTGAAGTGATTGTTTAATTCACTTAATTTCGACAGGGACAAAAAATAACGACGGTTGCCATGGCAACCGCTTCCTTCAAAACGCTTTGGGTGAATCTCATTTTGCTCATCTTGGCGGTCGTAAGCCACGCCCAATACCAGCAAAGCCTGGTAGTGCCCCATGACGTCACGCCGGGTTTTGTCATTGACCAGTGGAAGGAAGCGCGAATGGGCGGGGCCGATTGGCGAGAACTCCGACTCGAGAACACGCCCCATTCCGCCTTCTTTGCACTCATCGACAACGCGTTACTCATGACCACCGCGTTGCTCCATCCGCTCAGTCACGTGCCGCAGCCCATCGTGCTCCAAGTCACAGAGGACACGCCCACCCACACGGCTGCGCACACGCTCCATCTCTTCGTCACCCCACGCGCACAGCTCCTGCGCTTCTCCTCGAATCACTACGAGGGGCACGTCACGGAAAACAGTCCCTCGGGCACGCCCATTAGCGGCCTCTCGCATTGGCACGCAGTAGGCGGGGCCAACACAACGGTCACCTATAGTATCATTGGCGGAAACGGCGCGGCGCACTTCAAAATCCTGTCAGACACGGTGAACGGACTCGCGGAACCCCGTTTGGTTACGACCACGCCCCTTGATCGCGAACGACAAGCGGTTTATGACGTCATCGTCCGCGCTCAGCAAGACGGCCACCCGGCGTTAGCCACCACCCGCATCACGATCCACGTGACCGATGTCAATGACCACGCCCCCGTTTTCGCGTCCAGTTTGTACCGATTCTGGGTCACGCCGAACGCTTCCAAGTTTGATCAAGTCGGCCAAGTTGCGGCGACGGACGGCGACGACGATTCGGTCGTATACTTCATGAGTAAAGCTAGTAACGCGTTTATTGTGGTCCCCCAAACAGGCGCCATTTTGTTGGTGGAGAATCCGGGTTATTTAACCGCGAATCGGTCGTATTTGCTGGAAATCGGCGCCAAAGATCGTCCGCAAGACGGGCCTCGTTTCAGCCTCAATGCCAGCATGCCCACGCGGGTGATTCTGGAAGTAGGCGTGCCGGTAGTTCCGGAAGGGGACATGCTGGTCAAGGAGACGCCGACTGAGTCGTTGGAAGCGATTCTGGAGCTCATTGAAGAAGAAGAAGCGATGGAATCAGGGGAGAACAACGAAATGCCTCATGCAATGGATCAAATGGATGCGAAGAATAACGGGGGGCGGTACCGTAAGCACCGGATCGCAAAACGGCGCGTGACACGTGCGCTGAGACCTACCAAGCGTGTGGAATTCAGCGAAGCGGACGGAGGACCGGAAGGCAAGCTTATGTTCCAACTGGAGAAGGAAACTGAGCGCGAGCGCTTCAAAATACGAGATGATAACCCCTGGGTCACCGTGGAACCCAATGGGAATGTCCGTGTCAAGAAGAAGTGGGATTATGAAGAACTCGGGCCGGAGAAAACGATCGATTTCTGGGTTACGATCACTAATACCGAAGGCGGAGGTAGGATCAATCTTTTCTGGACTTATTCCTTTACGTGAAACTCTTTTTTGGGGATTTTTCCGACGGAAAAAGGGAAAATCGGAAGAAAAGAGCGAGTTTTGGGGGGAATTAAAGCTATAGGAAAGGGAGAAAAGAATGCGAGCAGACGAGTAAGAAGAGGCAAGACAAGGTTCAGACGTCAACGCCCCTAACATCCAGATCGTCTCTCCCAAAAGAAGCTAAGAATAGCTCTGGACGGGAGAAAGATGAGATGCGAAAAGGGACATACTTCCTCACAAATAGCTCCATGGGAGGTTCAAGTTTCTCGTAAACCGCTTCATGATTCATCTCAAGAGCGAACAAGATACAGGGCTAACGAAGCTAATAATTTTGTATTATTATTTTCTAAAATATTTGCTGCGGATCTTTAGAAATCATCCCAAGAGCTTGAATGAACAAGACGGCATTGTCCATACGAAAGATGAAGCCACGCCCTTATTATGGGTCTAGGGTCTTACGTCTAGGGACTAGAGCGTGGAGAATTTGTTCAGGTGTTGAAGTTGAAGAAGGTTGGGAAGATGTTAGATAGGAATGTGGGAGGGCAACGAAGGATGGATCTGGAATTTCGGGATACATTCTTAATTTCCTAAAAAAAAATGTCTGGTTATTAGAATCAGACGCTTTATGGAAGACATTTGAAGGACCGATCCAAAATCAAATCCTCAATCATCTCTATCAAAACTGTTGAAAAATCGTTGCGACATAAACAGTGAAATTCTAAATGAAGGAAATTCTTATTTCTTTGAAATCGAACAATGAGATTCGGATTGTTACGTAGTAACGAATGTGGAGAAATAATAGAGGATTTATACGGATTTATAATGAGCTTTTGAAGGGGCGTACATTACTGTCACAAGCTGTGGAGGATTAAAGTTGGGAAATGGCGAATTATGAAAGCATGTCAATATTTCCAGACGTTTTGCCCCGGGGCTTAGCGTGGTTTCATTAGTAGTCGTCGTTGAAAGGTAATATATCCCGAGTTGCGTAGAACAATGAAAACAAAAAAAACTTATTCTCATTTCCTTTCTTCTAACTTTTTTCTTCCTTTTTTCTTTTTAGTTTCTTTGGAACTTTCGCATTAATTTATAATTGGCTTTCAAGATTTTCTTTTTCTTTTTTCTATCTCCGTAAATGGAATTTAATATTTCAAGAGGAACTTGGTAAGATATGTTGATCTTTTAAGAAAAAAATCTACAAGTCTTAAAAGTACATGTACACATTTGTACGCAAACTTAGCAAGGCAGTGAAACGGTGAAAACTTGGAATTTAAAAGTAAAAACGCGTTTCCGAAATTCATGAGTCCTGAAGAAAAGCAAAACACGAAGCTATCATTCCATACATCACACAACTCAAATTTTTCCTCTCCCGCTGATTTTCTCCTCTTTCTGTCATTGTTTCCACGCATTTGGTGAATCCCAGGGTCGTTTTCCTTCTTCATTTCACCTTCTCAGGTGTCTTTTTCGCTTTCGTTTGGGTGCTTGGGTTCAGATTCAGGTGTACGACCGTCCTAAAAATGCTATACATATATGGACACACAAGACCCCTATAGCTTTCCGTGAATTCCTTGCAACTTATGAATTGAATGGCGTCAAGATCGCCATTTCCTCCCCCATCGCACCGTACGATTTCAGAACAAATATATATTTTTAAAAAAAGGAAGCGAAGCTCAAATTTCCCTTCTTTACCTGCATTTCTGGGTTGGGAGCTTGGGAACCCATCCCTTTTTAAAAGAAAATGGAAACAATACGTCCCTTGGCCGAGTAGCATTCCTTTTACCTTTTCCTCTTGAACAACTCTATTGTTGCCTTTTCCATGGTCAAATGACTCTATTGTTGACCGAAAAAATCCTTTCCCTCCTAATGTTCGATTCATACGACGTACTACAACGTGCATCAAAATGGCGGCGGTACGGAGGGTGGGCGTGGCTTCCCAAACCCTGGACGATCGGAAATTGCTATAAAAATAGGATTGTTGCGAAGGATGCGAAGCAAAAGAAGGGGATCTGTATGTGCCACAGCTGTTTGGGCCGTAAATAGGCACAAAACCATTAGAGGGTGGAGGGCGCAAGGGGGGGGGAGGGGGCAGATGTCCATAACAGAAAAATCTTTCACCCCAGGCACCAAGATTTGAGATTCGCCAGGCAAAAAAGAAAGGCGTGAGATTCAGCTTGAGGGGAAAAGGTTTATAGAGGTAAAGGGGGGGGGGGGGGTACGTACCTGCTTGTTTAGGAGCAGTATACGGGCTTTATTGCCACCTTTTACGTAATTTACCTTGGAAGATTAGGGCAAAGGGAAACGTTGCTTAAGCGTTGGACCCCCCCTTCTAAAGATAAAAAGAATAGACTGTTGTGTGGATATATCCCTATACCGTAAATTGCGGCCTGTGTTGGCGGTTTTGGTTTAGTACAAAGGGAAAGATATACAGACATACAAGTAAACGTTAAGCCTTGGAAAAGCCCCTTTGTTTGATCATCAGCGTCATTATGGTCAGGTTTAATTATGTTCGCCAGCTTCTTTTCTTTTGTAAGGAGGCGAGGAGGCTTTACCTGGTAGGGAAAACCGGATTTGGATTTTTGAATAGGATGCTCTTTTTATTTAAAAAAAATTAAAAAGTTTTTTTTAAAATTTATTTTTTTCGATCTCTAGATCCTGGAGATCTACTGGGATACCACGAAAAAGATTATATCTAATTTTCCGAGTTTTTTTTAGATAGCAGTTAATTAGCTTAATCTTAAGAATGCAAGTAGTTAAAAATCGCGTTTTTTCCTTTGTTGTTTAAAATTGCAATTTGAGGTTTTAAGCGTCTTGAAGCATGACGTCATAACGCTTAAAGTACGACAATGATTTGTATTATTATTACTGGGATTTCGGTTATTTTGGAACTTTGGATTTTTAGGAAGGATATTAACTGTATTAAAAAATTCTTAGAGCCAAAGTCTCGTTTTAAGGTATAGGTAGAAGGAAATTCTGAAAACTTTACAAATTCTGAAAAAATCTTTACAAATTGCCGAATTCGGAGTTTTTCTTTGAAAACTTCTTAAGTCACTTTGAAGGTTGAATCTGAGATACTTGTTTGCTCTAGACTACTCTTAGCTTGCTTTTAGGAAAGAGTCAGTAAAGATAAAATTGCAGGACTTTTCACGATTCGAAAAGTTGAAATCATTAAAAAGATCTGGAAAAGTCGCTGGTGATTCTTTCACGACAGTTTCTCAAATTTCGGGCATAAAAAACCAAGTTGGTTTAATACGTTTATGGGAGTGTTATTACAGTTCTACATTACTGTCACAAGCAAATTTCAAAGTTTTAGTTCGTTTTTTCAAATTTGAGACATTCTAATGTGAGGCCGTTTGCCCGCGTTTTAAACGATCGTTTGCGGGGCTTTAAACACTCAGCGAAAGGCTTTTCTGCATTTCAACATTTCAATACTGAATCTCTCCACATAGCTATGAAGTACTGGGCGTGGCCTTTGTAAGCTCAAGTGAAGTGGAAGTGGGGATACTTCACATATTGTTTCTTCCACTTGACTTGTTCGCTTGGAACTGGTCCTGGTCCTTCGTCTTTCGTTCGTCGGTGGACCGTAGGAAATGCTGATCGAGAGATTTCATTGTTGTCCGTCTCCCTGTCCCATTCCTTTCTGCTGCCGTTTTCAATGTGGGAAAGGTGCAGAGTTATTTAGAACGTTCCTCAAATGAAAAAAATAACGAACCCCCGCAAGCTAATACCACTTCCACTTCCGGCGGAGCTGTTCAGGCGCGATTAATCAACAGCTGATTAGCTCTTGATTACTCTTTGCCTTTCTAACTATGGGCGTTATTTTTTTTGTTTTTATTTATTTTATTTTATTTCTTGGGGTGTTGAAGCGCCCCGTGACAATGGAAAGCACATATTTTTACCTTGATTACCGGATGCGCCGACATCAAACGTAGCCCTGACCTTTGACCTCGTCTTGGCGTCGTGTCTGGCATTTCCGTTTTTCCCAAGCCGCCAAATTACACTCTAAAACCACGCCTTTTTTCGTTTTACGATTATTTGGCCCCTTTTCACTGTTATGGCCACGGTGTAGTTCAAGTAGTTTTGTGCCTTTTTTCGATAATCTTTGGTCAAAAGATGGCACTGATGCCACACCCATACTTCGTGAGAATAATGCAACTTGAAACAGAAAATGTGAAAAAAATGGACCGATACAATGGATTTTTTTTAGAAGTACCTTAATGAAATATCTTAAAACGCTGCACCAAAAGACTTAGATCATGATTTATTTACAATTTCCAAATAACTTGAATAAGTTTAAATAAGTTCTAGATCAGAAACTTTAAGTTTTAGTTCGTATATCTAGACCTTTAACGCGGTGTTTTAAGGTATTTTTGAAAAAGAATTTGTCAATGGTATAGTTAAATTTCGGTTTCAAGTTTTGTTTCGATTTGCAAATTCTCATGGTGTAAGGGTATGGCACCAGTGCCATCTAGTGATACGAGAATCAACAACACCGTGGCAACAATCCCTTGCCTCACTGCGTCTGAGGAAGTTTTAGCGTTTATTTATTTTACTTTATTTTTATCTTGTTAAAAAGTTACCATTCTCGAAATACCTCTGCGTGACAGTTGTACAAGCCTAAACAAATGGCTCCCATATGGCAAGTTTTAAAACCGTTGGAACTTGGGAAGTTAAAAGCTAAAAAGTGTTACAAGGCGGGGGCGCCCATTAGCAACTTTGGGGTCTCCAAAACCCCGTTACCCCCCTTTTTCTGGTAACATGTTTGGGATGGGAGATCCCTAGGACACTTTAGCAGATAAATGGGCAACAGAAGGGGAGACACGGAATACTTGAAATACTGTCTCTCTTTTACCCCCACCCTTTTTACCCTTATCCTTGTGTGTGGCTTAATGTCGTCCCATAAATAACATCGCGAACATTTCATGCGAGGGTGAAATACATTGACATGGTATGTTAGGGTTTGCACCCCTTGTCCAGTAAGTTTTCGACGGACACCCCACGAAACTATCGATTGATGGATATTTCTGGGGGAGGAGAGGGGCATAGGTTCGAAGATTATTGCCGATATTGGTTGTTGTACGCCGTGGGACTTTAGATCACGAAAGAAGGGATATAAATACATATAGAAAAGAAAAGAAAACGAAGGTGAAGAAGTAGAAAGTTGGTGTCTGTATCTTTAGATGAAACGATACCATGCGAGATGCTAAGTTTTATAAGGGTAAGGTGAGAGGCGAAACTCGTTTGGGAATTTCTTTTGTGAGGTTTCGACTATCAAGCTTCGTTAAGAGAGCTATTGATAGACCAGTAGATTAAACTTGGAGATTGGTTGGATGCTTTTGAGGTGTGTATTTGGAGAGACTCATCACTCATCCATCACAATCTTTTGGCGTAATTATGGGAATTATGAATTGGCCTCAAAAGAAAAGGAAACGTTATTTTAAGCGGATGGTGGTCACGCGTTTTAGTCTTTTTTGTCGTCTTTTTCCTTTATGGGGAAGAGTTTCGTTGGATCGTTAAGATTTACAAGGAGTGCGTGAGTGCTTGACAGCGAATTTTGCTGGGGGGAAGCAAGTGGAGTATATAGCGATAGTATTGATCGAGCTCGAGGAGCACAACAGTCGAACAGCGTCGAGGGAGCAAGGGAGAAAGGAAGAATAGAGGGAAAAGAGGGTGAGAAGGGTTTGGAAGATGGGCGTGGCTAGAATGATGTGCTTGCAATGTAAAAATGTTCAACATTTTGGATATTCCTGATATGTATTTTTCTTTCATGCCTTCCCTAGCTGGATTAAGGTGTAAGTATAATTTATGGGTTATTTATTGTCAATTTATCAATTTTTGTTGTTGTTGCATTTTTTAAATGTATTGGTTATTTTTTGCAGATACGGACAACCAGCGAGTCATTATTCAGGTGAAGGATGTGAATGATGAACCTCCGTACTTCATCAACCGTCCTTTGCCAATGCAAGCTGTTGTTCAACTCAACGCCCCGCCCAATACGCCAGTATTTACATTGCAAGCCAGAGATCCGGATACGGATAACAATATTCACTATTTCCTGGTCCGCGATCGAAGTAAACATTATTTAAGTTGTTTTTAAAGGAACAATATTTAACAAAAAGGGAATTTTCTAACTTTTTTCTATTTTCACTTTTAGCTGGAGGACGATTTGAAGTAGACGAACGGTCGGGAGTGGTGCGCACGCGCGGATCGGATCCTTTCCAGCTGGATATGGAGTATGTCTTGTACGTGAAAGCGGAAGATCAGAATGGGCGTGTTGATGATAGACGTTATCAATCCACCCCGGAAGAAAGGTTGTCCATTGTTGGCGGAAAGCGACCTCCACAATTCTATATGCCTTCTTATGAAGCGGAAATACCTGAGAACCAGAAAAAGGACTCCGAGTATGTTTTCAGATGGTTTTTTATAGATGGGATTGATGGATGTAATTTCTTGTTGGATTTTGTAGTATTATTTCCGTGAGAGCGAAATCCTTTGCGGAAAGAGAAATACGGTACACGCTGAAAGCACAAGGACAAGGAGCAGGCACTTTCAATATTGGACCCACGACTGGAAACGTACGATTGGCAAAAGAACTCGATTTTGAAGATCTGAGGCAGCCGCATATTTACTCGTTGGTTGTCACCGCCACAGAGGATTCCGGTGGGTTTTCAACGTCTGTAGAGGTAAGAAACTTTGGAGTTTTGGACTTTTTGAAACACTGTAGAGTTTAGAAACTTTAAAGTAGCATGTAAGGCTTCTAAACATTTATCGAGATTTTATCCTAAGCTTGGAATTAAGGTTCATGATTCCAGATTTGTGCTAGCAAAATACGGAGATTTAAACGACCAATTCTTTTGACATATGAAGCATAAGCATTAGTGTCAGGGTAGCTGTGTAAAAATTGCAGCGAACCTTAGAAGAATTTCATATTATGCATAAGAGGCTAAACTACACGCCATAGTACGTGACTCCTAAACGTGCCATTCCAACGCTAGAAGTAAAAGCCAAGAGTTAAGCCTGGTAAGAAGGGTCTTTGTAGCTTGCCGTAAATGAGCCGTACCGCCTAATCGTACCATCTGGGAAGATATATTTTATTGCAACCTTTGCTGTGCACATATGTGCGATATTTAAGCCAGATGGGAGGTACCGGAATACTGTTTCTTTATGCCTTATAACATGAGTCTTCGTTGCTCGTATTTCTAACTTTCAAACAAAAAAGCCGTTTTCTCGGTTTTTGTTATTTTTCCCGAGTGTTTTTCCTTCTTGTAAAGGTAAAAAAGAAAAGCAGTGATAGCATTTTAAACCTAGTTCGTGAAAGGGAAGTTGGTTAATGACTAGTTGTCACGGGTTTTCGTTGTAGTTGACCATTCGCGTGACAGATGTCAATGACAATGCGCCGAAATTCGAGTTACCGGATTACCAGGCCCATAACGTGGACGAAGACATTCCAATTGCCACATCGATCTTGAAAGTCAAAGCTACTGACGCTGATTCGGGCTCCAACGCCGAAATCGAATACTCAGTCTCCGATGATCATTTCACCATTGATGCCAACGGCGAGATTTCAAACAATAAGCAATTAGATGCGGATAATAATAACGCTTATTACGAGTTTGTTGTAACCGCCAAAGATAAAGGCGAACCACCTAAAACTGGCTCGGCTACTGTTCGTATTTACACCAAGAACAAAAACGACGAAGAACCGAAATTCTCCCAAGGCGTTTATACCCCGAACGTGGACGAAAATGCTGGTCCAAATACTCTTGTAACCACCGTGGTAGCATCAGACAAGGACGGAGACAATGTCAGATTTGGATTCGTTGGTGGAGGAACTCGATCCGGTCAATTTGTGATCGAAGAAATCACGGGTGTCATTCGATTGCATAACGGAGCAATTAATCTCGACAGGTAAAGTCAAGCTTTAAGTAGGCACTTAATGGAACTTGTCCTTTATTCGCAATTAGGGATAAATACGAGCTCAATGTGACAGCAGTGGATGACGGAGCTTGCTGTGGAGGGTCTGGTCCAGTACATACATCCACAGCTGTGGTCGTCGTTTTTATTACAGATGTCAACGACAATAAGCCTGTCTTCCATGACTGTCCGACTTACAACCCCAAAATTGAAGAAGGAGCTCCCAATGGCAGTCCGGTTTTGAAGGTACGATATGTCGCTTCTTTTTAATTTAATTAATATAATTGAATGTGTTACTTCGTTTCCTAATTTTAGTTTATTACATCTTTAATCTTTGGATAATAAAGCAATTTTTGAGGGAAATAACTTGACAGTAATCTAAGTGACATTGAAAAATGTGTGTGTTTTGGTTGTTTTTCTTATAAGTATTGAAATGCTGAAGTATTGAAGGAGAAATTTTTGTTTTTACTTTGAAAGTAAAGTAGATTTTATGAAGTTTCAAAGAAGTAAAGAGGAGGGGGAAAGAAGTTTATTTCGGCGACAAATTAAGAAAGTTGTCAATAACATGTCCCGAACAATAACATTGCTGGAGTTCGTAGTAATTGGAAACTTATTTGGTTTCGACAACTTTCGGAGGTTGGGAACTTCCCCGTAAAGTTGAAGTTTACGAAGGTTATTGGTTTTTCAGTTAAGTTTACGTGCAAACAGTCGGGTTTCCTTTTAGCTTAAAGTGAACAAGATTTAGCTCGTGATAGTGTTTTTTGAAATGCAATGTGTATTCACGGGAAACTAACCATGCGCAATTATTTTTAATTAGGTTCACGCCACAGATGCTGACAAAGGTGTTAATGGACAAGTCAAGTACTCTATCGTGCAGCAGCCCAACCAGAAAGGCACTAAATTCACCGTCGATGAAGAGACCGGCGAAGTGTTCACCAACAAAGTAAAAAAGAGGCTTCCTTTTCCTTTTTGTAAAGAATTGAACTTAAACGAGTTTTTCTTTAGGTTTTTGATCGTGAAGGTGATGATGGCAAGTTCGTGTCTGTCACGGTGAAAGCTACTGATCAGGGCGATCCTTCTCTAGAAGGTGTATGTTCATTTACAGTCGAAATCACTGACGTGAACGATAACCCGCCCCTTTTCGATCGTCAAGTAAACAAAAGTCTTTTTATACAATTGCAATGCACAATTCAATACAAAACCTTCTTTATTTCCAGAAATATGTGGAGAATGTCAAACAAGATACAAGTGTAGGCACAAATATTCTCCGTGTATCGGCTTCGGATGAAGATGCAGACAACAATGGTGCCATTGTGTACAACTTGACTGCCCCGTACAATCCCCAAGACCTCGATTACTTCACCATATTGCCCGAATCGGGTTGGATTGTTCTCATCAAGCCTCTCGACGTAAGTTCGAACCGTTTCTTTTCCTTCTTTGGATTTAACTTGGAGTTTTTGTGCGAAAAAATATTTGATAATGACGCAGGAGGCGCGCGCAACTCGCCCTTTTTCTAAAACTAAAAAAAAAAATCCTTATCTTTGAAATTTAACATCACATAGCCTTTAAAGGTGCACTGGACGTCTGGCTGCCTATTTTTTTCTATTTTCTACACTTTAAAAACCTTTCGCGGAAACTTTCCTGAATATAAAAAAAAAGTTAAGCCTGGTGAGGTGGGTTCCCGTAGCTCGTAATCCCTACCGACACAACCACTAGGCGGGAAAGACGCCGCCATTTTTTTTTCCTTAAACGTTGTAATCTTGTGGAGCATGCCATGTTGGGGTTAACTTTTCATGTGCTAAACCAAGTGGGGTAGTTGGGCGATCCCCACAGTAAGAAAGACTCTTTGGAATCGGGCTTTTTGTATAAAAAAAGTCGCAGTTGCAAAATCCTATTCTTAACTAACCCATGGGTTAAAACACTCGTTACCGTTTCTGGACCTTCCTCTAGGACTCCCAAGCTGTAAGTAAATGGTTTTATTTTGGCTTTTAACTAAATCCTGTAGTATAGTTGAACAGCACGCAAATTACTGCAGAGCCAACCATAGGATTTCTTCATTTATTTATTTTGCAAGACATATTTTCGTCGATACTGCATTTTCTAGATCTTCGAAGGACTTGTCGAAGGATGAACATCCCATGTTGGTTCTGTTTTAATGAGCGTGTAGCCCACGTTTGGGGTCTTGTTATGATTTTCAATGTCTGTGAGTGAATGTGGTTCGTCTAGCATGGCTTTTCCGAGTTTTTCCTCCCCTTCAACAGTTTAACCATAAGTCGTGTCTCTTGTCTTGCATGAAAAAACGTGTCCTGCGTCTACAATTCCTTTTATTTCCCTTGACTCCCTTTTTCGCCCTCCAAATGAACGTTGATTATCGAATTTACATCCCTGTAAAAAAAATAGGAAAAAGAAATACTCTCAAATTCAAAAGTCTTGGAAGAATTGAAATGTTCGTATAAGAATTCAAGAAGAATTAAAATAAAACGTTCATTTGGAATAACATCCTGAACCTTCCCAACCATCTCTCCTGTACCTTTAGTTACAAAAAATAACTCGAAAAAAAATTGTGTGCCATGTTTTGTACGCCGCGTGTTGTCTTTTTTTCCGTTGTGTGTCCTTCTGCCATGGACGTGTGTTTTAGCGCGACAAGTTCCGTTTGCGAGTGGTCGCCTCGGACCGTGGAGACCCGCCCCTATGGGCTGATGTCGACGTGGAGCTGGATGTGGTGGACCGTAACAACAAACCGCCTCTCTGGGACCAACCTTTGTATGGCCCTATTCTCCTCAAAGAAAACGTGACGGTGGGCACCGTCGTCACTGCTGTGAAAGCCAGGTATTTTGTTGCAGCGTGAGATGGCGCCACTGACGTCTTAGCCTGGGGCTGTTGTTTTCTTTCGAACCCACGCTTTTTTACAATCATACCGAATCGGATTAGGTCTTTGGGGGTCGATGATACAAGTTTAGGTCTGGTCTAATTGTAACACTTTGTAGGGTTTTTCTAGGATTGTGTGAACGAAACATTTTGGTGACGATTTTTTGAGTTATCGAGTTCTAAGTTGGGTGTTCTCTCCCTTTGTCTGTCTTGCCTTTTCGCCCCATACAGCGCGAGGCTTACAAATTGGAAGCCGTGGCTCAGGACAAAGGCTTCCCGCCTTTATCCCGGACTGTGGAAGTCCAGATTGACGTCGTGGACCGCGCTAACAACCCACCCATTTGGGACCAAGTCGTCTACGGGCCTATTTACGTCAAGGAGAACAAGAATGTGGGCGACAAAGTCGTCTCCGTCAAAGCCAGGTGCCCGAACCACGCAAAGCAACACACAAAAAACGAGAAAAATATTCACACACATGCATAATAAAAAAACAACACTTAACACACGCCAAACAATTGCAACCCCCAAAAATCGCAACTCATCTCAAGCCGTGTGTGTGTGTGTGTTCCGTCCTCTTCATTTGCACGCTAATCTCTTTTTCTTAACTATTTAGAACGTTCACGCCCATTTTTAAAAGGGATTTTCAAACAAAACATCGAATTGAGGAAGTTTAGTAGGCGTGGCTTACTGAACATGTGGACCCTCATCTGTTTTTCGCTGTGTAGAACATGTGACGTCTTGCACGAACTGCCAAGTCCGTTGTCCTTATTAGGAGCTCGAAGGGGGCCAGTACTAGCAAGCCACGCCCACTTTGAAATCATGTTTATTTTATTTTTTATTTTTGGATTTTCTGAGGGAACAAGTATTTGAAGGTTGGCCTAATGGTTGCAACAGATGCCTATTAGGCTTGAACTTCAAATTTAGTTCTATTTAAAAAAATAAGATTTGTTTGTCTAAAATTGTTTTTTTTTATAATTTGAAAAAGAGTTTGTATAATGTCCATACTCGTGCGTCCGTCCCGTCCATTGCTAATTGGCTGCTCTTGCTCAGCGTGTTCTGTCCGTCCTGGAATGATTCATTTTGCTGAGAGAAATGAATTTGTAGGATAGAATGTTCTGGGGAGGTGGGAGGGGGTAGTTGGTTGAAAGATTTAGAGTGTTTTTTTTTAGACAGTTATGTGGCTTGTTAAAAAAACAATGGGATTGACAAATAATCTTGGCTGTTAAAGAGATATATGGGTGGGGAGAATGTCCGGGGATTGATTTGTGTTTCAACATGAAGTTGGTCAAAAGCATGGACAATTTTATGTTGCTGGATTTGTTTTTGGACCGTGGACTTGAAATTTGAATACTCAGAGTAGGGGAAATAGCGTGTTAACGTCTCTTTTTGCGCGTTTTTTTCTGCTAGTTCCGGAATTGAAGGGAACCCGACTGTGTTTTATCGTCTGATTCGCGGCCCAACAGCGCAGACCAACAAGTACGACACTTTTTATCTGCAGCAACGATCGGATAATGGCCACACTTGGGCGGACATCAAAGTTAATCATCCTTTGGACTACGAAGCGATCAAAGAGTACAACTTGACCATCCGTGTGGAGGTAAATGTTGTTTTTTATGGGAACTTTTGTTATTTATTTATGTTGGACTCTCTATTGTCTCTTTATTTTCAACGACATTGTAGAACAATGGAGTTCAGCAATTGGCCAGTGAAGCTTCCATTTACATCGTCCTCGAGGATGTTAATGATGAGATTCCTTTGTTTACGGAACGAGAACAGGAAACGGTCCTTGAAGGGGAGCCCATCGGTACTAGTGTAACTCGCGTGAATGCAGTCGATAAAGATGGAACTTTTCCCAACAATCAAGTATGTAACATTGCCCTCTAAAATATTCTGTTTGAAAAAGCATTTGTCCAGCTTTTCCAGTAGAAGCTTTTCCGGTAGAAAGATTCGTTTATAAATCTGTTACTTCAAAGAAAAGCGAAAATAAAAATAGTTTTTCATGTTGTCTTAGTCGGAGCAAAGCTTAGGTTCGAATTTTATATTGATTCTTTGCCTTTCTCTACTTTTATTGTAAAAACGGAAAGCTGGTGGATTCGAAAGTCGACTTTCAAAGGAGATTCTACCCTTCATATGAACTAACAATCAACGTTTAGAGAAATTTTACCTGAAGCTAATTTAATATTGAATTTAAAGTCAACTTGGAAATAATATGCAACTTGAAGTTGACTTCGGACTATTTCTTTTCTTATCACCCCCTAGTTGACTTTCAGATTGATTTTATTTTATTTCTTGACTTCCAAGTCGACTGAAGTTCACTTCGAAGCTGACTCTGAAGTTTACTTTAAAGCTGACTTTGAAATCGACTTCGAAGTAGTCTTAACTTGCCCAATTTTAAGTACGTCAATTTTAAGCTTATTATCTAAAATAAACTTTATTAATAACAGGCACTCAAGAAAATCTATAAAATTTAACAGCGAAATATAAAAAAAGTCGTCGTACATTACTTTTAAGTCAGCTTGCCCAGGTTGACTTTAAGGGAACTTTTAAGTTGACTTCCAAGTTCACTTAAAAGTATTCTGTGGAGCTGACTTCAAAGCTAACTTCCAAATTGACTTTGAAGTAGTCCCCCCAGTCAACTTTCAAGCTGACTTAAAAGTAATGTACGACGATTTTTTTTATATTTCGCTGTTAAATTTTATAGATTTTCTTGAGTGCCTGTTATTAATAAAGTTTATTTTAGATAATAAGCTTAAAATTGACGTACAACCATAAACTTGACTTTTGGTGTTCTTACCATGCTATTTGGTGTAAAGTCTTCCAAATGGATGGCAACCGAAAAATAATAGTTAGTCTCTAATTCAGGGTTGGCTCATTTGGGCTTAGAAACTTCCGGTAAGCATTATATCACCAAGTTATGGCCTACACTGTAAACATCCAAACTAGCTGAAATCGTCAATCACTACGTTTACGACTTACTAAACAAGCGCAATTAGGTCTTGCGACTTTGGGAAGTGGAGTTTCCGCGTTCCAAGTGTCATTAGTGTATAAATGACCCGAAGATAGTTTTTATGGAATCTAACGCTCGTTAATCTCCCGTCCTGTGTTTATGAAAGTTTTAGTACCTAAAGTTGCAAAAAAGCATCCAAAAAAACGTAACGATATTTTAAGGCCATTTATTTTCCCGAACTCATACTTGAAAGAGTAATTTAATGGTCAAGTTTATGGTTTCAAGCCCCTGTAAGGGAGGGGACTTGGCGAAAGAAAGGGTTAAAGTGTCATAAATCATAACCATCTTCTCTCTCTCTCTTTCCTCCTATTTCTGCTCTTGGATAACCTGATATCGTTAAAACCAATAACAGCTTCCGCGCAATGTACTTATTTGTTAAATCGCAGAATATAGGTTTACTCAAAAGATCAAACTTGTAGAAAGGAAAAGGAACCCGAGACTTCTTATTACGACCCCAAAAAAACTTTTTTCCACTTCCTTTCATTCCTTCTTAGTTTCTCGAGGATCCTTGTCTTCTTCTGATCATCCTTTTTTCATTATTGGAGCTCCTCTCCTTTACCCAAGACCCTTTGAGTTTGGGGGCAAATTCAGCGCCGTCATTAATGAAGCTCCCCCTCCCCCAGTTTTTAAAAGCTCAAGATTCTCTGAATCTTGAGAATTTCTGTTTTTTCAAGAATCTCTACTTTTGTTCTGTTCCAAAATTGGAAAATAAACAAAAGCACCTTCCTTCGCGCAGGATTTACAAACGCTGCAAAAATAGCACGGGAATTATCTTTGACCAGATCGTGATTAGGTTTACCCTTTGGTCCATTATTATTAGTAAGTGAACAACAATTATGTTTTACGGAATTCGCTTTTATAGGTACGAATTCTATAAATATAATTTCCGAATTGTTGACAGTTGTATTACGGGAAAATACTTGTGTTGAGTTTATAAAGTGGAGATTAAATAGTTTAGGCTGAGTTCTTAATTCCTTTTCTTCTCTCATTTTATAAAACAGGTTTACTATGGAATCGTCAACTCACCGCGAAACGAAGGCAAAGATTATTTTGAAATTAACGAACAGACGGGCGAAATCTTCACCAAAGTCGT
Source organism: Lepidurus arcticus (assembly GCA_003724045.1). Taxonomy (NCBI): domain Eukaryota; kingdom Metazoa; phylum Arthropoda; class Branchiopoda; order Notostraca; family Triopsidae; genus Lepidurus; species Lepidurus arcticus. The sequence goes on from RJJA01000203.1 coordinate 47,908, forward strand.
CTTTGACCGCGAAAAGCAAGGTGCTTATGCCTTGGAAGTGGAAGCACGTGATGGAGCACCCTCAGCCCGCCCTAATTCCAATGGCATGCCCAATGCCGGTGAGTCGAGATTATTTTTTGAAAATTTTTTGCGGAAAGGTTTGGGTAACCACGAGGGGGCGCGGATTTTTTTTTTTTTTTCGTATTGGAAAGGCCGCCATTCTTGGATGTTGCTATGGAAAAGCGAAACCTTTTTATTTAAAAGGAGAACAATTTCCAGTGCCATCGATTTTTGGCGTCCTTTTCCTTGCTATTGAGATGATTGTCGATGAGCGTTGTGATTTTGGAACGGAAGAAATGTATTTCTTCTTCTGGGCTTACGTGACAAGACAGCTGGAGTAACCTCTTGGGAGGGACTGTCGTAAGGCGACAAATTTGATTAGCGCGGGAACGATTTAGCAAAGTGGCTTGGGTGATTCTCCATGATCCTAGCACGTAAAAAGCATTGGGAGTTCTAAATTCAAAGAAAAACATTTTCCGTCCAAGTTTCAAACGTTTAACATTTACAACAAGGATAACTTGTGCTGACCTACGCTGTCGGGAGGTTGGGGGGAGAGGGCGCAACTGGAGGCATGGACCCGGGACTTGCCCTTGCACGGAAATGATACTATTAGTATGGATCGTTGATTTCTGTCTCTTTGCTGGTGTTGGGCGAGCTGTGAGAATACCTTCCGGGAAAGAAATGGAACATGCTCAAAGCCCGTTCAATTATGGAACTGCTATCCGGGCCTTAAGACGGTTATAACGTCAACTTTTTACGATATTAGAACAGATTGCCAGGGTTTGCCGACCAGTTCAGCGCATTATATAGGAACTTGCAGAGGTTAAAAGTCTAGAGAAAACACACCAGATGGCCACGTGAACGATGCCGTAGCCCGTAAACGGCGCACATCAGATTTAATGTAAACTGTAAATGGCAAGTCAGGTAGGCTATACGTAGTGTTTGGCTGACGCTATACAGTTTACTAAGTATAGTTTTTTTCTTATTTTCCTTTGTGATATAGTTACAGTAATTATATTGTATTGTTAATTACTACTTATAATGCAAAGTTAAAGCCACGGTGTACTGCAAGTAGTTGATACTTTTGTCAAAAGATGGCACTTCTGTCATACCATTTCTCAGCGCACTTTTATAAACTTTAAACAAGAAATTCAAAGAAGCAGACAGATAATTGAACAATTATTTTTTCTAAAACTGTCTTAAATACAAAATCTACTTTACCTGCTGCTTAAGATTTTGATGAATGATGTATTTACAATTTTCTAAACTTGAACACTATGGAAAAAGTTAGTGAAACGATGTTAAATATTAAAATCAGCAGGTGAAGTAGATTCGTACATCCCATGCATTACTGCCACAATACAAAAGTTCGACGGGCATTACCCGAATAAAAACTAGAACAACACACTAAGCAATTGAAAATCTGTTTAGCAGTCAAGCAAAAAATAGTTACAGCGACATTGTTTTTGTTTTGTTTTTCCTTTGTAGTTTTTATAGGAAACTTACGAGCGTTTTGCTTGTAATGATATTTCCAAGAATCGCAAACAGACTCATTATGCTGTCTAAACAACGCTTAAATTGTGTAGCAAGAGTCCAACTTGTTACTTCAGCATTCAGATTTTCCTTAAAGTTTAATAACAACAAAACCCCGTCATGAGAGCGCTGAAAGGAGAAGAGCAGAGGAGCAGATGCATATTGATTCAGGCGCCAAGCTCCCAGGGGCGTCCTAGTGCATTCTCTCGTGCATGCAGCCGTGCATGCAGCACATCCCCAACGCTCTACCCTCCTTGCTCAGGACTTCCTACTTTAGAAACCTGGCATTCACGCTCCGCCCTCTTTACCGAAATGACGCGCATGTGCCGCCAACAACAACATTCTAATATCGCCGCTTTTATGAGTGTCTAGAAACAACTTTAACGTGAAATATTAACCGCTATTAAGGTTCTTATTTCATAATTTCCATAAAATTAAGAATGTATTATTATTTTTGTCTGTGAATGCTGATTTTTATCCGAAATAATTTGAAGAAATGAATTCAAGAGATTTCCCCCAGTTTGTTCATCCTTCATGACAAGGGTTAGCTTTTTAGGTATTAATTTATTTTGGGCGCTGAAAGTAGGCTAAAAGGAAAGTGAAAGTAGACTGAAAGGAAGTGTCAAGTGACACAAATCTATAGAGTTAGGAAGAAAAAGTTCTGCTATTGTAGTCCTTACCCCCAACAAAGGATGCAAGCGACATGTGTCGACTTGAGAAATGAAGACTCCGCTCCTTTTCGTTTTTTCTTGGGACGTTTTGGAACCAAAGAAGCTGAAGAAGGAGTTTCTTAAAGTTCTCTTCCCTTTCGCACTCATTGTATCATTCCTTTAAAGAAGAAAAAAAAAGAATTCGGTGTTTGGCCCACACTTTATAAAATGGACGGGGCTTCGTTGTTCCGTAAAACACGCCTTTTTTACTTATTTTTTAAACTTTGAATAGTTTTATTATTTCTTTGTTTTTTTTCTACCTTCTTGCTTCTTTGATTTCATGGGATTTCTGCAAGAAAAATTTCTTTTTTATATGCGTTTGCAAAGAAAGTAACGATTTTCCGAGTTGCTTGGCTCTCACACCACAGCCGCTAATTGGCGGGACAACAAAGGACTTATTATGCCCACAAACCACACACTACAGTTGCTTTAAACCACGCCCTCGTAATTACGTTGCTTGGAACGTAGCGCTCAAAAGTTGAACATTCCTGCGCAGGCGCTTTATCGCAGCAAGTTTTTCTTTTTCTATTTGTCTTTTTTTTGCGTTTCACCCGTTCGGTCCCTATTGGGGTTCATCTTCGAGGCCAGATTCAGTGCGATCCTGACCCGCGTGTCAGGCTGAATCGCTCCACGTGGGTTTTAAAAATCTTTTAAAAAATCGCTGATCAAGACGTTTTCCCTTTCACGGAAATAATTCCTTATAAAAAGGAAATACCCCAAAGCGGCTTAAAGGATCAAGTAAAAGCGGCATTTTTTATTACAAAAGCATCGTCAAAGTTGCTTAGAAGAAGCTTTTTATAGTTAATATGGAATATGGAGCTGCCAAAAAGGTTTCCAAGTCGCTCTGATTGAATCGAAGGCTCGTGGGCGTGGCTTAAGCAGTATTTGCTAGTCGCCAAGTGGTATTTTGTATTTTAATTCTATGCGCGTCCGAAGAATCTGCAGTAAAAGTTTGAAAGATTAGTACATAAAAAAGGGGGTGTATCCGCATGGGTTCGTGGTTGGTAGTACTTTTCTTCGCCCAGTTGACGACAAGTGGAAGTGAACTCGGACAGAGTCGAGAGATTGTCGTGCTGGCGTGGATGGCAGCAAACGTCATTGTGCCACTTCTCATTCCTTTGTCTACTGACTTGGAAAATGGTTAGTAACTATGCCAGATTTTCACGCCGCCCGGCTCCACTTCTGTCTTCTCACCCAAAAAGCAAGAAGAAGAGTGAAGAACCACTTGTGATAAGTGGCGAAACGGGAGACCCGTCTTTCGTTACCTCCTCATTTATAAAAGGGGGGGGGGGGTGGGCTGACATGCTAGTAGAAAGTGTGCTCTCGGCCCGAGATTTTTGGCATTTCAATCTGTTTTCCAATATTTACCTGATTTATTCCATTTAAATGCGTATTAAATGAATCAACCATTTTCGAGTTTATTAGGGTGACGATGGTTAAATTAACAAAAAATGTTTTGGGGCCTTCTAGTGACCAAATTTATCCGGATTGGCATCGCAGACAAGAACGACAACCCGCCGTACTTCGATAAAGCCTTGTATGAAGCTGAAGTTGACGAAAATGAGGATATCCAACATACTGTGCTCACCGTTACTGCGAAAGACCTCGACGAATGTAAGTTATTTTACTTTACTGGAGCATCCTTATTTCTGCATCTTAATTCAGCATATATAAGCCCAAAAAAACAATAGAAATGGTAAGATTTTTTAATTGAAAACGCCATCTGGCGGTAGAAATGTGCGGTTTTTGCTCCATCCAAAGTGCAATTTAACTCAAATTTTCGCTTTTTTTTGGTGGCGGGTGCAGAACGGAGGGCAAAAGAATCTGAAATGGGAGATTTTTCTTTTTTGTGGGGGGAAAGACGGGTTTTATTTATGTTTTGGAAGAAGTTGAAAGCGTTCCACTGCTTCGTTGGCTCCTGTTTTTCCTTTCGGGAGCAAATCGAGAAAGGAGCGGGACATGTATAGAGTTCCTAACCTAGTTTTGCTGCAACGTTGGGCATTCCACTTTTTTTTTTGCGTTTACTTCGTGTTGGTGAAGGAGATGGAACAGTAGCGTAAGATGGGGAAGAAGAGGGGAAGAACGAGAGAAAAAGAAGGGAGAACGACATGGAGCTTGTCTTAGTTTCTCGAGTGAATTGAATGGAAAATGTGGGAACTTTTTATGCAGAGTGTATCATGCAGCGACAGAAGAGACGACCAAAGTGCTGATTTGAGAGGCTTTATGGTTTCTCCACAACTCTCGAAAAAATAGTAAAAAAATAAGTACACAAAAAGTTTACTTGCCCTCGAGTTGTTTGGATGTGCTGGGGATTTTTTTTAAGTACTGGACTTGTTCCTGGAGGCGCCTCTGGCTATATAAGAAATAGCTAGCAATCCTAGCGAGTTAAATGGAAAACAAGTTGGGATTTTTTTTTTTTTTTTTTTTTTTTTTCTTGTTGGGCGTAGGAGATCTGTGCTTAGGGATGGGCGAGAAGAAGCGAGGGCAAGTAATTAATGGGAGTAGCAAGTACAGAGACACTTGAGGGGAGGGATAACCAGCAAATGTAAGTAAGAGTATTTTGTTCTTTTTTTGAAGAGGAGGAGCTTAAAGAAGCTTAAAAGCTAGGAGTGGTTCCTGTTTGGTATGCTTTCACACGCTAAGTTAACGAATTCAGATGCGCGGATGCGGGGGAACGGGTGTTAGGGCGGGGGTGGGGCGGTAAAGGGTTGGAGTTACTGGCCGAACTTGAGGCTGGGCGCGACTGGTTAAGTAAAGTTGCCGTTTTAGGGTTAATGTCGAGCCTGGAATGACCCAAGCTAAATGCCTTGGTGTCGACTGTCGAGCGAGATTTTATTTGGGGGTCTGAAAAGTTTATTAACTCTGTATTTTATTTTTTCTCTTTTTCATTTGGTTTGTTTAGCGTCGAGGATTCGGTATGAAATCACCCGAGGAAATCTGGGCGGAGCGTTCGCGGTGAAGAACATGACTGGCGCGATTTACGTGGCGGGACCTTTAGACTATGAAACTCGCAAACGAGTAAGTTTTATTTTTCTTATACTTTGATCATTTTTTAAGGTCAACGCTGTTTTCTTTATTCGGGGTGTCTGAAGGAGTATAGATTTTTTAAGAAGGGGTTTTGAATATATTTTTCAAAGCTTTTCAAACGTATTTCCTTTCGCTGAAAAAGGAAAGAGTTGGAAATTTTTGGAATTTAAAAGTTGGGAATTTTTCTCCGATTTCTGAGCTTCTCTACAACGTTTCTCACTTTTCTGCTCTTGAAAAAAAGGAAAAAAGGAAGAATTTAGGGCAAAAATGTTGCACAAATTTTGGCCCAAAAAAGTTCGTGCTTACCGACCATAAAATGAGAAGGGGGAGGAGTCCTTTGAAGCGAGGCATTTACCCTTTTTGGTCAATTTCTGAATTTCTTTTTGGTAAACTCCCTTTTTCATTATTTAAAAAAAAAAAATGAACGGTGTGAGCAAAGTTTAGATGAACTCATTGTACGTTAGTGTTTATACGGAAATTGGAAACCTTTGTTAGATTTTCTCGCGTAAAACGCAAGTTTGTGATAGTAGTAAGGATAACCGTGTTGAACTTTTGATTTTTCGGATTTATTGCGACGTTACGGTTTCCGGTTTCCAAACGTTAACGATTGCAATAATTATGAATTTCTGGCGTGCATTAGCGTTCTTCAAATTCTCGTCTTTAATTAGCTAATGACTCATTACGGCTGAGAGATTCTGCTTTCGCAATTCCCGTCTAAATACGCAGCGAACCTAGACAGGATTTGGCGTGCGGAATTGCCTGTGCCTTTGAGGATGAATTTGCTGATTCAGAAAGTCTTTTGTCTTTCTATGGGTTTTCTCATTATTATTTGTGGGATGGGAAGGAAGAAGAATTAACATTAGCAATAAAAAGGAGTGAGTGAGTTTGAAGGAAAAGGCTTTTAAAGCCAGCAATATCCTGGAACTTGAAAGTTGGCTTTTTCCCTTGTAACGAAGCTGGCTGCATAGATTGTTAGTTCGTTGAGAAGGCTTTTCATTTGATTCACTTCCCTGGAGATTCACAATAAGTGTAAATTCCCAGCCAAATGAGAGGTTTATACACCATTTTGCTTAACAACACGTTGCCTAGCCAGCAGCCCCTCCGTTTAGCTAAACTTGTTGAAAAGAGAAGCTGTGTGTTCCGGATTTGTATTAGAAAGACCCAAAAGAAACAAAAAGAACTGGGGGAAAAGGGGAAAAAGTGCACGATAAGGGATGATACACCTTTTGACTAAAAAAAACTGAATTGGGGCGTAACCTTTCAACAGTATGAGTTGCGATTGGTAGCGTCGGATAACTTGAACGAGAACTACACGACGGTGGTGATCCACGTGAAAGACGTCAATGACAACCCGCCAGTTTTCGATCGACCCACGTACGAGACTCAAATCACTGAAGAAGATGATCGCAATTTGCCCAAACGCGTCTTACAGGTGCTTTAATTCATTGCCAGCAAGCTCCGCCCACCTCCGTCGCACTCTTTTTCGTTGTATTCGTAGTCGCACGATTGTTTTGGCTCATGAAAACCACGCTTTGTTTGTTGTCCGTTTTTAGTTTCGTTATGCATGATTTGTGTCTTGTTTTTTCTTTGATTCTTTTGCACCTGCAAGTACGAGTTGACCTTGGTAGCCTCCGATAGCTTGAACGAGAATGTCACCACTGTAGTGGTCCATATCAATGACGCCAATGATTTGCCGCCAGTCTTCAATCAATCGCTTTATGAAGGTGCACTCCTGGAAGAATCCACCCAACCCCTCCCTCGAGTCCTGCTCCAGGTCCGTTTTCATCCCCATCCCTTTCCAAGGGACAAATTTTTGATAAAATTAAAAAAAAAAATTACATATTTTTTTCTCCCAAAAAAAGTTTCTGCTTACTTATTGCATGGAAAGCACGAAAAGGGAAGGTGGTAGTGCATGAAGTCAATCCGAACCCGATTATTTATTTATTTTTGCACTTGAGCCCTTTAGACCAGTTTAAAAAAAGAACAGATTGAAGATGTTTATGAATGTCATTCCAGGTGACGGCAACAGATGGCGATAAAGATCGGCCTCAGAATATCGTTTATTTCTTGACGGGGCAAGGAATTGATGCTGACAACCCCGCCAATTCCAAGTTTGATATCAACAAAACCACTGGAGAGATTTACGTGCTGAAGGTAAAATCCCTTCCTTTGCCCTCCCCAAAAATATAAAAATTTAATGCTCTGCTTGGCTGGAATGCCCATAAATTTTCAAGTATTCAATTTCCTGAAGAGTCTTTTTTTAAAACCAAAAAAAAAATATTAAGATACATAGAAATGTATTGTGGCTGGTCGTTTATGGCGAAGGAAAGTTCTATAGAGTTGGTTAATACTGTGTTGTACTGTTCCAGCCACTGGACCGCGATCAACCTAACGGACGTCCGCAATGGCGTTTCACGGTGTTTGCGCAAGATGAAGGCGGGGAAGGTTTGGTGGGTTACGCGGATGTGCAAGTCAACTTGAAGGATATTAACGACAACGCGCCCATTTTCCCCCAAGGCGTCTATTTTGGCAACGTGACGGAAAACGGCACTGCTGGTACTGAACTTATTTTTTTAAAGCTCCCAAAAACATAAAATAAAATGGGGACCAGTTTTTCTTCATCTAAGGCTACTTTTTCTGGTTTCCCGAAAAGAGTGGAGGAGAAAGGGGGTCAGAAAAAAACTCTACTAACATTTTTAGAATGGTAGAATTGACTTTTTTGGTGTGTTTTTTTGGTCCTTTCCCACAGGAATGGTGGTGATGACCATGACAGCCGTGGACTATGACGACCCTAATGAAGGTACCAATGCCAAGCTGACATACTCGATAGAGAAAAACGTCATCGATGAGAATACGGGCATGCCCATCTTCGAAATTGAACCCGAAACGGGGGTTATCAAGACGGCAGTTTATGGCCTGGACCGCGAGAAGACGCCTGATTATTCCATTCAAGTTGTCGCCATGGATGGAGGAGGCTTGAAAGGTAATAAAGTAGACGACATAGCGGACGTTGTTAAAAAAAGATAAGAAGAAACACCAAAAAATCCCTTACAAAAGTTGATTGGAAACTAAAAGTACCTAATTTTTTGTAGTATTATTTTTTGCGATTTTTTTTTATATTGATTTAATTCCGAGGAAAGAAGCGAATGCAATTAAACTCGTGGTAATTTGTACCATGCATGTTTTGTTGAGAAGGAAGGCCTTGGTCGTATCTATTTATCTTATCTTTGGGGGAATGTTTTGAGTTGTTTTGTGTTGAGAGAAGCTGTTTGTCAGGAGAGGCAGTTATTAATTGCTCCATCGCTACATTAGAGATAAAAGCGATTCTGGGAGAATTTTCTGTCTATTTTGGGGGAATGTGTTTTTGCCGTTTGCTCAAGTAGAATATTGTGTTAGCTTAGGAGGATCCAGAAACGGAGTTTCGTTGTTTATGGGGAATGGGATTGGGAAATCGAGATTGCAGATTGGTGGAGCTGTCATCTGCAAACTTTACTATTAGAAGTCTTTTGCTAGAAATTTGATTAATTTTGCGGAAGTTCGCGAATTTGCGGAAATGGCAAAATTGATTCCATGCATAAAACTGTACATTCAATGGGCTTTTTTTTAGTAGATTCTTCGACTAGAAAGAATGAAATGCAGATAATTTTTTTCCCATTTTTATGGGTTTGGAAAGAGAAGTTTTGGGATTTTAGCACAGGAAGTTGCTTGTTTCCGGTGTAAGTGGCTTGCTAAAACTAGTGGCCTTTTCCTCGCTGTTTCGGTGAAGCGAATCGAGCTCTTTCTGTTCGTTAATAAGAAATGGAAACAATGCCCAGACTTCAGGCCTTTTTCCTTCCCAGCGATTGTTTACAAGAATTGCGATTGTTTTACAACGATATCCTGTACTTTAAAGATACAGTAGATATACTATTGCGGTCATTGCTTATTGTGATCACTGGTTATTAGACATCAGCCGTTTTATGAAATCAAATTTCAAATGACAGATTCAAAACGATATAATTCGTAGCATTTTAATCGATTATTATAATCACACTTTCGGATATTAGAATCGATTTCATAAGAATCTTCGCATCTAGTAACGGAACTGCAGTAGTGATTGCTACGTGGACTTTGCGTATTGACCAATGACATTGCTTTTACGTCGTTTTAACAAATCCTGTCATTTCCCATCTGCGTAGGGAAAATCCCTTCTAAACTCCCAAGTCAATTCAAGGAGCAGGTTATTCAATTGAATGACCAGTTCCTTCAATGGACTGGGAAAATCAGAAGGGATACCCTGTTGAAAACCCTACCAAAGCGAAGGAGTAGGCTTTAAAGGCCGTGTTAGTTGTGTTTTAGACGTGTGGATGTATAAAAATGGCGGCAAACCAGAAAAGAGTTGATTTAAATGTAAAAGAAAAGTTGCGGTTCATTGAAACTTATGACAGGTTGAATTTAAAAGATTTTCCACGAAGGGAAGCGGCTGTTAAGTTAGGAATTCCTCAATCATCTCTATCGAAATTGTTGAAAAACCGTTACGACATAAACAATAGTGGGGGTGTAGTGAACCTAGAAACAGGAAACGTGTGAGAAAGTGTCAAAAAGTAGACGATGCTTTGTTTCCTTGGTTTAAAGAAGCTAGTTTGTTTCACGCGCCGATCAATCGTAGCATTCTGTTGCATATATCCGATTTTCGGTTATTAGAATCTCCGCTTAATAGAATCAATATTCACTTAATCACAGTAAGCTGTAATTATAAACTTCCTGTGAATGTATTTATTGGGGAAGGTACCCAAACGAGCTAGATTTTGTTATTTCTTAGGCTCAAAACAAAGATAGGATCTACTGTTGGTATTTCTTGTTATCTTTATTTTAATTACATTTTTTGTGTGTATTTTTAGGGACGGGAACGGCGTCGATTCGAGTGAAGGATATTAACGATATGCCGCCGCAGTTCACTAAAGCCGAATGGTACACCGAAGTAGATGAAACGGACGGCTCAGCGTTGCCAGACACGCCCATTTTAACGGTGACAGTCCACGACGAGGACGAAACCAACAAATTCCATTATAAAGTGATGGAAAGTAGCGGTTTTGGAGCTGATAAGTTCACCATGGTCCGGAACTCGGATGGGACGGGCTCCCTGAAGGTCGTCCAACCCCTCGATTACGAAGATAAACAGCAACGTAATGGATTCAACTTCATGATCCAAGTCAATGACAAAGTAAACACCTCAATTTCCCCTTTTGTTGTATCAAATAACTCTAAAATGGGGTCATTTTCTGCTCTTTCAAGGGTGAAGATAACGACAATGACAAGTACCATGTCGCCTACTCCTCGGTGAATGTCAAATTAAGGGATATTAATGACAATAAACCGGTTTTCGACCGTGCGAACATCGAAACTTCCGTTTATGAAAACGCCGAAGTAGGAAAATCGTTGGAAACCTTCCGCGCCACAGATCCTGATCAGGTAGAAATTGGATTTGAGGGTTTCGTGTGGGGAGCATAAAGGGAGGATCTGTCTTGTCCCGAGGAATTGAAAAGCGAAGGAGCTTAAAACGATTTTCTTTTTTTTACTTTTTGTTTTGCGCTTAGGGTGGTAAGAGTAAAGTGACGTATGCTATTGATCGAGCGTCGGATCGCCGTCGCCAGTTCTTCATTAATCCCAATGGAACAGTCACGATCCAACGGCAATTAGATCGGGAAGACACGCCTCGACATCAGGTAGAAATTTCGCTGCAATTGTTGCCATGGCTGCGAGTCTTAATTTACTTTTGTTTTTTATTTTCTGAAAAAAAATAAAGGTGAAAATCTTGGCTATTGATGATGGAGTACCGCCCAAAACCGCAACAGCCACCTTGACGGTTATTGTGCAAGACATGAACGATAACGCGCCGAAGTTTTTGAAGGAATATCGCCCCGTATTGCCGGAGCATGTGCCACCACGAAAAGTCATTGAGATCTTAGCAACTGATGATGACGACCGCTCTAAAGGCAATGGACCGCCCTTTTATTTCCGTATGGATCCCAATGCAGATGATGAAATCAGGGCCTCTTTCAAAGTTGAGCACGATCCAAGTAAGTTTCATTCTTTTTTTTTCCCGGGTGGGCGGAGAATAAAAGAAAGAACAAAACGGAGAACAAAAATATATAAGATGGTGGAAGTTAACTTGGGATTCTCTCTAATCTAATTAGAGGAGCGAAAAGTTTCAACACATCCCGTTTGTGTCGTCTTTTAAAGTTGATTTCTTGACACAAAAAATAGCTTGGAACTTGTTTTGAAGAAAAAATGGATTCCAGTGTTCTGTCTGGCTAGAACTTCTGTAAGCAGTATCGATTTTTTGTGCAGTAATTTGAGGTTGTGATCTTTTGATCTCGAGTCTAAGTATTTTAGTGTTAGTGATTGAGTTTGGCTAATTTTAATTTGGTATTTGTTTAACAATTTGGGAATTGTTCGACCTTCCTTTGACCTTTAAATTCACTTAAATTTTAAGTGAGCTTGGAATCGATATCCAACTGTCGATTTTGAGTTAAATTAACAGTTGAATATTGATGTCCTACTGTCGATTCTTGTCGATTTGAAGTTCAAATGGACTGTTGGATATCGCTATTGAGTTCCTAAAAGATTTGTTCGTCAGTTAGTATCATATAATTTAACTATTTAAACTGAGACGGACTTTTCCAGACCAAAATTTGCTCTTGCATCAGCTCGGAATGTTAAGGAAACTATCGATACCGAACTAAAAATCTGTATCGATTTCAAAATCGATATGTGAGTTTTAAACAATCTTGAAACGTTCGTTTTTTACGGTTTAATGAAGAAGTTAAAGGAAATCTTGCTGTTTTCTAGAAGACAAATGAACTTACACGCCAAGTTTTGGTACCATACGTAAGTTTACAGTGTTTTGCAAGCATAGAGAAGTTATAAAGCATAGGAAGGCAGGAGAAACGGAAGCCTGAGGCTATAATTGTAGGGATTTGTGCTCTTGTTTGCTGTTCTAAAGCCATTTTAATGGGTTGTTATGTATTTTAGAGGGTGCCAACGGGGATGGCATGGCTATTGTATCCTCTTTACGGTCCTTTGACCGGGAGCAGCAGAAGGAGTTTCATGTGCCCATCGTGATCAAGGATTCTGGGAACCCGGCCATGTCAGGCACTTCAACTTTGACGGTCATTATCGGCGATGTGAATGATAACAAGATGCAGCCGGGTGCCAAGGATATCCTCGTGTATTCCTACATGGGCCAGACGCCGGATACGGAAATCGGACGTGTCTACGTTTACGATTTGGACGATTGGGATTTGCCGGATAAGAAGTTCTACTGGGACACAAAAGAGCATCCACATTTCGCCCTAGACGAGAATACGGGCATGATTACCATGCGGCATGCTACCCGCGAAGGAAGGTTAGTCTTTCCTTCTTTTTTTCTTATTTTATTTTACTCTCCCCTTCTTTTTGTCTCTGGATTTTATCTCCTGGTTTCCTTTAAAAGCCTCGAATATCGGTTTGGCGCTAATTAAGGATTTTTTAAGAAGATCTCGGTTCTTCGCCTGCTTCCTTTCGTTTTGTTTCTGGGAAGCTTAGGAGCTTGTTTGTAGGGCCCGAACTTTGGTTTTTAAAAGGAAAATGCATGTTTGTCTCTCAGTCGTGATTTTTAATTGAATTTTGTGGACTTTGTCTGGCAGGTACTTTCTCCGGTTCAGGGTTTATGACCGGAAACATACCCAAACTGACGTCCCGGCCAATGTTACGGTCACCGTGAGGGAAATACCACATGAAGCTGTCCTCCAATCAGGGTCTGTGCGCATTGCGGGGATCTCTGATGAGGATTTCATTCGCATTTGGGATTATAAGGTAGAAATATGGTTTCCAAAGCCCCTTAGGGAGTTGTTTTTCATTCTTTTTCTTACTTTTTGAAGGTGCAAGATGTGGTCAAAAGCAAGTTGGAAAAGCTCAGAGACAAAATTGCTCAGTTGTTGCGCGTAGACCGGGATAACGTCGATGTTTTTAGCGTCCAATTAAGGAGCCACAACCCACTTATTACCGACGTTCGATTCTCGGCCCACGGATCGCCTTATTACAAGCCCATTCGACTCGACGGGCTTGTTTTACAGCATCGAGAAGAGGTAGAGACAAAAGGAGTTTAATTACACTTTTGTTTCAATTCAATTCTAATTGTCTCACTTAATTTATTCCTTAATTTTAGTTGTCTACTTTTTAGACATTTGAATTGTATTTAAGACCTATTTGTATTAATTACTTCGTAGTAATTTGGAGTCAATACTGTTTTCAAAAGTTTTAAGTTGAAAAAAATGGGTAATTTTAGCTATTGCATATTAATGTATTTGACTACTCTATTTCCCACAGATTGAAGCAGAGGTGGGAATCAATATCACTATGGTTTCCATCAACGATTGCTTGGACGAGAATAAGGCGTGCGAAGGATCGTGCACATCAACGTTGGACGTGTCTTCGCTGCCGTACTTGGTGAATGCCAATAAGACGGCTCTGGTAGGCGTACGGGTGGATGTGTTGGCGGAATGTACGTGTGGAGCACGGAATTTCTCTCGCTCCGAGTCTTGCCGCTCGGCGCCTTGCCATAACGGTGGGCGTTGCGTAGAAGGCAGGGGCGGAGTTTCGTGTCAGTGCCCCACAGCTTACGATGGTCCTCGTTGTCAACAAACCACCCGTACTTTCCGCGGTGCTGGCTGGGCGTGGTATCCCTCTTTAGCCATGTGCGATTCTTCTCACTTAAGCATCGAGTTCCTTACCAAGAAGCCAGACGGCCTTTTGCTCTACAACGGGCCTATTGTCCCTCCAGAGCCGGATCAAATGATTTTTTCGGGTATTTTTGGATCTAAAATATTGACGATAGTTCGTAACCTTTTTTGATTCTTTTTTAAAGATTTCATCGCACTGGAACTGGAAGGAGGCAGTCCGAGATTGTTACTCGATTTTGGATCAGGCACGCTGGAACTCAAAATTAAACCTGTCCGGAGACTCGAAGACGGAGAGTGGCATCGTATTGATGTTTTCTGGGAGACAGATGTAAGAAAGTTTCTTCCTTTTGAAGGAAGTTTAGGCTTGAAAAAAAAATCGATCTTTATTTAGATATGCTTAGAGAGCTGATTTCAATGGCTTTTAAAACCAAATTTTGCTTTGAAATGGATTTGCAACTCAGTTTGTCTTCTTTGAAAGCGATTTCTAGACGAAGTCATGCTGAAATCCAATTTTAAATGGATATTCCTGTGGAAATCCATTACATGATACTTTTAGAAGGTAGATTAGGAGATCGAATCTCTTTCAAAATTAACTCGTAGGCAGATATTTCTTTTTGTATCGATTTTGGATACTACTAATCCTCGAGTAATCGATTTGGAGATAGTAAAACCTTTCAAGAACTGTATTCTTGAAAGTAATGATTTTTAGTCAGTTATTTTTATGATTTGTCCGCTAGAAAACGATTTCTAGAAAGTACGCGTATAAGTAATCTATTTGTAAAGTAAAGCTTTCGATGATAAAGTAAAGTATATCTATTAGGAAAGCTTTCAGTAACCGAATTCTTGAAAGTAACAATTTCAGTCGTCTATTTCAAGGGATTTATGCTTTAGAAATCGGTTTCTAGAAAGTACTAGTTTTAGTAATCAATTTGTAAAGTAAAGCTTTCGATTATTACCATATTAAGTAAACTAAATCGATTAGTAAAGCTTTTATTCAGTAACCGAATTCTTGAAAGTAACAAAATTGGTAGTCTATTTCAACGAATTTATCGCTTGATTGATTTTTTGATTCCTTATTTGTATATTTGCAGACGGTAAGGATGGTTTTGGATCTTTGTCGCCACGCCCACGTGTCCGAACCCGAAGACGGTACTGCTGCTCAATTCAATACGACCTACTGCCAAGTTACTGGAACCGTCCCTCCTTTTAACGAGTACCTGGACGTGAATAGTCCTTTGCAAGTGGGCGGTTTGGCCCACACGCCGCTGGATCCTTCCTTGTTCCGTTGGGACCACTTGCCGCAAGGCAAACACTTCGCAGGATGCATTCGTAATTTGATCCACAACAGCCAGATCTACGATTTGGCTGATCCAGGCATGCACCAAGGCAGTCAGTCGGGTTGTACGCCGTTAGAAGAGCTGTGCGCCGGAAGTGAGATTTGGGCCGGCTCTAATTCCATCAGCGCCGCTGGGACGCGTGTCGGAACCAGCAGCGGCTTCACGGCGAGCGTCGGACCTTATTATGGATGCGGCGAACACGGTACGTGTGTCGGATCCTTGACTGAACCGCGGTGCGAGTGTCGACCGGGTTGGACAGGGCCACATTGCAGCGTAGAAACGACCCCTGCTACTTTTAACCCGCAAAGTTATGTCAAATATGCACTTTCCTTTGAACCGGACCGCTTTGTGACCGCCATTCAGCTGCGATTCAGAACCCGGGAAGAGCATGGCGAACTTTTCCGCGTCTCGGATCAACACGCGCGAGAATATGGCATTCTCGAGCTCAAAGACAGTCGCCTTCGGTTCAAATTTAACCTCAACAGCTTACGGACGGAGGAAAAAGTGCTGTGGCTTACCGCCGTGGCTGTTAACGACGGCCAATGGCATACGGTCAAAGTGCAGCGCTATGGATCGGTCGCCATGTTGGAATTGGATGGAGGGGAAGGTCGACGGTACAACGAAACCTTCTTATTTGAAGGCCACCAATGGATGCAGGTGGATAAGCAAGAAGGCGTGTATGCGGGCGGCAAAGCAGAGTACACCGGCGTTCGGTCGTACGAAGTGTACGGGGACTACCAGAAGGGATGCTTGGATGACGTCCGATTAGAGTGGAAAGCCTTGCCACTGCCTCCAGCGCTCAATGGGACCCAGTGGGGACAGGCGACAACTTCCCATAACGTTCGAAAGCACTGTCCTTCCAATAATCCTTGCGCCAACGTTATTTGTCCGCCTCCGTTTGAATGTAACGACCTTTGGATGGACTACGAATGCAGGTAAGTGACATGCCTTCCCAAAATCGATTGCAAAAGAAAAGACTCGGGCAACATCTTGTAGTTAAACTATCGAATGATTTCAACTATCGATTAATCTCCATCTAACACTTCTCGAAACGTTAGTCATGAAATTGAGTATATAAAATCAAGTTTCATAATTTTTTTCATTCGAAATCTATCATATTCTAAATTTTCATTCAGTTTCTCATCCGAAATCACTATTTTTCAAATAGTAGTTTTTTATGAGGGTCAGAGGCCTCGGAAGTCAGGGGCGTCGCGAGGGGGGGGGAGTGCACCACTCCCCCAATAGTTGCCGACTGATTTTGATTTTACCGACTGTATCATACAGTCGGTAAAACTAAGTAGTTCCTGCTCGAAGTAGTTCTTTAACGGTTTTTTTTATGTCGTTCATATCGATGTTAGTAGATGAATCGATATTTAGTATATCGATTTCGATTTTAAATACCGGTATTTACTTTGACAGTGTTTTCAGTATCGATTGTTAAGTATTTATTTGCTTGAATATCGACTATATGCGAAGATAGGCAGTCGATTTATAGTAATCATTTTATAGTAATCATTTTAATCTTTTTTATTATCGATATGTTCGATATTTATATTTTTAATTCAAAACTTTCTCATCGTAATGGGAGCTTATTGCTTACATCGCTTAACTCAATGAGTAATCATTTCTAGATGGTCCTTTTTGACAGGTTAACTGAAAATAAGCTTTCTGGATAATCTTGTATTTGTAGTGACTCACTGTAATGGCAACTTAACATTTCTGGGAATCTTTTCCCCCATCTTTCTGTTCTCTTCTACTTTGGTCTTGCGGGGACGGTTATAAAACTCAGTTGTGGAGAGTCGAAGATCATGACAGCTGATGGAAAAGGCTGCGAAGATCGAAATGAATGCTTGGGTAATCCGTGTCTCAATGGGGGAGTGTGTATTAACCGAGAACCTTTCTACATCTGTGCATGCCCTGAGGGCTTTTCGGGTGATAACTGCGAACTTTTACAACAAGGACAAATCGTTCGATTGTCCATGGGCGCCCTAGCGGCTATTCTCGTCTGTTTACTCATAATTCTCAGTAAGTTCTCATCTTTCCTCCACTTTTCCCCACTCTTTTCATTTCTTTACCACTAGTCAGCATGGTTTATAGTTACACGCATGCGCATGTTAGAAAAAGTCGACATTTACTTCCAAAATTCCGCCCGGGTCAACTCCAAAGCGTCTAAGAGAGAAACAGTACGTATATTGTGAGGTTGTTGCAACTCTTTCGTTCGTTTTTAGTTGTCCCGAAGGGCAAGAAATCTGGGGATCCAATTGCCGGGATGTCAATGAGTGTGTATTATATCGGCCTTGCGTTAATGGCGGTACTTGTATCAATTACCAAGACGCCCGCCAATACGAATGTTTATGTCCCAGCGAGTATATGGGCCGCCATTGTGAATTAGCTTCCTTACCCAGTACTACCCTGACCACCTCCACCGAGTTCATTGTTACTGTCATCGTATGTTTAGCAGTCTTGCTCAGTAAGTGTTGGTGTTTTTTGTGTTTGAACTTTCGCTTGTTTATCCCCTGCAATTTTACAGTTTTAGTCAACTTTAATTTTCTGCATATTTTTAGTATTTTGAAAGGAATTAATTTCGTGTTTTTCGCAGTTATGGTGCTCATCTATGTGGTGTACAACCGGAGAAGAGAAGCCATTGTCCGGTATCCGGGTCCTGATGATGACGTCAGAGAGAACATAATCAATTACGACGACGAAGGGGGCGGGGAAGACGATATGACCGCCTATGATATAACTCCGCTTCAAATTCCTATTGGTGGGCCCGGAATGGGTATTCCTTTAGGCTTAGGTCATGATCTCAAAAGCGGGAAGATGTCATGTAAATTCCTTTTTGTTATTATTAGATCTGGCTCATTTTTTACTGAAATATTTTAATAAATAGACATACGACCACCAATGGTGGGTTTGGCAGGAGAACCCAATGTAGGCGTGTTTATCGACGATCATAAAAAACGGGCGGATAACGATCTCAACGCACCACCTTACGATGATTTAAGGAATTACGCCTACGAAGGAGGCGGTTCTACTGCTGGTTCCTTGTCTTCCTTGGCTTCAGGTAAGGATTGTCGTCCCTTTCAGTCTTGTTACCAAAGTCTGAATTGTTAGATTTGCTTTCTAATGTAGAGTTTTTTTTTCAAATGGAGAGTGAATTTCATTGAAATGCAAATTGCCTTCAAAGAAGGCAATTTGCCTTCTTTGAAGGCAATTTGCCTTTCAATGAAATTGGAAAGATTTCTGTACTAATTGGAAATCCTTTGTTTTACTGCCAGGCACAGAAGACGATGAACAAGATTACGATTACTTGAATGGATGGGGGGTGCGGTTCCAGAAACTGGCGGATATGTATGGCCATGGGGAGAGTGAAGAAGAAGGCGAAGGGGAGGAGGACCTTGGAGAGTGAAAAATCAACCGAGTTTTGAGGTCTTTGTTGGCATGTTCCTGTTTTTTATCCCGGAAAAGTCTCATTTCTAGTTAAATCTTATAAAAAGTCGTTTTCTTTTGATTGAGGTCCATTTATATTAGCTGTCTTACAATGAAGGGAGCAAAAAAAGCGTATATGATCCTATTCTGGTCAAAGACATTCCAAGGATGAAATCGCCCTCGGTTGTTTATTTCTCGCCCATCTCTCACCCCACCCTCCTCCCCCGACTCCCAAATCTCCGAAGAACAAGAAGAAACCTTTTTTTGCAGAAAAAGTTGCCCGGAGTGTCTATTATGACGAGTGAGAAGAACAAAAGAGCTTTAATTGCGGCTAAAAACCGATTAAAAAGAAGAAAGAAGGAATTAGAGGAACGTGAAGAAGAGTCACTTTCACTGCTCAATTTCGCCTGACCTCTTCGCATATTCACATACAAACTTTTACACTCTCTCCCTGTCCCCACACCCACCACGTCTAGCTCTTGGCTCCTCCCCTTTCGCCATACTTAGGGTTCCAATATTAATAATAATTAGCGAAACCAGAAAGAGAGATTCCCGTTCAAATAATTCTCTTTAAGTTTCTCGCGTTTCGCGTGCCAAGTTTGAGTTTGACGGAAGATATATTTGATCCCGCCCCCTCAGTGCAAGTGTGAAGGTACTTAATGGACGACGTCGTTCAGTTTCATGGACGCAAAACGTAAAAGCGGGTGGAACACATTTTTTGACGTCACAGTCTTGTCGTAATATGTGCCAATGTAAAAAATGTGGACACCGGAGCCATAAGAAATTTGACATTTCATTGACACACCCCTTGGAGATTTTTTAACATTTTTTTTTACATTGAGTAATATTGGGGATTTTTAGAAATTTTTTTTGGAGGCGGAGCTTTTCGAGTGAAAGTTTCCTAGTTGGGAGAATTTCACCAGATCTCATCCTTAAAACAACTCCCTTGCACTATTTATTACTCTTTTTTTACGGTAATTGTAAAGCTAAGTTTTTGTACAGACGTGAATGTATACTGTATGTGTGTATAAACTGACCCCTTTTTCACCTCCCCACCCTATCTTAAACCCTCCCATTCCCAAAAATTCTCACAAGCGCTCTCTTAATGCACGCCCCTCCCCTTTTTGGAATTTCACGCTCATAATACTGATTACTGCGCAGCTATGTTTGCGCATCATATGACAAGTAAAAGAAGAAAAAAACATCCAATGGCAGCTTTAGAGGACGCATATCTGACCCCGCCTACCTTTTCCTGGGTTTCTTATGCATGGCCACGCCCCATTTTTGTCATCCTGTTGACCAAGATGCTAGTTTCGAAGAATCTCGACAATTTTTTGTATAAGGAAAAGTATAGCAAGCTTGGGAAAGAACGGGTTGAGACGAAACTTTGAAATTGAAAGTTTGAGTTTGTAAAACGACCCCTTCCCCAAGCCCTTTATTCCCCCTTTGACCCTGTCTCGCTCCTTGTGCTTGTGTAATCCATGTGTGAACGGACAAAGACAACTCAGTGACCAATAGAACTTTCTTTGTATGTCAATAATTTCGTTTATTTTACTTTTAATTTGATTACTGCTATCAGCGCATATCGGTAAAGCATGACTACTGTCAAACTTATTCTTTTTCTTATTAATTTTCAAAGATGTAAACAATTTCGTCCTAGGTAGTATTTTAAGGGTCTACGCGTAGACCCTTAAATTCGACCCAAGTATGTTTTCAATATTTATAGTTTTAGAATGTAAGCTTTCAAGATTTACACAACCGTTGAGTACCTTTTAAAATTATTACTGCATTTAACTACGATGTCGTTAACGCCTGAAATTATGTAAAAAGGCAGTACAAGTTAGAAAATCTTTGCTACAATTTCGGGAGCCATGTGGTTACCACGTGGTAGGCCGCCAAATAGTTCAATAGGAAGCCGCCTGATGTCGCTATTTGTGAACTTGCTGGGCAAAAATCGGTCATTTTAAAGTTACTGGTGCATTATGAGGTGATGTATGAATGCATGCAGCATATTACGTATTAATATTAAATTTCGCGTCACTGTTCTATTTCATGAGCCATCTTACACGCCATGTTTATCATTTTCCAGTTTCCCATTCAAATTGTACCGACAGCCAACAGAAGCGTTTTCACAGCTCGTATTCCTTGTAGTAAACAAGAACGTGCTCAGTTTGCTCGTGGCTCATTTGGAGCCTTTGTTGCTGTAATCTTGTACATTTGAATATTAAAAGCGTGGAATAATCTAATGGTTTGAAACGTAATATTGAATGTTAAATTCTCCAGTTAGATTAGTGAGATCAATTACAGGATTTGTAAAGTCAAAACGTATCAATTCAAGTGTGAAAAACAGCACTAGTAACGCCATGGGCTCTTCAAGCGTCTTGGTCCAGAAAGTTAATCCAACGACGGGGAAATTTGAATGGGAACTGCAAAGAGAAGATTACGATTACCATCAGGAAGTCGCTCGTGCAGCTTTTGCAGACATGCTCCATGACTGGGAAAGGGTATGAATTTATTTTCTTTAAATTTGAATACAAATACAATTTAACAATTTTAACCATTTATTTCTTAATTTTTAGAACAAATTGTACCATATTGCCTTGAAGAAAGCTATAGCTAAAATGCAGTCTGCTGGCAAGAAAGCCCATGTTTTGGACATTGGCACAGGAACAGGATTATTATCCATGATGGCTGCCCGAGCTGGAGCAGATTCCGTCACTGCCTGTGAGGTATAAATATAATTTAATGTCACCTGACATTCTCTTCAATTATTGTAGCGGTAAACTTGTTTATTTCAGACATTTCAGCCCATGGCTAAGTGCGCGCGCCAAGTTATAGCCGACAATGGCCTTGCAGGACAAATCCAACTCATTCCGAAGCGCTCGACCGACATAAAAGTTGGACCTCAAGGCGATATGCCCCAAAAGGCCAATATTCTCGTTACTGAAGTCTTCGACACGGAACTTATAGGCGAAGGAGCCATTGGAACCTTCAACCACGCCCATGCGGAGCTGTTAGAGGTACGCATTTTCCCAAAAAATGATCCATTACAACTAATCATCTTTTGTTTACTATATTCTTAGGAAGATTGTATTGTCGTGCCCGCCAGGGCAACAATATTCGCTCAGTTAATAGAATGCGACTTGGCCTTGCGCTGGAATCGATTGCTACCTGTAACGTTACCTAATCTACCCCCAGTTCGTCCTTACGAAGCCATATCGACTTGTCCTGGCAGTATATCCTTGCACGACGTCCAGCTAGCCCAATTAGATCCTTCTCTCTTCCAACCTTTCACCCCTCCCTTGCCAGTTCTGCAGTAAAAATTGATGATAAAATAGTAATTTTGGATAATTAATTCTTATTTCCTTATTAGTTTTGATTGGAATAGCTCCAAACCCATCAGTGAAGAACAATCTTCGTCAGTTCGCTTTAAAGCGTCCAGGTCTGGTACCGTTCACGCAGTTTGCATGTGGTGGAGCCTGGACATGGACGTCGAAGGTGAAGTAGAGCTTTCTTGCGCTCCACCTTGGGCCCATCCTGAGGGAAAACATGGGAAATCAATTCCCTGGCGTGATCATTGGATGCAAGCACTCTATTATTTACCCCAAGACATCCAGGTCCAATTAGGCGATTCTTACGTACTCAGTTCCAAGCACGACGAGTACAGTTTATGGTTTGATGTTCATCCAGCCTCCCAGGCGTAATACCCTAACTCAATTTACTCCAAGGAAGCTAAACGTTTATTATCCTAGGATTCAGCCGCTCTCAATAGCCGCCTCACGTCCATTTTGCCATTGCGGGCTTCACTCCGCGTTGAGTTTTACACGTCGAGGGCAGTTAAACGACTTAACTCGTTGGCAGAAGTACGCCGAAGTCCTTAAAGTCGTCATAAAACCAGGCAGTCGAGTTTTATGTTTGGGGGACGCCGCTCTGATAGCGTTGATTTGCCCAGCGTTGGGAGCGTCAAGTGTGTTAGCAGCTGAAACCAACCCAGCCTATCAAAGAGTCCTGAATCGCTGTGTGAAAGCTAATGATTTACAAAATAGCATCACTACCTCGGACTCAACCTTAGAAACCCAATCGTTGGAAGAATTAGGCGGAGCTGTAAGCCTGAATTAGTGCTCAACTGCTTTCTTAGTTAAATTAACATGGTTTTGCGTTAGTTTGATGTGGTAATTGGGGAGCCTTGGTTCGGTACGTCCTTATTACCCTGGCACCATCTGCATTGGTGGTACTGGAAGAGTCGTTTGACTCATTTGTTGACGCCTGATACGAAAATCCTGCCAAAGAAAGCATTTTTAAGAGCCATTCCAGTGCAGTTTGAAGACTTGTGGAAGATAAGGGCGCCTGTGGTGGAAACTGAAGGGTTCCAACTCGATAGTTTTGATAAACTTATCAAAGTAAATATGATTGTCACGTAATGTAACACTACAATCGTTTATTTCTTTAGGACGCTATGGCAATTAGTGACGAATTGGTTGAACCTCAGCCATTATGGGAATATCCCTGCATGGCCTTGGGTAAAACGACCACGCTCATGACCTTTGACCTTAGCAAGTCACCACTTTCCTGTTCTTGGACCGAAAAAGGGCATTTTACCATCGAACCAAGGTAAATTTTTGCCGCATTTTGTTATTCATTGTTTGAATTGCGCTGTATATATATATCTGAGGCGATTCCATAGATGGCGTAAGCGTTCAGTTTTGTCTTTAAAATAGGGGCGATTATATTCAGAGCTGCTTGCAGACGGAATCGAACGTTTTGTTTGCTATTGTTTTGTAAGGCGCGCGGCTACCATGCTGCTTGCATAGTTTATTTACATTTTAATTACGTGCTTCTTTAATATAATAGTTAAAGTGCTCAAGTAGTGAAACTTTTAGAACAATTTCGTATCATCTTTAGATCGGCTTCGCGAGTGTTCCATGGCCTTTGCTTTTGGATGGATTGGGACCTGGGAAATGACGTAGAAGTAACTTCTGGCGGACCAATTATGGCGCCCAATGTTGAACAGAATGTGACATGGGACAAGCATACTCGCCAGGGCGTTTATTTCTTGCCTGAAGCATGTCGTACGAGTATGACTGAGAACATAAGCATAGACTATCAAGTGACTTTTATGCCTGAATCTGGTGAACTCCAGTTTCGATTTGGGCAACCTCAATAAATTAGAAGGCGCCTATCCAATTAGGTTTGTATTAAATTATCTTGGGTCTAGTCTTTGTCACGACGTGGTTTCTTTAAAGGTATTTTATTTTATTTGTCTTGTAGCGTTTTCCACTGCTGCACTGTTGGTGCAATATTTTTCACACTTATAGTGTGTAAGCATATACATGTTTGAAACACTTGAGTGCCAAAAATATTGCACCAGTGCAGCCAGTGGAGCACGCTAATAGTAGGAAATAATAGGAGATATGGAAATTTTGGTTCTGGAAGTTTTTGTAGAAGAACTCGTAAAACTTTAAACTAACCAAAAGTTTTTGGAAAAAGCAACAAGGTTATTGTTGTCAAAGGTTCCATGAAAGTATTCTGCACAAGCGAAGCTGGTTTATGACCCATTTATGGTTATTGAAAACGCCTCGTTTTATTGTCTAGGAAAACAAAGAACGTCGTTTGCTACTTTCCTATCGGAGGAATCCTCCTTAATCTGTTTTATTGTTGGGGGTAATTTATTCCTATAGACGCCAAGTTTTCGCGGGGGCTTTTATTAATGTCAATATTTAAAAGGCTTCAATAGGTAAGAAAATTGTCTTGTCTAACCGTTTCCTTGTCGGCAGTTTGATTAATCGGTGGCTTTTGGGCTCGAAGACAAGAAGACTCAATTGCGATGCGCGCGCAACACGTGCGTTGGCTTAGTACGTTGGTTCAATGCTCAAATGTGTTGCTTAGCAAGCACGAGGGAAGAAAATCACCTCTAAAAAGACGACCTAATGTTCGCCTATTATGTCAGGGAACGTGGCGTGCGTCTTTGATCGTGTTAATGAATCCGAAATCTTCTCATTTTTATTCAAAACTGCCCCAACTTGAAATTTCCTTCAATTTCATTAGCGTTCCAGGCTTCGCTCGTAGGCACGACTGGACTTTGATAGCTTTGATAGATAGATGCCAGGTTACCGAAGGCCATAATCTTTATTTGCATGCCAAGAGTGACATTCTTCTCCCTCAGTTTAATGATCTGTGCTGCTTATTCCGATCCGGGAAGTTTTTAAGTCCGAAAGGTATATATGCGGGGTTGATTTGTTTGTCTACTGAAAATGACACTCGGGTTGGGGGAGGTTGTGGTTACAGGTCCAATTCCAAGACAATCGGAATCACGCCAACGGCTCGTTAACTCTTATTTGCCCATGGAGAACACTACTGGGAAGTTTTTTGTGGAAAAGGAAAGAATCAAAAAACAGAATTATCAGCTTTTGATTCATTACAGTTGCCTCGGATGACTAAAATCATAAAAACTAATAAAAACTGTCGTCGGAAATAAAAGAAAGAAGAGACACGATATGAAACACTGTGACCTTTCCTCTATTTTTCTTGTTTTGTCGTTTGTTCTCTTACCTGTATGGATTATATGATCATATATATATCTTCATATATAATCACTTTTTCTTTTCTTTGACAATTTTATGGTAGATTTATTGCACTAGGAAAAAGTTGAGAAAATCAGCTTTGTTGCGGAACAATACTGTTTTATGACGGGAAGTTTCATTGTTCGATTCTTGTTACGCGTTCAAGTATTTGCCACAAGTAAAACCCTTGGAACGATTTGAAGATACGGAAATTATTATGCCGCAGAACAGATGGTGGGTAGAATTAATTGACATGCTAGACTGTAATGCGTTAAGTGCAGGATTAGTTGGTGACCCATTTTTAAAAAATGTTTATAATTATTGCTAGTGTGAAATTGAGATAGTTCTTGCTCAGTTGAAAAATTGAGGAAATTAGATTGAGATTGTTTTCCGGGTGAAACAACCTCGTGTCTAAGTTGTCTAATTATCTTCGTATTCTTCAAATCGGTTCAAAGGAAAATTCTAGTCATAAATGAGACTTGGCACAAAGTGACGGATGCAATTCGAATTGCATCCGTCACTTTGTGCCAGGTATGAAATGTTTTTCGTTAGGAAATAATATTTTCGTTAGGAAATAATTGCAATGATCATTGCAATTATTTCCTAACGAAAAACATTTCGGTCATTGCAATTATTGCAATAATTGCATTCGATCATTGCAATTATTTCCTAACGAAAAACGGAGAGCTCATCTCTGCAGAACGTTGTATAAGGACTTGACAATAAGGACTTGAACGCTAACATCCGCTTTACTTAATTATCCACGCAATTTTTTTAAAAAATTTACTCGGTATGAGCTTTGCTCATTACCGACCTTTTATTTATATGCAGCTATTAATTTTACATGCACGCAAAATTCCTTATTTGTCTAGTTAAGTACTTTTGTTCTATTCACTGTTCTAGTAACAATAACAGTTAATAACTACATTAAAAATGCCAATAAAAATCACACTCAACAAAACATAAACATACAAGTTTAACAATGAGATAAGTTTGCAGACTATTATAAAAGATGTCAATTAAAATCAGACATAAACCCAACAAAACATAAACAAACGCCACATTAACAAGTTTAGCAATGAAATAAGTTTGCCGAATTAAATATTTGGATTTATTTGACGGAAAGCTATCCGGAAATCAAACTCGGGAGCTTTGTATAGAAACTCCAGAATGAGTCGGAAACTGCAACAATGGTTCTCGTCATTCCGCTTTTAATTAGACGCGCGAACGTTATAAAATTACCCCGACACTGCTTTTATATTCGGAATTACGCGGATTTCATGACCCATCCCCGCCGGGGTTCAATTGTTCTATGGTTGGAGGGCTCCTTAAGCTTTGTGTACGTCGAGGAAATGTACTAGGAAGTAAAGAGTCGGTGTATAATGCGATCTTGTGTCTTGTACTTGCTCTTGGCGGCCAGACGAGTAAAACCATTGTGACATGAAGGGTTATGGGGGGCATGCGTGTGTATATGTGCTCCGGGGACAGATAATGGATGAGTCCAAAGTGGGGGGGGGGGTGACTTTGAGCTGACTTTATGTCGGAGGACGACGCAAGTCGGGTCATTTTCTTGCGACGTATAAAAGGGGCCACCCACATGTACGTCCGCGTCCATTCTTGCCCCGAAGTTTTGCGTGTTATCTTTGTCATGGTTATTAACCATAAATTGCCCCGTAATTATTTCATTACAGATCAAGTTGTGAGGTTAATTAAGTGTCTTTCTGTTGCAGAGGTGTACGACAGAACCCTTTGGGGGAAGAATACCCTTTTATCCAATTTTTTTTAGTATTTATTCCCGTGTTCAATTATTCTTATAATTATTGTGTTTTTTTTTAGACCGGGAGTGTCGTTACCTGTGAAGCCTCATGATTTGCAAAACAGGAGACGGAGTCAGTTTGGCGGAAGTTGAATGGCGCTTTTTCGACTGGAAGACCTGTTGGCTCCACGTAAAGAGGCCGCTCCAGTTTTGGATTTGGCGGGCGCTCGACCGACTTCGCAGTCCGAGCTTGACAAGTTGCTCCAACGGGTGCCGGAATTCCGTATTAAACCTGAAAAGGTACCAGCGCACGTATATGAAATAGTCATAAAATAAGTTTGTTTAAATTTGATCGGAAATCGTTATCGCCGCGCCACCTAAATCCGAAAGGACACGGAATGTAGGCGTGGCTTTAATTTTTTTTTTTTTTTTTTTTTTTTTTTTTACTGGAGTGTTCCAGTATGCAAGTTTTAACAGTTTTGGGATTCTTATCAGGTGCGAAATGAAGATATGCACATTATAGAGGAATTCATACCGCTTCTCTGTGGAGGTGAGAAAGGCCCCGCCCCTTTAGTTACGGAAACAGCGGCCGTGGCTTTCCCTTACGGGGACCCTTGTCCAGCTAGTTTGTCACCTTGTCGCTTATCCGAATTGGCCGCTTTACACATTCATTGGAGGATGCTGACCACTGCCCGGCCTCGGACAAAGCTAGAAGAGGAATACTTTTCAAGGTAATGTCAAACTACCAATGCTGAGAGGTAATGAACCGTCTATTTCTGTCGAGGGGAAGAAACATGACTATCACATGACAAACATGACTATCACTGATCACTGATAACTACATGATCACTGGTTAAATTAAGTGTTAGGTAAATTAGGAAGAAATTTAAATGAATTTGCTTGAAGTAAAGTGAGCTAATGAATGTAGTTAAAAGTGAGTTAATGAATGTAATATATTGTAAAAATATTTCGATTTTTGTTGGGAAGGAAAAGGAAGGAAAGGATTTTCATTTTCAAACATTGTTTTGAATATGAAAAGTTTCACGATAAATTAAAAGTAATTGTTCATTTATCTCTTTCTGATTTTTTAATTTCTTGTTTACGACATTACTACGAGTAATGGTATGACGTCAGTGCCATCTTAGACAAAAAGATCCACTTGCAGTATGCCGTGGCCTTTAAGGCTTTTTTAACATGATTTAAGTTTGCAAGTTAAACGTTTAACTTGGATATTTGTGTGAATTCTGAATTCTGTTTTTTTCTGTCTAGTAACATAAAATTACGCTATCTTTACTCCAACGTTTAAGAATTTAGGCAGATTAGGTCAAGGTTCTTGTCCTTTTTGTTGTGCGTGATTCCTGCGTCTTTTGAAGACTTGGCAACATTTCGGTGTTTTTTACGGTTAACTTGGAAAGCCGGTGCCGAGTCTTAATTTATGACAAGCCATGTTTCTTTTATATTTGCCCTCATAATCTCAATTCTTTTTCTTTTGACATTCCTAGCTTTAACATTCGGCTTACCTGTTCCTTTTCCCCCATCTTTCGCTTGAACGCTTCCACGTGGATGAAGCAATACTTTGTTCCCTCTTAATGCTAATCCGGTTTACTTTAAAAAAACAACTCTATTTTTCGGGATCGTGTCAGGTTGGTTGACCTGGAGAAGCTTAAACAAGCCGCCGTGATGAGTTGGCGCGTGCCTGTTGCCGGGAGACCACGCCCCCAGTTACCGGCCAATCAAATCCGTCGGATTGTACGGACTCACAAATCAGGCGTGTCGGAAACGCGACTTAAATGTTGTTCGCAATGTGGGGAAGAACTGTGTGGGGGCGGGGCCTGTACTGAGTGGGTTTACGACTTGTTTCTCCGCCAAGCGTTGCCCGATGCTATGGATTCGGTCCTAGCCGGAACGAAGGATGAAGACGGCCTGGTAGGAACGGAAGGCGTGGGTGGGACTGGTATTGCTGGGATCTCGACGGCCCTTAGTTTAACTGGAATTGACGGAAGCAAACATCCGTCGAGCAACAATAAAGCAGCGGATATAACTGGATCGATGAAAAATCGCGCCATGAAAATCCGGGCCATGAAAAAGAACATGGCCTCCCAACATAAAAACAGGACGCCCCGCCCCCTTCCTTCAGCCGCCACCAGATAGACCTCTATGCCGAACTGGAAATTTAAAAAAAATGAATATAAAAATGTTAAAAAAAATCGATGACTTTCCAAATTTTCGCTTCCATGGTTCCGTGGGATATGACGTCATCGACTCGTAAGAAACATGGAATCCATTTTTCGATATGCACCGCTCGTATCAAATATCGATTATCCGCGCAGATGCGATTCGCAAACCCAAACCGTTCGTTAAAGAGGGCTCAACTTTTTATAGCGAGCGCAAGATAAGTCGCACTATGAGGAAAAGAGCTTTTTTGTCAACGGCTCTTGATATCCTTGGCCCTGGTCAAGTGTTTTGGTGTGTGACGTTGACTTTTGTCTTTGCTACCCACGGTGAATTTCCTTACCTTACTCCCCACAAAAAGTCCGGGTCATTGTTCCATAGAGGCTCAAGTTTTGTTTCAAATAGAAAGAAGTAATTACACTCTGTTACTAGTGGTAACTTACTACGTCATAGGAAATTAACGCAAGCCACAAATAGAACCCCTTCCAAAGGAAAAAGGAAAAATAATTGGGTGGGTTACGTGTCGAAGTCTAATTACGATAACCGGTTATTTTAAATATAGAACCCGAAAGCTTTTTGTACCCATTTTTCCAGGTCTGTCGAAACATGTGACAATGGGGGACATTTTATTGAACTAGTTCCTTTTTAGCTTTTCTATTTTTTTAGCGTTTCACCTTTTTTAGCTTTGAGCCGTTTTCCTTTTGTTGTTTTCATGATCAAGCTTTACTAGACGCATGTCTTTCGGGTGCAGACACCGGAACCGGGAGGGGCTAGTGTCCGCGTACCCTACGACCCTGTGAAGTTGTAGCAGCGCTTGTGGACTAAAGCAGCCCGGGGCTATAGGGACGAACTCTCTGTGAGTAGGTGGGATTAACTTGGGTGGGGGGGGAAGCATTTGCCTGTGCCATAGTGTTGACGTTATTTACTGAAGTAGTGTCGAATGAACTGCCTGAATTACACATTCTAGTCGTATTAGAAGGTTTCAAAAAGTGATGGAGAGTTGCACTTCGAATCCAAGAAAGGTAATTACGATTCGCTTTTAAACGATTTTTTTACGAGCAGAAGGATAAGGGACTGGTCAGAACCCAGGATAACACTACTAACAAATTCATATGCTTAATGATGTGAATAATATATTTGACAACATTATTGAAGTTTGCCGAAATAAGTAGTGGTAGTAGTCGAGTTTTCTGCGTTAGTTTTAAATGGCATTTCAATGAATTAGTGTGGTTTGGGCTAGAAACTAATTTTTTGTATATTTTCCCTTGTAGGCCGTTTAGTCCTAGTATGCCAACAAAGTGGATTGGATGTGACTCAATATTCCTAGACGTGCAACGTTCTTCTGGTACAACTTTGACACGTGTAAGTTTGATTCAAGGTTGATATTTTTTCATCCCTTTTTTAAAGACGATGAAGACTTGCATTGAGATATAAAAATACGACTGAGGTACTGAAAAGTTGACAGTGTCAACAGGTTTCGCACAGTTTGACGACGTAGAATCGTAAGATCTATAAGAAAAAGATATTAAGAAAAACTAAATGCCTTTATAAAATATTCACACAAACCGAATTTGAAAGCTTTCGCCTGGTACTGGAATAGTGTTAGTAAAGTGATATTGCCATATAGAATCGCTTTCCGTTTCCTTTCCATTTCAGTCCCCTAGCTTCTGAGAAGTTTGGATATCGAGTGTTCCGAATTATAGAAGTTCAGAAACGTAGCAGTAGAAACGTAAACAGTTACGTGACAGAAACGTGAAACTATGTAAGTAAGAAATAGCAATTTAGAAAAAGTCAGGACAACACAAGAGAAAGCAATTTTGTTGTCCAAATTTACAAAATGTTGCATTATTGTTCACCAGAAGCAAGCTAATACAAAAACAGATCAATTAAGGATAAACTTACCCTAAACGTAATAGCAAATGTACGCTTTAATTTTGTAAAGTACATTTAAGTTTATTCTGAAAAGTATATTCAACTTATTCTAAAAAACACTCTGTTTCTTCTAAAAACGTTCTAAACTTATTCCAAAACATATGCTAAATTAACTATAAAAATTACATTACATTTCTAATACACAACATTCAAATATACAATATAGAAATGAAACAATAAAGGCACGAAATTTAGCCCAGAAACGTAAAAAAGTATCCTAAACTGTGTTAATTTGCTGTAAAAAAAAATCTGTAACATAAGAGAGACTTCCGTCTCCTCTCCCTTTGATTTGAACGGTTTGAGCTGAAACTTTGGCCGGGTGAACTCGAACATACGCTCTTGTAATTAGATCATACTTTGTCCAAATTCTAAACCCTTTCGAATTCTACATTTTCTTTTCTTCTAGGATAATCTCTCGTCTTACCGTTAGCCAATCCGTACCTTAACATAAGTAACAACCACTGTGTAAACTTTCTTGAAACGTATAGGAACGTATAGATTGAAGGGAGTGATCCTATATAATGTACGAGATCTTGCCTTAATCTAAGGATTATGACCACTGTCTTTATGGTTACTTTACCAAGTGAAGCCCAACAAATTTGGGCTTGTGGAAATTACGGGTAAAAATGGTTTGGCCAGATCTATAACCTTTGTTTCTTGGAAAACTAAATGATATTGCCTAGCAAAACGTTCGGTACCCTTCCATAGAGGGCCTCCAAATACTCCCTCTATTTTGTGCCAGATTCGCTCAAGATTAAGGTGAATATATGTCGAAATAAGGGTGGGGGGCAATTAAGGGTTGAATCCACAGTATGGTAACAGGGGTATCCTTCCAATGTTAAGGTTTTCTGACAAATCTCTCGGTCCCAAGAGGATGTGGGGGTACGAAAGCTTATGTGGGGGAAGGATTCCCAGACTGTGCCCATGTACCCCAATGTAGGCATTCCTAATCTACTAGAATATGGGTTCGAGAAGAACAAAACGGGGGACTGGTGACCTTTCTCTCGGGTACTCTAGGGAGTTTTGGACTGCCGTAAGGCCCGACCTGCATTGCGCTTTGTAAACCGTCGTGACCTTTTTTGAACTGCACTGGGAGGTTTGCGAATGTACCCTTTCATTTTCTGGCCTTTTACCTGAATATTACTCTGGGGACCGAGAAGATAGCCCTGTTACCATACTGTGTAAGCCTCAATATACTGTGGTTGAATCTGCCAACATCTTCTTCGTCTCCTGGTCCGTTTTCGAGAATCGTGGAAGGAACTCGAAATCATGACGTACTTTAAGTAGTTTTGTCCATGTAAACGATAAGATTGTCTAAGAGGGCCTCTTTCGGTGCACAAGCAAAGCTAAATGGCAAGTTTCTTGCCTTTTCTTGATCTTTTCGGCCTCCCTAGAGATGCACTGTTGCAAGATACTGGAGTTGTGCTATTAAGCCACAAATGCGGTGTTACCCATAGTTTAGATATGATTAAACGATACTAAATTCCTAGAATGAAATACTCTTGTGAGCTGCAACTTTTCATGCTGTCGGCGCTTTTATTCAAGGTAAAATTGTCTGACACATTTAGGTGATAGTTGAAAGTAACTTTCGCGAATGCTCTTAAGCAATCTGGGTTGGGTGCTTGGGATTGACTCTGGGTTGTTTCACATGGGGTGAATTTTCATCCTTTCTGATTCATTTGTATACCAAGTAACAATTCGCTGAATAAAAAATCGGGGATCCCTATACATTCGCGTCATTCCGAAACTTTTGCAGTGGTCGGATTAGCTTTTCCGACATTTTTCATTAGAACCAAGTGGGTCAGGAGTAGGCGAAGAGAACTTATTCCAGTAATATGTTCGACGCAGGTGCGTTGTGACAATTTATCGCACAGGGAAGGTTAGTGGCTATACGCTCACCCAGTGTGTCGTATAGAATTCCACCAGCTAAACGCTTGCATGTTTTGCTTTTCTATTTTTATAAAAACCTTAAATATTACAGTCGATTCTTTTCGTCACAATGATCGATTCGTCAAATCGCAAGCTGTTTTTTTCGCCAGTGGTTAACGTTATTTCCAAGGAATGATTATTTCCTAGGATAATTAGTTACATCTGAGGTAATTAAGTATACATTGCGCTGGTTCAGTGTTTTTTACGCGTCAGTTATTGGGAATTTCGGTGCGTTTATACCAAGCACAAGTTTATACCCCCGACGAGGAATTGCAAAGCTTGGAAATGATCGGAACGACCTAGTTGGTCGTTTCTGTAATTACCTGCTTCTTTTTAATTATCAAGTAAAGTAGCGCTTACTATTAATAGACTTCCAATGGTGGTCTCTTGGGTGGAGCAACAAGTCTTGTAGGCAGGGTTTCGAGCGAAGTACTTGCACAGTACTTCCTATGGAAGCCGCCAGTCTGGTATAGATCTCATTTAGCCCCTCCCTTTTCCTACGTGCGTATTAGATCGGCTCAGGCCTGATCTATTACGTATGGGATTTTATCCCCCAACTCAGTAACATTCAGCAGCCCTACACTGGCGCATTACCTATATAAAAGTACTTGAGGGGGTAAATTACGTGCCAGTGTGCAGTCCAGGAACGCCCAAGTGCGTTGGTCCCAATTCAGTGGTGTTTTTTTTTTTTTTGCGGTTTTGCTTTTTGCTTCCAACACTTACAGTAACAGCTCGGATTCCTGCTGTCGTGGGTTGATAACAAGACAGGTAATGTTTTCTGTTTTGTAACAATGAAAACTTTCACCATGGCGTGGAATTGCCAAATTTTCCGGTCCATTTTTAGACACTAGGTCCCTTTTCAATAGTTTGCATTGTAATAAAAGTCTATTTTCAATCGATTTGGGAGCTTTCGTCCGTTAGGTTAATTTAATTGGTTAACTGGAATTCCACAAATGCTTCAGGTGAACGATACATGTTATCCAGAAGCAGTTTGAACTCCTAGATTAGGCTTGAAAACCTGTTTTCTCTTCGAAGTACTAGCAATCTTGCCCGAAACATCATTCTTCGCTGGGAAATAAAGTCAAAAACCCGCCGAGGTTTTAGGCCAA
Organism: Lepidurus arcticus; assembly: GCA_003724045.1. NCBI lineage: Eukaryota > Metazoa > Arthropoda > Branchiopoda > Notostraca > Triopsidae > Lepidurus > Lepidurus arcticus. Next base: position 82,143 of record RJJA01000203.1, read on the forward strand.
GTTTCCCACACCAAAGTGTAAGGGTCAGCGTTCGCATTTCCCGGTGACTTGGACCCCGCCTCTTTGCAATACATTGCAGATGTCGTTACGGTATCCGGGAGGGTACGCAACCCGTCGTACGCATGCATCTAAATAGTAAAGTGCGTAATAGATTCTGATTTAATGACCAACATTTAAACATCGAAAAACACTCACAAGTATCGAAGTTGTTTTTACACCTCGGGTTTATTCGTAACGATTTTCAACACAAGTTTCCGGAAAGGTGTTTTGGAGGCTTCTCTATAATTATGACGTGATCTGTGTTTGTTTTAAACAAAAAAACTTCACCTCACCGTTGTTTTAAAATTAGTCTAAGATTTTAATTGGCACTTTACCTTGTCTGTCGTCATTATTCATTAAAAAAGCATTTGACAGAGAAAAGTTATGACAAAACGTTCCTAGATGAATATCACACATGTATTGTAGCCTCAATTAAAACTTACATCAACCCCGCGTGTGAAATAACAAAAGAACTTTTAATTAAAAGGAAAAGTCCCGCATGTAATTCAACAATTATACATTTGGCCCGAGTCTTTGTTTTTCTAATACCTCCATGGCCTACACAGAACTCAATCTGTTTCCCATTCCGATTCGTCTGGCTACTACGTATTACACAGTAGCTACAGTCTTTTCCTTTGCGTGCCAGTTCAGCATAATAATTGTATACTTGTAAATTTTATGTCCGTACAGCATTCAGTTCCGGCAATTTGGCACCTCCTTTTATAATATCCATATAGTCTTGAAAAACTGGGGCAGGATCTTTGTAGCACCAAGATACCCCGACACTCATCGATCACTTTTATCTCGTGATAAACCACTTCCAACCTGAGTCACAAATGTACTGTAGCCTATATACAGGTATGTCGCGTCCAGCGACCTGGCCAACAATGAACTTGTGCAAGTACGGACTAATAAACCTGGCTAGTTGCGACCAAAAACCTTCGTTGTTTCTCCCCGTAGGTGTATTTACCAGTAAAATGCAGAACTTATTTATCAGCCCTTAGGGTATTAAGTGCTACGGGGGCGTGGTCATAGCTCCTGGCGACGGCTCCTGAACCCCGCCGCACTCAACGACCTCAATGTTGCCCTTGTTTGTCGTTTTCTATCCCGCTTTGAGCTGGTAGGCCTCTGGCTGCTCTGAAAGAAGGCTGTTTGTCCGTAGGATGGGTTCAGAGAGTTTGTAGAGGACTGTTTTCCTAAATGGAAAGTCCCTGGTCGCTTAGCATAGAGGGACCTTTCAGCAAACCTTTCAGTGAATTCTTGTACTACAATTTTAGGGAGAAAAGAAACAATAAATAGTAAAGCATAGTAGCACTAATGCTGCTGAACCTTGGGGACTTGCTCTGGAAGGGAAGTCTAGGATACCTACAATGAATCCCTGATTGATACATGGCTGGAGGCCTAGTTGACTCTGACCTCTCTCCCAAACAGGAATAGACTGAGCAGGTTCCGTTTTTTGTGGCTTTGTCGAGTATTATCATGCATAGGTAAGGTAAGTCATCGATATCAAAGATTCAGAAGAGAAAGAAGCAAAGGAATACCATGTCATTATCGTTTTTTGGGGGTTATTTTCAAATTCTAAGTGCTAGAACATTTATAGGAATGAATGTATAGAGGGGGAATGGAGTTTAATTAGGGAATGTTTTATTGTTGTGAACTTGTTTCTAAGTAATGGAAGGAAGAAAAAGTCAACGACGTGGTAGGCAGTGTTGAAATAGGCTCTGAGAGAAAGGAAAATGTAAAGCGGAGGAAAGGACAAGGCAAGAAGGTAAAGGAAAGGCGGGGAGCGTGAAGGACTAGTATAGAAGAAATACACCGGGGTCACTGGGTACGTCCGGGCTTGGGTGTAAGTTTTGGTTGCCGCCCAGCGCAACGAAGCGAGGAGTAAACGCACGCTAGCTCGTTCGGCCTGCCAGGAGTGCTCGCTTGGTGTTGCCCCAGTGTGGTAACATAGTCGTTCGTGACGCTCTTGCCCAGTTATTTTCATTATTGAAAAAGTGCCCCAGTTTGGTATCCCAGTGGTGTTTGAGGCATTCATTTTCTTTCACGTTCTTGCTCCAAAAGGCTATTTCCCCCCCTAAAAACGATCATAATAACATACGTGGAGAGTGTGTTTTCGACTTTGAAAACTCGATAACAAACACTTGTTTTCTCTGTGGCTTCTTTATCTGGCTGTTGAAGTATATCCGTGTCTGAATGCAGGTAATATTGATAGCAAGTGACGCAGCAACCCCCAACCCCTATTTTGCGTGTTTTGTGCGGTTACAATAGCAGATCCGAGAGTAGGAGAATGACGGTAACGAGCGCTTTCCTCTCGCCGACTCTGTGAGTGATGGCTGGGCGGCACTGTTGCCCAAGTTGCCGGAGCGATCCTGACCTGGGCAAGGCGAGCGGTATAGTAAAAGCCGTAGTAGTAGTAGCACCGCTCTAATTTACACGTCTACGTCGCGTCGCGTACAATATGTCAGTACGTCACAACCATTACTGTCTCGTTCGCCAAAACGCTGTCATTTTATCGCCCTGTTAAACGCGTTTTAAGCTCGGTAGCGCGGTTAGATTATGTGTAAAACTTTCCTTCATGGTCGCTTCACTCCGACGACCTACCCCAACGTTACGCGTAGAGGCCCTTTAACCTGAACGCTACGGACAGCTTCGGTAGCACACTTTGAACAGGACAGAGCTCTTTTGGGTGGCGCAGGTCATTTAATAGCTTTCTTGGGTGTATGTTTTATCTCACTTGTGAGGGTGAAGGTAAGCAGAAGGCGAAGGCGGGAGAAGAAGGAGAGGGGATAGAAGGCCACGTAATTCTTGGAACAAGCCAAGGTAAGGGTATAGATAGCCTAGCAAGGGGGAAAGGAATGGGAACATAAGGGATGTTATTTGTGCTGTTACGCGCGCTCCCATTGGCTCAACACGCCGCATCATGGCGGCAGTGACGTATGGAGGGAAGGGATTTTTCGTATGTCGACGACTGGCGAATGTTGTTATTTTTCTGTTGAAAAATTTATTTTTGCAAATAATCATTATAGAAAATAAATTTACATATTATTATATATCTTTGTTATTATTATTATTAAAATTGTTCTCTGTTCTGATTATTATTATTTTTATTTATCTATTATGATTTGTTTTTATTATTTATTATCATATTTATAAGATATGTAATTATATATCACTTATTGGAAAAGTTTTAAAGTTATCCAGCTTTGCTGAAGCGACATTCAATACCAGGTGGCAGTTCGATTCGCGTCACAGAATTTCTATGCACTTGGTATGCAAATTGGGGTTCCAAAACGAGAGCGGCAATAAAATAGAGCCGCTTAATTCTATTTTTGTCGAACAAACCACGCGTGTAATGTCTTGGCTTTAAAAATATCGTTGACCACGTTGAGGTAGTCTACGTAGCTGGTAGTTTCTATTGAGGTGTCGATGGAAAAAATCCTCTCTATGACGGACAGAAGGCAAGGTAAATGTTCTCGCATTATGCACCTGCCCTCCTTTTTGTATATTTTACCTGTCGTGAGGCCTGTCCTATCTAAAGTGGCAAAGGGCACATTAAAAGCGGGCCAAGTGTTACTAAAAGTATTATAGTGAAGTATGGCCTACATCTCGTCTTTTCAGAGATTGAGAACACTTTATTGTTAATTAGCTTGGCGTCAAGAGGAAGCGTTTTTAGCGTCGCGCGCCGACTGCGGAGGCGTAATTGGGAACACTTTGTTGACAATTAGTTTGGCTCCAAGAGATGGAGGGCGAGCTTTCTGAAGTCTGCGATTCTAGGTTGAGATGTGGACGGTACTTCATCATCGAAGTAGGCACAGAAAGCTTGGTTGACACTTCCGTGTTTCGGGGAATCAAAGCTAAATAAACGTTACGTTGTTTCCATCTCATCCTTGTCAGGTGTCCTTCCAAAAAGGGACGAAAAACTCACGTTCACGCCCAGGCTCCGTTTGGCGTCGTGCGCCGACTGCGGAGGCGTACAACGCAGTTCGTCTCACCTCTTTTAGAAGATTAAACTTACTTTTTCTTAACCCCCATCTCAAAAATGGGTTACATGGTGGACAAGGAAGGAACAAGGAAAGGTCATGTGGTCAAACTTCTGGTTGTTTCTCGACAATCAATGAGAATTAATCCGACTCTTTAGAATGTAAACCATAACGGGCAGCCGCCATTTTGTTCTTGAGATGTTTTGGTTCTTACAGAGATATTAAGCGAATATTTTCTTTTATCTTTCTGCGTTTCGGTATTGAATAGGAGAGGGTTATAAGCTGACTCCCGGTCTACATTCCGCCCCCAACAAGGGACAAATTGGGAATTTTTTACCAACGCATGGCCAGTTCCGGTGCAGCTTCCGTCGCCATCCCGGCAGATTTGTCGTCTGCACCCAGCCAAAGTTTGTTCGACATGCCTCCCGGTGTTAAAGCCCGCCTGGCCGCTACTGTTGGCGTTCCTCCCGAGGACGTTCAAGAAGGCACGAGTGGTACCGAAGACGGGGACGCGGACCCCGAGGGCGACGTGGGAACTGGCGGGGAATATCGGTGCAACCTCTGCGAGAAGTGTTTCGCCGTTCCCGCGCGCCTAACCCGTCACTACCGCATCCATACAGGGGAGAAACCCTTCCGCTGTGACGAATGCGGCAAGTGTTTCTCAGTGAAGGAGAACTTGTCTGTTCACCGACGGACCCACACCAAGGAACGGCCCTACAAGTGCGAATACTGTTACCGGGCTTTCGAACATTCCGGCAAGCTACACCGCCACCTTCGGATCCATACGGGTGAGAGACCCCATCGGTGCTCGGACTGTGGGAAAACGTTCATCCAGAGCGGGCAGCTCGTCATCCACCTGCGGACCCATACCGGGGAGAAACCGTACGTCTGCACGGTCTGCAGCAAAGGTTTCACTTGTTCCAAACAGCTCAAGGTGCACCACCGTACCCATACGGGCGAAAAACCTTACGTTTGCCCCATCTGCGGCAAGGCGTTCGGTTACAACCATGTGTTGAAGTTGCACCAAATGCAGCATTTCGGAGAAAAACTCTACAAGTGTGTCCTCTGCTTCGAGACCTTGACGTCCAAGAAGGTTTTAGAAACCCATTTGCGGCAACACAAGGACACCCCGCCGTCGCGTTGTTCGACCTCCCCGTCGTCGCAACTCGCCAAAAACCCGGCGGCCTCTACCTCATGGAACCGGCCGGTCCCGTCACCTACCGGATCGGCCGATACTTCCACGTCCGACAGTGGTCAGAGCTCGTTGTCCGGCCAGGACGACGGTGAAATCATGGACCTTAAGAAGCGACGTACCCCTACCCCAGCTCTGCTCGCCAATAACCCGCCGATGACGTCATCCGGTCCCCTTTTTGGCGCCAATTCTTCTTCCGTTCGTAACTACCAGAATCACATGGCGTTACCAGGCCCGGAATTGCGTTTCCAACACCTTCAACACCCGAGTCAATCCTACCCTTGGCTGTCCCGACCCCTCCCGCCTTTATTGCCTTTACCAACGACGCCCCAGTTAATCCAAAGACCTACCGAAGAGGATCTCATCTCGTGGTCCCGCGTCGTCTCCTTGCAGCAATACGCGTCGCAGTTCCAAAACCAACACCATCAACAGCAACAGCAACACCACCTGGGTGTCGCCGTACCTGGAACGTGTCCCAAACCCGCCTTGTTAGCATTGGCCCCGCCCAGGAAGCGATTCCGTCCATTAGCCGTTGACTCCGCCCCTGTCGCGACTGCCTCTTGTTCTTCGTTCCCGTTGGATCAGCGTCTGTTTCCCTACAATCCGAGGAGCGGTGGTAGTAGCAGTAGTAGTAGCAATCCATGCCCCTTGGCCCCCTTACCTCAGCAAGTCAACCTCAACAGCCGCTTACCCGCCGTAGTCGATATTGATCTGGAGAGCGTAAGACTGCGGTCCGTGATCCAGTTCGCCCACCGTGTCACTGCCGGACAATCTCACGAGGCCCGTTCTGGAATACATGGAACCATGTCCGCCCCCGCGTCCTCCTCTGCCTCAGCCTCGCCCCAGCTTCGTAACTATTTATCTCAGCCAGACAGCCACCATACCCGCACTCGCTCAGCCAGTTATTCGCCCGGACGTCCACCTCTTTAAAATTACCAAAATCCACTGTTTTTTCGGCGGATTTTGCAACTTCCAAAGCTTGAAGGGCGATAACATAGCCAAGTTAAAGGGAAAGGGAAAAGGCAACAGGAGAGGGGGGAATGTTATACCCAAAACGTAAATGCTACAAGCTCAAAAACTTTTGCTCAAAAAACCGAGGAAGATTTAACAAAGTTGCACTAAAACTTGTGTACAAAACTCGCGTTCTTCGACATTTTCCCTTCAACACCCCCACTTCAGATTGCGCATTCCATTGGTTGCACTGGTGCAACATTTTTGACACCCAGTGCGTCAAAAATGTGTGTACACACACTGAGTGCCAAAAATATTGCACCAGTGCAGCCAGTGGAACGCGCTATTAAGAAACGACTTTTTTTAGCTGCGATTACGTTAAACAATAACCGCTATTACGTTGAAAACAAAAACTGCGTTTAAGATCCCCTTTTTATTCACCAAACGCTGTTGATGTAGATTCTCTTTAACAATATTTCTTCGTTTTCGTTCATTTATAATATTTTTTTTCTTGGAAATTTGGATGTTAAGGAAAACTCGTTTGGATTTCGAGAACTCGGTTGAGAGTTGTTTCAGAAAAATTAATTCAGAGCTGACTAGCCTATAGGTACCTACATTTGTCTCGGGGGAAATAACGCTAGTGTTTTCTTTCTGAAGCAGTGTAACATTTCCCCCTTTGGTATTCGTTTCGCAGCCGTTTTTCAAGTATGGAAAACGAACTACCTTTTTATCAGCTCAAAATCAAAGAACGCTAAGTTCACATATCATTACCGCTGAATGTACTGTACGTAAAAAACGTTTTATCAGATTCCCAACCGTGATTTTTTAGGGTTTATGGTTCCTGTTATGTGTCGTTACATTTTTTCCTCTTTTTGTTTTAACTACCTCGACAACAGGATGAACCGAAGTCATTTGAACCGAAGTAAATCGGTTTCAGGTCAACGTTTTGAATTCCAGTGTGAAAAGTTTTACTACTAAAAGATAAGAAAAGGTCCTAGTGCCATATTTGTGTTTCCGGGAGGTTGAAAAAAGAGAAGAAATACCATTTTTTCCCCAGAATCATTGATTCGGAGATTCCTCCGCAGTTAATTACCCATTGTTATTTTTAAAAAAAATAAACATCTCTTTTCATTACGCGCGTAAAAACCCTTGGGACCACTTTTCCCCCGTCTAGGGTGTAAGTTGTTGATCGTCAGTAAACTTAAATGACAGCAGTGACATACAAAATAATTATAAAAGATTTTTGTCTTTGAGTGTTTATTGGAGTTTTTAGCTTTGTTATTATTGGGTGTACTGTTTGAATAAACTTGAAGCCCCGCAGCAAAATCCTTGCAATTATGTATGCATCAAGACGGATTACGTTTTACTAGATATTGGGATTTTACATTCAAGAGAAGCCCCAGAGATAAATAACGCAGAATGTTTCCCATCGCTATGCCGAAACAGTAGTACAGGTCTACGGGTGTGTGATCCGCCCACACTCGCATCGGATGCCAGTTTTCCCTCGCGTACCCAAAGACCTTCCACACACCGCACTACCGGACTTTCTGAATCTCTGAAGTGGAAACGTACCCCATGCCCCCGCACGATAGACAAACAATATAGCTACGAGGCTGATGATAGTGATCCTATTTTTGTAAATTATTGGGAGTATGCGCCTAGCTTAACCTTTCTTACTTGAAAGTAACAAAAGAAACTTGAAACGAGGTTGTATTCGTGTCTTTATTTCAACTTTGACTATCGCGCAATCCTAACAAATTCTTACAAAGAGGATATAAAAATAAAACATCAAAGGACCATATAAAATTTCACTTTTCCCTCCTCGAAAACATAATATTTTCTTTACAAAAAAGGGAAGTTTTCTTAACCGAACATGGAACGCATGGGCATATTGCCTACGAGTGGCAATGGCGACTTGCCCAACGCGGCTACTAGCAAGCAATTAGCCGCAGACATGCCGTAATGGAACCAATCCACAGGAGGCAAACCCATCTTATTCGGAGCTTGGTTACCCACCATCCAGGATGAAACGGCCATCAAAACAGAGGCGAGGAAGCTCCATAAGTTGCCGTGGAAAATGGAAAACAGTCCCAAAGATAGATCGCCACCCAATGCCAACAGACGGGTCACGCGGTTCTTGCCAGCCCTATGGGTCAAAAGCATGCGTAACGGTTTAGTGTCAACTCCCAATTCCATAAAAAGCTCAAGAGGCCTCGTAAAACCTGCGTTCCTGGCTTCCACACGTGGAAGAAAGTTTCAATTTCTAGGAACTTGCGTGAAATTTCGACTAGCCTACGTTCTTTTGAGCTGACAGCTAGTTTCCGTGGGAAGTTTTACCAACGCGGTTCCCAGAAACTGCACAATCCAGTGTGATCCCAGAACGCAAGTCTTACGGCGTATGATATGAACTCGGTGAGTGTCGACTTGCTTGATGAATGAGACTACGATATTCTGACTTTTGACGTGTTTAGTTACCTGTTTCCTCCTAACCAGGACAGGATAGCGGGCAGAATCGACAGCAAGTGAAGGTTTCCAAGCAACGTGGAGTGCACGTTGTAATAGAACTGGCCTACCAAACAAGGTAGGCCTACGACCAATGCAAGCCAGGAAAGCATTTCGTGGATTGGGGTCAAACGTTCAAACAGTTCGCGGCGACCTAAGTTATTATATTTAAAAAAAAGTTATTGTTTTCGTACAAGAGTTTTGGTTAGGTGGTTTACTGAATCTGAAGATGCCGACTAGCGAGGCGATAAAGGAGAGGAAAAACCACGTTTGCGCAAAAATGAACGTGGAAGGAGCGCCTTGCATAGTTTGCTGGGCTTTTTCGGCTGTATCCGCAGCGCTGGGCATTCCACTGCCACTCAGCTGATAAAATCCCCATAGCGAGGAAAGGGCCAATACTGCATCCGAGGCAGCAGTGGATTTTGCAGGAGCTAACACCATGGTTTTGTTTCTAGTATGCGAAAGCCTATAAAACACTTAACACCCGTGTGATTAGAACTTGGAGCGTTTTGAAAGGTTCAGCATTCGATCGCGGACTAAAGCTGGGATGCCGATGTAGCTTAGTAGTGATGGAGGTGCGTTGGCAGAACTTTGGCAAACGTTTCGCGAACGTAGCTTTTCTCCTAAATGGTGAGCAACGTTGCAGAGAAGGGGAAATGCGCCTGGAATGACCGTCAACGTCGAGCAAGTTCTCAGCAAAAGCTTTCTTGGCCTAGGTTAATCAGCTAGACTGTTTTATCTGGGGTTTCCTTGACTTTCATTTTACAATCTATTTCCCCTTTTCTTGATCGGATAAGGCAAAGCTGTAGGAACGCTTCCGTTATTAATTTTAGTTTCTTTCTTATCTTGTCTCATTAAGTTATTCCCCGTGAAATATTTACAACAAACAAAGCATGTAAAGGAAAAGTTGGTTGTATTGCTTGGAGTTCATTAATGCAACCAAAAGATTGATAGTATACAATGCAACGAAAGAAGTTGTTTCGTTGCATAAATAATTCGTTATGCAACGAAACATCAGTTTTTATACCTTGCATATTTAATAATTTTTCTTAAACGTTTTACACGCTCAAGTTGCATAATGAATCATTATGAATAATCATTAATCATTGAATCATTCAGTTGCATAATGAATCATTATGCAACGTATAATGCAACGCATAATGAATAATTGTGCAACGAACATTTTCGTAGATAGGCCTATACGATACGTAATTGAGAGTATGAGAGATTTGTTTAGCCTACTGCGGTAGGCTTCGTAACGTAAGCGTAGCTCGCATTTAAGGCAGATGGTACTTGTTTGTTGTCAACAAAAACAAGTCTTTGTGCTCTGATGTGTCGTCGTTCCGATCAGTTATTGTGTAAGCAAGCAAAGTAATTTAAGAGGCTTAAAATATGGCGGAAGCGAATCCAGCCAGGTAAAGATTATTTTGCCTTCACTTCCTAATATTGATCTTAAAATCTGCGTGGTCAGCATTGCTTTCTGTTCTGTTGGTTTTGCGTCGTAGTTTAAGTTTCTGCTGACGTTGTCGTTTTTATGTTATATTTATCCACTGTTTCATTAAAACATAAAAGTTAAATTATCTCAATTGTGTATTAGTGAGGAAGTTACACAACCAAGTCAAGATCAAGAAACTTCTGGATCTGGAAGTTGGTGGGGATGGATTCAAGCTGCCAAGGAAAAAGTAAAACTTTTAGTCAGTTCCGAAGTTTAGTCATGATATTGATCAAATTTTTTTTCTTTTAGTCTGTGGAAGTCTATGATTTTGTTAAGAAGGACTTGGACGAGTTTACGCAAGCTGTACAATCAGAAGCCAGTTCCATCGTCAATTCTACCACTGCGGTGTTTAAGGAGAAGCTTAAAGTAATTAACATTGATTTCTTTATTGTTTTTTTTATAAGCCTGGATTCTAGATTGACGAAAATAATGGCGCTGCAGCTGTGGTTAAAAAGAGCATGAGTACTTTCCTGAACACCGTTTCCGATGTCTTTTATATCCCGCCTGAGGATGAAGAAGGTGAAGCCATGGTAGTGAAAGGAAATGAACCGATTGTCCTCGATAGATTTCAAGTAACACCGCATAATTTGTTCATGTTATCATAGTTATCAATATTGTTTATGAATAATTTCTTTTGCTATTTTGTATTCGTTTTTTAGGCTCATTTGTTTGGTCTGGCGAATGAACCTAAAACTTTCCTTACTGAACCCCAAGAGCCTGGTTTTGCTGAGTGGGCCGCCAAACTGAACCCTGAACGTAAAGAAGCCGAAATCGAACTCTTTTTAGCCACTAACGAGAAGCTTCAACTGATGCATGACCAACTCGTGCCTGATCAGGTGAGTGCTCCCATTCTAATTCGATTTTTTTTTCAACTCGATTGCATTTGCAGGTGTCGAGCGAGGCCTTCTGGGATCGATACTTGTACCAAGTCCATCTAGCCCGCCAAGAAGAAGCCAAGAGACAGCAACTGAGACAGCGAGCTGAAGAACAAGCGCGAGTGGAGACCGATGATATTAACTGGGATGAAGAAGAGATTGGGACACACGTGGACATTCCCGAGGAAATACAAGACAAGCTGCTCAAGGATTACGAAAAAGAACTCTCCTTATCCCAGTCCAGTTCCAGCCATAGCTTACAAAGCAAGCAATCCCCGACCAAATCAACACTCTCTTCCCCCACTGCAGCCCATGACAAGCTCCGTACAGAAGAAGATGGCGATTTGGTACTAGTTTCCAAAGCTGCGTCCTCCGAAGTGGCATCTTCTGGTAAAATTCGCCGTTTTTAAACTAATATTTTATATTTAATTAATTTTTTCCCTTTATTTTTCTTTACATCTTGGATCTATAGGAGATAGCGCTAATGCTGACAGCGAATTTGATGATTGGGACCGTCCAGCTGTAAAACCTGAACCCAAAACTAAAGTGGCTGCACCAACAGATAATCCTAAACGAAAGAAAGACCGGAAATGAGGTTAATTAATTACGATTAGAGACTATGTATTAAACAGTTACTTATTAAAGATTTATAATTTTTGATTGTTTTTCTTTATTAGAGCAGTAGGAACAGAACGGTTGCTAAACTGCCTGGTACGACTGGTGAACACGGGACCTAACGGATTGTGGGCGTGGCATGCGGTTTACCCTGGTAAAAAAAAATTCATACAGAACAGATGAGAGATTTTTTTGGGCCGATGGCATGAAGGTGTTGGGTTTTAAAAGAAGTGTCCTATGGGGGGTAAAATCGCCTTGAATCACGTCCTAATTGACTAGAAAATCTTTAATTAAAAAAAATATTAATGCACTGTTTCGGGGTTTCAAACTTGTTATATTCATTTCTGCTATTCTGCACCATATAATATAGCATACACGTTTTTTGGGCTGAGAAATTTTCCTTTCGAGGCTGTAGAACTATGTACAGAATTTATAAGCTTTCCTGAAGGTATATCAAAGCGCCAATAATACACAAAGTGGAAAGAAAAGGTGCGTTTTAAACTCGTTCGTGGAACGTGTAGCGCAGTGGTTGATCGGGAACGTTTACTATGCGTGTAATACAGTCCACGGGGCCGTACTTCCATTCCACGCGGAATTGACGCATCATCTGCAAGTAAAATATAAAAATAAATTTAAGTTATTCATTCAGGCATATTTTAAGTACAGAAGAGTACTTTTCAGTACATAAAAGTACTTCCAGAACTTCCTTTCAGTACATACAAGTACTTCTCGTACTTCCTTTCAGTACAGAAAAGTACTTTACGTAGCAGAGAAGTTTGCAGAAAAGTACTTTTCAGTACAGAACAAAGTTAGCATTTTTATTTTCTTTTACTTTAGCGGTTAATGTCCACATTTCTTGTTCAGCAAAGCGTCGGCCAATGCAAGCTCGCACGCCGAAGCCGAAAGGCAAGGACGCGTATGGATTAGCTTTACACTCGAGTGCATGGCCCTTGATCCAGCGCTCTGGTTTGAATTGATGCGGATCTCGGAAGTGCTTTTCCATGCGAGATGTTACTTGGTGCTGGGAAACCATCAGAGTCTGTATTGACGAATAAAATCGCAAATGATTAGTGGAAAGTGGCTTTCACATTTAATTCAGTTTGAGTTGTACCCCTTTAGGAATCCTGTACCCTGAGCAGACGATATCCTTGGCAATAATGCGTGCGTTGGCGTTTGCAGCAGGCATTAGTCGCAGCGTTTCGCGTATGCAGGCTTTGACATAACGCAGTTGAGCCAGCTTTTCGGACGTTAAAGGTGTGGTTGGGGTTGGTAATACGCTCTGAACTTCTTCAAAAAGTAACTCTTGCTTTTCAGGGTTGGTTGCCAGGAAGTAGAGCAGAAAAGACATCGTGTGGGAAGTCTAACGAGGTTGCCAAGACGTTTTAAGGTATGTTGCAAGGTTTGCGAAGCTTACTGTATCAATCCCAGCCATGAGTAAGTCAATAATCATGACTACAGCTTCTTTGGGTTCAAGGCCTCTTGTTAGGATCATTTCCAGCATGCTGGCTTGCTCGTCGGAATCTGGAGAACGATTTTCGGCATCCTTCAACGTTTTGTTGATGTATTTGACTGAAGTTCTGCCATTTAAAGGTAATTATATATTAATGTAGAGCTTTCAAGATAATTAAGTTTTTTACAAGGTTTTGGGGGGTATTGTGGAGAGAACTTACTCGATGAAGAAATCTTGACTTTCCACCATGTCTTTCCATATTTGGTTACGTAACCACTTGATTTTCCAAAAAGGAAGGCCAAATTCTAATGCACTGAAGGCAGAAAAAGAAGCGTTTGTGGCTTGAATCATCCTTTGCGGCTCAGGCGCTGGATTGGGCTTCAAGCAGCCCAAACGTGTGTTAAGAGCCACCAGTCCCACAGCTACACGGTAAAACTGGGTTAATCTGACTTGTATAACTTAGTTTAATGCAGTTTTGCGTACATTCTAGGGCCCATTTATACAGTTCGTTGATAAAGTCGTCCGGTACTTGGTGTTGGTCGTCGCGGGTGATACGTACCCTGTTGAAAATGGATTTTATACCTGATTTAAGGTTGGGTTAGTAGAAGGAAAACCTGTCGAGCAGCTCTTGAGCTATGACATCCATGGCAGGCAGATAAATTAGCACGTTTTGGGGCTTTAGCATGGGTTGCTGCACTTTGGACCTCAGTTTCCACCAAGCTTCGCCATTACTGTTAAGTTTTGAATAAGAGTTATGTTAAAAACTAATAATTTTGTTTGCATTTTATGTGGATCTATACACAGCTAGAAGCCCTGCAGTGTCGAGTTCGTTTACTCGTTCCTCGCGGTACTGTTTGAGGGTTTCGAACCCTGGCCGCTCAGGGAATTTGCCTTCAGCGCGGAACATCTTTTCCATGTCTTGGGGATCTGTGACGGAAACGATTGGAGGATTAAATGGGAAGTTGTCTTTCCAAATGGGACCGAATCTTTCGTACTGGGCTCGGGCCATCTTGTCGAGATGTCTGGCATCGCATTTTGCTACAAGTTGGGGAAGGGATTATAGGGATTGCTTTAGAATTAGGCATAGTCAAAGGTAATAATAAGCTTTACTGTAGCTTTTGAATCCAGGGAAAAGCTGCCACACAGTACCCAAAACTGGTAAGTTCACTGGTCCAGGAACGTTTTCGAAAGGTCGGGCGTTGCGTAGTTCCTCTTCTTCCGAGTCTAAGATGGGATTTGTGGCTGTCGCTTTCGAACGTTTGCCAAAACATTGATAGCTTATTACAGATACAGAGGATGAGCGTGGCACGAGCCAAAGATTGTGTGGAATTCGTTTAGACATTCTGTTGAAGCGTGTATTATAGCTATTCTGTCCGGTTAAATATATTTAGCTATAGTAGGCAGTTTAATATTGCAGCATCTCAGCAGAGGCACTGCGGAGATAAGGGACCCTATTTTTTTATCTTGCACTGCAAATTCCCATTGTTTACACTGGGCCAGAAAATAGGAGGAGCTTTTCCTGTAAGAAAAAGATAGTGTCTTATCGCGCCTGTGTAGGACGTCGGTAAAGGAAAGTTCGTTGAATGAGTTAACCTACTTCCTTGATTCTGGCAATGGAACGCGCAATCTCTGGGCAAAGGGAGGAGGGAATTTTTTGAAAATAATCTAGTCTTCATGCATTTCATACGTTCTGTATAGGTAGACTAAAATCCGACAAAAATAACATGTGCAGAAATTACTCTTAATTTTGTGCAGTTTAGGGATCCGTACAATATTCATATCAGATTAGAAAAGAATCTTGGCGTTGCGGGAATCTAAATCGCTGTGCTATACAGTGGCGGCTTTGCAGTACGAAGTTACTTTGCAAGTAACGAAACTACTGATCGCTACATGGGCTTTGCAAATTGACCAATAACATTGCGTTTCCGTGGTTCTAACCAATCCTGTAATTTAAGCTATTCCTACGCGTAGGTAGGGTTCTTATAACACGATAATCCCTTCTCAACTCCCCAGTTCATTGAAGGAGCAGATCGTTCAATTAAATAACCTGCTCATTTAATTGAATGGGGAGTTTAGAAGCTTAGTTTAGAAATTCTGTTGGTCCTTTAAAAGACTATGGACCTGGCATCCTTCTGTCGGGGCCCGGTTTCCTTGTGTCGGGTACTCGTAGTCCTTTTGTCGAGTTATCCTTGTGTCTACTTTCCCGCTGAAGCCTATACGAGGCGAGGACGAGGCGCAGTGAGAAGCGCGCCAATTTCAAACAGACAAAGAGCTTAACTTCTTGAGCAATTTTACCAATCAGTTGAATTACGGAAACTGGAATTTGGAATGCTTTAAACTTGAACGTGCTCTCAATCGAGACCATCATCCTTATGTGTCTCTTTGCGGGGTATTTATCTGTTTACCATCGGTACTTAAAACATCAACAGGTGCGTTGATTATCTTGAAGAGCATACGTGAGGTAGCTTATGGCTTCCCAGCAGGGTTCGCCGTCGATCACGTTATAAGTTCTATTAAATCTGGTCACGTAAGGACAACGTCACGGCCCCACGTGAACCTGTCTAAGCCAAGACCGCAGGGCCTCACTACAGTTTCTGAAAGATAGTTGCTAAGACTTTCTTTTTGCATTAACCAAATCTGTATTACTGCTAATTCCGTAAAAAAAGCCCCTACGTGCAAGTTTACAAGTTGCTTTTCCCGTCCCTCTAAGTTTGTTAAACCGTACTACGTTACTGACCAACGTGTGCGACAAATACAAGGCATACGAATACAACGCTGGTTAGGATGTTCGAAATCTCGCTCGCGACGTAAGTATCTTGCCAGTTTTTACAACGCAGTAAATGCCAGCTATGCAGTTTCTTGAAGAACACTCCACAAGTCAAAGCCGAGCTGCTATAAGAGCTAGCCCCTGAAACCAGCACTATGAATCGTGTCTTTAGTTTTTACACACTTTTCTTTACCTTGGTGATTTGGCTCTCCATGGCGCATTACCAATGCCGTGGCTGTTTCCGGAGTTCAGCATTAGATTGGATTGCTAGTTACGATCCCAACCAACACGTGCTTCAAATCAAAGTACCCGAATTGCTTCCCAGCTGTAACATTACAGGATACGAGGTCAATCTGCTGACCAACAGCACAATAGTGGACGCTCAAACCAACGCAACTTTGCCTTGCATTGAAGGCGAAGATTACTTCATGCAGCACTCTCAGCCTAAACGCCTACAACGAGATGAGTGGATGGATGTGAGTACTGAAAACCCCAAACTCTTTTTTATATGACTTCGTCGAAGTTTTCGGTTTCGCAATTCTTACGCAAGCTTCTTTTTACCCAACATGACACAGACGGAGTTTATTGACTTTCATCATGTATACAGTGGGCTCTACTGCATACAAGTTACGCCGTGGATTAACTACGACTCAGGGCCCATACTGAAATCCACTCCTAAATTTCTACAAAGCCCTCATCTTGCTCCAGATGTGGGTCATTGGAATACAACCTTTTCCATCGAGCCCCTCCCACACAAGTAAACTAATAAACGCCACGAATCATACCTTAAATTATCGATGATTGAACCCTTACCAGACGAGCAATACAAGTTCGCTTTACGCCAGCTCCGCCTGACTTCGAATTCCACAAGTACGAAGTTACGCTTCTGTTTGGCGTCTCAAACTGCGAGGAAACGACTCACGGATGGCCTGTGTTTGGGGAAGTTGATGGGGTAAAAGCTTCCTCGACTAAATAATTGTATTTTATGTAAATACGTGTTTTATGAAACTCTATAGCCCCTAAGTGAATGCATTTTCACGGACCTGAAGCCGGGGATGTATTGCGTTCTAGTAAGCTCATTTCCATACTTAATTTGTCCTCTCTTTCTTAACCTTACCAGCTTACTTTCTGACAGGTAAGACCATTGGACGACCGTTGCATTCCAGGCACGGTTTGGCGAATACACGATGCGTGTACGGTCCACAGCAACCTTGTAATTCTGCATGGTAAACATCGCTCTGTAATAATAGAGCTTCCTTTCTAAAATAAGGAATTCTTAGAACCCTCAGCGCGACCAAAACTGACCGTTCAAGTACCTGCAGATATTAGCCTTCCTGCGCTTTGTGGAGGCGCAGTTATCTTCTTACTAATCGTCTTCCTTTTGACGTCTTCCTGGGTATGGAAACGCAGAAGACCCGGACAGAATTCCATCCATCTAAGAAGTAAAATAAAACAATAATCAATATTTCACATAATATTCTATAAGCTATGAATCTAATTGAAAGTTTGTAATAACACCGAAGTAGAGCGACATTCTGAAGTTTCTGACATAGAAATCCGAATTGGCCAATCCCAAAATCCTAAGAACGTCGATCCAATCTCGAGCACTATTTCCGTCCGTACTTATTACAGTAGTTCCGTTCTGTTGCTTTACACCAGAGACAATCCTGATTATTGTGAAGCGGCGGAGAAACTACGCATGATTCTACAATCTAACTATTTCCAGGTAATTTTAGTTAAACCTCTATGGATATAACGACTTTCTAATTAACATTCTTAAGGTGTACGACTGTTATGATGACGAGCAATTCGACGCCGTTGCAGTCAACCCTCCAGCTTGGATAACCAATTTAATTCGGAATTCACAAACCCACATAGCTCTTGTCTGCTCACCCAAATCCTTACGGGAGTACAACAGCTTGCTTCATCTTGACTCTAGAGATTCAGTTGTCGCAGATGAGGATGACGAATCGACAGCTTTCCCATTGGATGATCATCCATATGACAGTCTTTTCACGATTGGTCTCCAGACCATTATGGAGTTAATTGGCGCTTCGCCATCGCTTTACAAATCCGTGTTTGTAGTAAAGTTTGCCAAACTAGATCCTCCAGCGGGTGCTTTCGATGGCATCACTCCTTTCCGTTGTTATACCTTACCACAACACCTGCAAACATTAACAAACCATTTACGATTGTAGCAGATATAAGCAGTTATTTGCTAAGCAAAATTGCAAAAATGTTTCTGCCTTTCTAATCAAGTAATCTGGATTAACCGGTTTTGAATAACAAGAGCAAAAAAGCAGTAATACAGATATGTCCAACTGTTAGTACGTGTCATTGCAAAACCGGTAATCTAAAAAATAGAAAACTTAACGGGTAATCATCTCCTGGAACAGATGTTCAAGGTTAATGTAACATATATAGTGTAAGTAAAATATGGCAATGTCATGTTAGTAATAAAGCTTGACTGGTGCAGTGCAGTGCAGTATTCATGAAAAAGTACTGGACTGTGAAGCTGTTGAGGTATTTCCTACTTTATGGCTATCGTGGTGTCGGAAGTAATGACTGTAAGGATAATTTGGTGATGCCTTGTATGTGAGAGCTTTTAATACAAATAATTTAAACC
Organism: Lepidurus arcticus; assembly: GCA_003724045.1. Classification (NCBI taxonomy): domain Eukaryota; kingdom Metazoa; phylum Arthropoda; class Branchiopoda; order Notostraca; family Triopsidae; genus Lepidurus; species Lepidurus arcticus. The sequence goes on from RJJA01000203.1 coordinate 100,638, forward strand.
AAACAATGGCCTTGTAATATATTTTAAACGATTTGAATCGTTAACAAAAAGTACGTAGGGATTTTTGTATTACATTTTAAAGTACATACAGAGAAATACAACATCATAATGCAAACGTCTAGAGAATTACAAGGCGTTCAGGTGAACCATCGTATTTGTAGGCGAACCGTCATATTTTTATAAATTGAACAATATTTTACGATGCTACTCTAGCACACTACATGGCAGCTTTGTTCATATGTTGAATTTATAGGAGTTTCAACACACCTGTAGCTTAAGCTTACGACCAAACGGATAAGGCGCATGCCTTCTATATCAAAGGTTCTTGGTTCGAAACCCCGTCAAAGCACTTTATTTTATCAAAATAGATAAATATTAAATTCACGGGAAGGTTCATATACCGATATTTGAAATCGTGAAGCTTCGGTAGCATGAGCTTGAATATAATAATAATAATGCAAGTTTCTAGAGTACAAGGTATGGTTGTAGCCGAACCATCATATTTTTATAAATCGAACAAAATATGGATGTTAAGCACGAGTACACCCATGGTACACGTACACCAGCTTCGTTCATATGTTGCATTTATAGAAGTTTCCACACCTTTTAAATATAAGCGTATGATCAAGTGGATAACACGCACGTCTGGGGGCCAAAAGGTCCTCGGTTCGAATCCCGGTCGATACACTTTATTTCGTCAAAAAAACGAAATATTAAATGGGTCCCTTTCTCTGTACCTTACGCCTTCCCGGACAACTTCTATTCCTATATTCAAAATTGATGCTTCGGCATTATGAGGTCGAATATTGGGGACAGGAAAGCGAGCAGGGAAGTTGGGAACAGGGCAAGGGGCGAGGCTTTCAATTTTTGACGATTTTTCAAGGGGACACCTTTCATTTAACATTATTCCTTATGGAGAAAAGCCCTGAAAAAGCTTTCCTGGCTCGAAAAGAGACCACGCCCCCTTTTTTGGCCGATCCACAAATAGGATTCGTCCTTTTTGTGGAGGCCACACCCCTTTTAGCATTTTTTTTTGGGGTGGAAATTTCAAAAAATGTCAAAAAATTCCAGAAGAATCAGAAAAATTCCCAAAAATATTTTTAAAAATCATAAAAATGTCAAAAAATGCCCATTTTTTTAAAAAAAAATCATGTTTAATTAAAAGAATTAGAAATCGTACAACAAAATTACACTTTGGAACTAGATTTGCGGGAAAATTTTTGGTTACATCGAAAAAGTAAATAAGGCATTCCAGTGGGGGGGGCAAGCATAATTTGAATAATTTTGGAATCCAATTTTTGGAGCTAACAAAGTCACACGTGAAATAGATTTGGAAAACGGAGCGCTCGAGCAATGTTTGGGAGGAATACGTTGTACAATAAAATCAAAAAATTGTGAAAACCATCTTTACAATTCCACTCAAAAACTGTACGCATTGTCGAACACAAAAGCTGCTTTGCTGAACATCGGGTTCCTTCCAATGTGTCAATTTTGCCTTCAAGTACTGTACAACAGCCGCAGTTGGAAGGGATAATAATGGATGATTCACAGACAGAAGATCAATTGGGTAAATAAAATCAGCAAGGAATAAACAGTCTGCTCCTTTTTCTGTATACCCAAACCAGAAAGCCGTTAAATAACACACCTACGGTAAACACATTACGTCTGAAATTCATATAAACACTTGGCAGATTATATATTACCAAAGGGTTCGGTGTAGTTACGGACTTGGCCTTCCTTTTGAAGTTCTCCCCTTTTCTTCCACACAATCCACGAATCATAATCTTGATCGCCGTTCAATCTTGGTAGTAGACACAAGTATTCCACAAAAAACGACATGCATCTAACCCTCTCAGAAGCCAATGCGATGTCGAGTTGAAGAAGTTTCTACTCATTAGTAAACCACACAGATGCAAACATTTCTAAACCGTATTAATAATTACGTCATACAGACGACGAACCGCGACGAGTCTATTCTGTTAAACTATTAAATATATTTTAAACGATCTTTCCTCAATCCCAACCCAACTGTGCCACGTGGCACGTCCCTCCCATGTTTTCACTCAGCTTCCTCTGCGTAAGAGGATGGCTCTCCTAAAATAATAAAAATTGCGAACTGGATCAGGACAAAGAATAACCCGAGCGGCATTTTGTTTGGACTTGTACATCCTAAATTTAACAACTCGTATGTTTTAAACGCAATAAAACTTTAAAACTTCTACACGGCCAAATGTTTGAAATGAAACATCGCACTGAAAACACTCCTAAACTTCATAAACTCAGCTAAATTAATGCTTACGAATGAATGTATGTTGTGCGTAGCTATAAATATAGCAACTTATCAAAACTTTCTTAAAAAACCACCAAATATCATAAAAGTAAATCGTACCAACTTATTCCTGTATCCAGATACCGCTTGTTTGGCTGCTCGAGCGCGACTGAGGCGAAGCGAGGCAAGTCTGGGTGGAGCGCCTCTAGCGGACATTCCAGTAGCGCGCGTTATTCAAATCCAATGGAACTTTCAATATAACCTCTTTTGATTACACCATACACGCGAAGATATACTATACATAACGATAAAACTGATAATCCATATTCAACTTCAAAGTATTCCAAAATACCTTCTCGACTCGCAAGTACCAGTTTCGCTTGCTTCTGGAAAAATGGTAGCTCTTCGCTTCACACAATACTAACCTATAACAGAAAACAATACAATGTAAGCCCAAAATACAGGTACTAAATTTCAGTATAACGTAGAGTCATGAAAGCAATTACACTCACTTATTAATTCGAAAAAAATCTCAAGTGTTTACAGTAAACGTAATATGTTTTTAAGAGTATATTTATCTATGTTCCGAGACCTGGAGTTATATTTAATAGACATGATGTGCTCAAACTCAAAATGTACATACAAACTACGTGTACTAATGCGTCTCTGACGTCAGAACGCCATGCAGAATTTCAGAATTCTATTCTTGCAGAATTTCTTTTTTAATAGCTTTTATCCTTCCTTCGCGCAAAGACGGAAAGAACAAGCTATGTTTAAATCTCACAGTAAAATGCTTAGATCAAAATTACTTTAAATCACCAACTTAATAATCATACGTTATGAATCATATTGAAAAAAAAAACTTTACATCAATCAGTTCAAGTTGGGATTGCCCTAACCTACGCTCAGTTGAAATTGAGATGCATACACGCTGTAATAGGAATATAGAAAAATACGATAAGGAAGAAAGTTTACCAAAAGGAGTATGACTAGCAACAATTTTTCTAATTTACTTTAATGCAATCGCGTTAAATTAAAAACTAGCATATATTGCAAGTAACGTAATCACGCTGTTGCAATTAGATGAGTTTCATATCACTTTACCAGTTCAGTCACGAAACAGAAATTAACTCCCAATTCCCTTACGGAACTTAAACTCTATAGTACAAAAAAAAACTGCAGAGCTACAAATTTTTACAAATAAGTGTGTAATTTATCCACTTTTCTCCCACACAAGGCCATTTTTTTTCAAACACAGTTGAAGCTAAAATTTAGTTAAGTGGGTTAACTCATCCACTTAAACACTAAAAAAATTATTGTGTCAATTGTGTGGGAAAAAAATTACTTTAAATTGTTTTTAATTGCTTTACAACATAAAAAGTTGGAAAATATTCTGCCCCACATAAAAATAATGATAAACAAATAAGATAAACACAGTATTTTTTGAAAATATGTTACGTGTCCTTCTAACACGAACAGCCCCAGAAGCTCACAAAATTTCACACGCAAACAGGTGTGCATGTCTACCGTCCGATATATACTGCTGCACACGCCGTATAGCCAAGCACTTACGAGCAAGAACTGGACAGGCAATGAAGCTGATCAGTTATTCCGTGGTTTTGAACTGCGTACTTTGGTGCAGTGCTGCTGTACTTCAAGTAAAAAAATCCATACAAATAACATGTTTTGTTTATCTTACCAACACTTCAATTCCTTACCAACAGAATCAGGAAGCAGCACTTCTACCGAACCAAAAACACCCAGATGCTGCACCAAACCAAGTAGATGAAGACACAGTGTTGGAGAACTTGAGATACGTCGCGACCGTTACCCACGATCACGAGACATATCACATAATAACTGCGAACACCAGTCAAAGTGGCAAGGGTACTCCCAACGTGGACGGCCAGAATCTGCAGAAAATTGTCGAAGACGGTCTCAAAGCCCAAAAGAAAGCAGCTAACGAAGCTAAGGAAGGGGGTAATGGCAGCAAGGAAAAAGCGGGTACGGGCGGTGGGAAAAAGAATTGCAAACCAAAGAAATGCAATTGCGGCACAACGACTCAGGCCCCAATCAACCTAAGCACCCAAACGGGAACGACTCAGGCCCCAACCAACCTAAGCACCCAAACGGGAATAACGAAAGGTAAACGTAAACCTTAGCAACTTATGCTTATATCAATGCAGCATTCCATATGTTTTCCTTATTATCTGGTATGATCAAGTTTATTTCATTCTCCCTAAAACCCTTAGCTGTTAGCGACTCAGTCGTTGGGCAAGAAATCTATCTTTTTTTAATACATAAACTCGTGGCTAAACTTTCTTATTATATTGCGACACATAATTACTTTGAAAGGTAGTTTTGGGAGTTCCGACTAAGATATTTTAGTTTACAACAGTTCCACATAGCAGCAGCACTGACTTACCACCGATAACTTCCTAACTTAGTACGTTTTGGAATCCTTAAATTTTTCAATCAAACTTTCTCGAAAAGAAAATTAGTTAATCACTTTATTCTTGTAATTTATTGTAGTTCGAATTTTAACGTTTTGCCCTGTCAAAAGAAAGGAAAGATAATTTTAAAACTAACTTAAGATCAGCAATTAGCACTTAGGCCCTTCCAGTATTTGTTATGCAACGTAACATATTATATTACACAACAAACGAATTCTATTGGTCGTCAAAACACTATTAGAGCTTAAGAAATTGATAAACCTATTAACCCAAACGTGAAGCTGACAATAAGCATTCGTTTCATTGACTTCTATCAAAAGAATCTCACATTTTATTACTCTGAAACATTTGGGAACTACAAAACTAAATGCCCCTTGATATTAATTACGAATAATTATAATTTATAACACCTCTAGTCGCTACCCCAACCATAATGAAAGCTCCTACAAAGAAACCTAAACCTACAAAGAAACCTAAGCCTACAAAGAAACCTAAACCTACAAAGAAAGCTCCTACTACAAAGAAACCTACAACTACAAAGAAACCTACAACTACAACAGAAGACTATTATTATAACTACGGAGACAACGGAAACTACGCATACTAAGAGTAGCATTTAACCAAAAATGAATAAACCTAACATTTTACGAAGAAACAACAGCAAAAAGTCCATAACCAATACTATAGCCAAAAGTCTCAATAAAACAACAATAGTTAACCCACATTTACTTCAAAGTAACATAAGATCACTTACCTATTGAAAACATCCAATCTTCATTAACTTTACAGTAAAGTGAATGACAGCTCTATAACAAAACCCATACCTAATACAAAAGACAAATTATGTAAACATGAAATACACACATTTATTGAAACGAAACCTTAACGTACGTAGACCGTTCATTTCAAGAAATAAGAACAATATAAAGTAGTTTCATACCTATTGTGTGCGAAAAACAAAAGGCAAGCGAATACTACGCTGGTTAAGATGTTCGAAACTTTGCTCGACGATAAAACTAATAATCCATGTTGAACTCCCAAGTATTCCAAAATGCTTTCCTCGACTGGCAAATACCGCAGTTTCGCTTGCTTCTCTTCGCTTTACATAATCCCAATCTGTAACAGAAAACAATACAATGTAAGCCCCAAATACAGCTACTAATTTTCAATAAAACGTACAGGCGTGAAAAAACAGCAGTTACACTGACTTATTAATTCGACAAAAATTTACGTGTTTCCGTTTTTGCGCTTAAACTCGACAGTAAAAAATCTTAGAGGGATTTTTTTTTTACAATTTGGTGTGATTTTATCCACGTTTTTTTCTATATAACAAGGTTAAAACTTTTGCCGTTTTAAAACAGTTGAAGCTACAAGTTTAGTCCCGCGTGTTATTACTCATCCAATTGAAAACGTATACACTATACATTAATACAATTTTGTATGTCTTAAAATTGTAAAAAATTTGCTTAAATGTTCTGCCCCACATAAGAAATATTATAAATAAATAACACAAATACGGTCCAGTTTAAATATATTAGACGCGTCTTTCTAACACGAACAGCCCCGGAAACTTTGAGCAGCTAATCACAAATTACCACGCAAACAGGTGTGCATGTCTACTTCCCATAAATACGGCTGCACACGATGAATAGCCACACACTTTTGAACAAGAACTGGACAAGCAATGAAGCTGATAAGTTATTCCGTGCTTTTGAACTGTGTAGTTTGGTGCAGTCCTGCTGTACTTCAAGTAAGAAAATCCATACAAATTACATGTTTTGTTTATCTTACTAACATTTCAATTCCCTACCAACAGAATCAGGAAGAAGCACTTATTCTACCGAACCAAAAACACCAAGATGTTGCACCAACCCAAGTAAATGAAGACATAACGTTGGAGAATTGGAGATATGTCGGGACCGTTACCCACGATCGCCAGATAATATACTACTTAGTATCAACGAACACCAGTCAAAGTAGCAAGGGTAACCCCAACGTTGTTGGCCAGAATGTGCAGAAAATTATCGAAGAAATCCTCGCTGCCGAAAAGAAAGCAAATAAGCAGGCTAAAAAAAACAAGAAAAAAGGTAATGGCAAAGGTAATGGCAAGAAAGGCAGCAACGGTATAAAAAAGAACTGCAAATCAACTAAATGCCATTGTAACGGATCAACTACTGTCCTAAACGACATAATCAACGAAACGGGAACAACGCAAGGTAACACAAACCTGAGTAACTTTTGCTTATCAATGCAGCACTCTACGTTTTCTCTTTCGTTGAACTTTATTTCATTACTATATTCTCCCTAAAACTCAGCTAGGAGCATGATGACTCAATCTATTGTCAAGAAATGTAGCTTTTTTAGGTAAACAAATTCGTGACCAAACTTTTAAATCACATTGCGATACATAATTACTTGAAAAGGTAACCTTGGCAGGGGCACAGCTGCGAAATCAACCCACTTACGGGGCCCACAATACTCACCAAGTTACGACTCATCCATACCCGACCACCAATTTCATTGCCACGACTTTATTCCCTTCTCTGAAAACGGAAATCACTACGATGGGAATTCAGATTATAATACTGAATATATATTTACTATGGTTCCACCCAGCAGCAGCACTAATTTGCCACCGATAGCTCCTTAAATTTTGTAATCAAACTTTCTTAAAGAACGTTACTGTAGTACTTTCTTCTCGTAATCTATTGCAGTTAGAATTCAAACGTTTTAACCCGTCTAAAAAATGGAAAAGTCCAAAAATCGAATTAACTTAGTACGACTATAGCACTTAGACCCTTCCCGCAATACTTGAGTTATTATGTTAGAATTATCACATCGCCAAAACACGCTAAGAGCTTACGAAATTGACAACCCTTACCCAAAATATGAAACTGGCAATAAGCATTCGTTTCATCGAGTTCTATCAAAAGAACCTCACACATTATGAACATGGAACATTTGGCAATGACCACTAAATGCACGTTGATACTGATTAAAATCAATTATTATTTATAGCATCTACTCCATCAGTGCATGCCCAAACTACAAACAAAGGTGTTACGCCAGAAGGTACTACACCAGTAGGTACTACACCAGTAGGCACTACACCAGTAGGTACTACACAAGCAGACGAATACGGATCAGATTATCAGAACGGAGACAACCAATACCAAGACTACGAAAACTACTAACAGTAAAAAAAAATGAAATAAACCTCCCAACAGTTACGAAAATAATAATAATAGAAAAAAGCAATAAATATTAGCACGACGTCAGTAACTAACCCACAATATTAACCCAAATTTACTCCAAAGTAACCTAAGACCGCTTACCTTAAAAACAGCTAGTCTTCACTAACTTTACAGAAGAGTGAATGACAGCTCTGTAACAACCCATTCCTAATTCAAACAATGAAAAATGTAAGCATGAAATACACATCTGTTGAAATGAAACCTTCACGCAAACCATTCCTTTCGCGAATAATTTCATACCTTTTGGTTTAGTACGAAGCAGGATCCGTCAAATGTTCTAAAGTACAGTTAATGAAGCTTATTGCGATCAGGTTTGTCAAGTGAATATTGATTCTATTAAGCGAGCTTCTAATAACCGAAAAACGAGTGGTCTAACGACCGAGTGGTAATAAGCGAATCTATTGTAATTTAACAAAAATCCAATTAATATTGAACAACAATAAAAATTACATAACTAAAACTTCAAAAATAATTTAAAACAAAAAATCCAACAATAATGACAAAGAATAAAAATAAAGCATAAAACATTAAACGAGAAAAAACATAAAAAAGTATTACCCCCGGCGGGACTCGAACCCGCAATCCCCGGCTTAGGAGGCCGATGCCTTATCCGTTAGGCCACGGGGGCTGTACGAATCGCTCCAGACTGAAACTACTTGTTCTGTAAGCGTGCTTTAGTTCAATAAGAAAAACAATATTTGTATACCAGCCTAAAAATGTACAGTTTTCTTTTTTTTTCTACAACTGACAAGAATGGAAGTAAAGCTTCTGTAGCTACTCGAATCAACTCTGGAATTTAATGCAAAAGCACGCGTTATGGAATTAAACCAGCTTCACAAGAAATTCACTCTGTCAAATTTTTCCACATGAAGTGGTAAAAATATTTTTGCTGGTTAGACTCCGGCAGTTTTGTCCTAAAATGTCTTAAAATAACTGAGAGTAAGTGCATGACTAACGTACCGGGGTATCATTACGTGCGTCACAAAATGCCCGAATAAAAATCGAGGTCAAATTGAAAAGATGATTTTATGCTGGTTCACGTAACCGTTTTGTTATCTTCCACTTCTCTTTCTCGTCCCGAAATGAACAAGAGAGGGACCATACCCAAAAGACAACCAATAGCTACTCCTAACGCTCTTCCCTGCAAGAGTTATAAAGAAAATTAACAAAATGTACCGTAATCTATTTTTTAAAGAATAAATTAACAAATTTCTTACGAGATGAGTTGCCCATCTTGCTGAACTCATAGATAGCTGCTCCGGGGTTAAATTAGGGACTGGAATCCCTAATCTCCCAGCCACATTTTCCACATACCATGCTGAACCAATACCGGCCACATCAGATATCGTATTTCCTAAAGCTGCTGCAGCCATGGTAGAAATACCCAATCCCATTCCAATAGTAATATCAATGTAATCGCCCTGAAAAAATCAATTAAAAAAATAATTTATATTACATACATTTATACAAAATTAATTTAACAAAGAGAAAGCCTTACAGCGACAATCATGATGAAATTGTCAAGGAATCCAAACCCAAGGAAAGGAATAGCATAATGCACTCCAACTGAGTTATAAAAGTAAGGAAAAACATTAATTACATTTGTGTTGAGTTTATTTTGTAATTATAGTTATAATTACCCACCTTTTCTAAGCTCTGTCATAGAAGGGGGAGCGGGAGGAGGTTCTTTAGACAAATTTGTGACGCCTGGGACCGATTCGGAAGCTGCTGTCTCTGGATTTAGTTGATGTTGTTTCTGCAGCGCTTCTAGCAGGAAGGCGCGCTCTTCTTCTTTCAAAATTTTGACCCAACGCTCAGCTTGATTGGCAGAAAGCGACGATCTCATGGGTCTTACCATGCTAGGTCGTTCCAAACTTTGCTTGGGGTTCCCAGTATATACTTTGCGGAAATCACTCAAATTTTGCCGGCCCAAACTTAGTAGACTGGGCTGAAGAACAACTTTATGTCTATGAATTGATGATATTTCGAAGCAAAGTGGGACGACGGATTTTAATTTGTTGAAACTCATGTCCGTAATTTTTACAAACGCGCACATTTTCGTATAAATAGTTTCACTCTAATGCAACGTCATATAGTACACAGATTGAGATTAACTGGCCGAAACGTGCGGTGCAAAACGCATACAAGACGACAGATGTGACCGTCGAATAAGCTGGGCAAGTCGCAGCTGGGAGGTGTGAGTGTGAATGTAGACTTCTCG
>RJJA01000204.1:0-110758 GCA_003724045.1 Lepidurus arcticus
TTTTTCCTTATTTTGTAGGCGGAGGAGCTATTGAGGCAAAAGCAGTTAAGGACGGAGGTGATTCAGCTCGAAGACATGCTTGCGCAAGTGCGAAAAGAGTACGAGATGCTGCGGATCGAGTTCGAACAGCAATTAGCCGCCAATGAGCAAACTGGACCTATTAATAGAGAAATGCGACACTTAATAACGTCATTGCAAAACCATAACCAGCAACTCAAAGGGGAAGTCCATCGCTACAAACGGAAGTACAGAGAAACTGCCACTGATATTGCCAAAGTAATTTAATTATCCTAAAAAGTCTTAAAAACGTCATAAAATTAATCCTTAATTGTACTTTTTGCCGTTTTAGTTGAAGAAAGACTTGGAGGAACTGCAAGTTAAACAGCAGTTAACGGTTGAATCCAAAGAAGCGGCTGCAGCAGAGGCCCAAAAGGAAAGTCCAGATGAAATGAACGAAACTGGCGAGGGTGTAACCATTAAAGAGGAATCCGAGACGGAAATCAAGAAAGAACCTGACGAAGAAGTACTATTTATCGAGAATTAAGAGTAATGTTTTGGAAAAAATACTTAAATTGTACATTTTTTGCTTTCAGGGCGATGAGAATAAGGATGCTGCGAAAGAAGGCGAAGCTTCGGGCAGTTCAACAGCCAAAGTTGTGAAGAAAGAGAAGGTGGAAGTGAAAAAAGAGGTGAAAAACGATGATTCCAAGCAGGAATTAGCCAAACGGCTCGCTGCCGAGGCTGAAATCAGGGAACTCAAAGCTCAGCTCAAGTAATTACGCTTAAATTCCCTTTAGAAATTAGACAAATTAATTTAATTCTTTTAAAATTCATTTAAGTCTTCTAATTCTTACTTTCGTTTTTCATTCTTTATTTGTTTACTTTATTATTATTATTTTTTTGCAGAAAAGCGTTGAATGATCAACGTGAAATGAAGCTCCTACTGGACATGTACAAAGGCGCGAGTAAAGAAACTCGAGACAAGGCCCAATTGATGGCTTCGGAGCGGAAAGCTCGGTTAGAAGTGGACGATTTCAAGCAGCAGTTGAAAAAAATCCAAGAAGGCAAAAGGGAAGAGCGAAAACGCCTGGCCGATGACGAAGCCATGCGCAAAATCCGTCAACTGGAGGACAGTATCCATACGTTGCAGAAGCAAGTGGCTGCGCAGAAACAGGTGACGAGTTTTGTAGAAACGTTTTAAAATTTTTACCCAAAGTGTGAAAAGGTGTATTTCCAGGAAGAAGAAGCATTGCTGAACGAGATGGAGGTGACGGGCCAAGCGTTCGAGGACATGCAAGAGCAAAACTCGCGTTTAATCCAGCAATTACGCGAGAAAGATGACGCCAATTTCAAACTCATGTCCGAGCGAATCAAATCCCAGCAAGTCCATAAACTCCAGCGAGAAGAAAAGGACATGCTAGCGGAGCAAGTCACGACTTTAAATTTGCAGGTGGAAGCGCAGAATCAAGTCGTGCGAAAATTAGAAGAGAAAGAACGACTTTTGCAAACTTCCTTGTCCACGATGGAGAAAGAGCTGGCGTTGAGACAACAAGCTATGGAAATGCATAAGCGCAAGGCTATTGAGTCTGCGCAATCAGCTGCTGATCTGAAACTTCATTTAGGTAATTCACATACTAATAATGTTACATTTAGTTAATTTAAAAGGAAATTCCAGACTTTAACTTTCGATTTTATTTGAATTATGGTAGAAAAATACCATTCACAAGTTAAAGAAGCTCAGCAAGCAGTAGGGGAGAAGACCAGTGCTGTGGAAGCTGAAGCTTATAAAACCAAACGCTTAAATGTAAGTTCTAACTACAAAAATGGTTTATAAAGTTTTTTATGGCTTTTAATGGATTTTGGGGGGATTTCTTAGGAGGAATTGGCTCAAATGAAGCGAAGAGTGGAGAGGTTGAAGAAGATTGAAGCTGCTGGTACAGCGGATGAGATCCTGAGGGAGGAATTGAGGGAATATAAGGATACGTTGACTTGTCCATCTTGTAAAGTGGCGAGGAAGGACGCGGTACTCACCAAATGCTTCCACGTGTTCTGTTTCGATTGTTTAAGAACACGCTACGAAACGAGGCAACGGAAATGCCCTAAATGTAATGCCGCATTTGGAGCCAATGACTACCACCGACTCTACTTGTCCTAAAAAATACGGTAACTGTGACTCCTTTGTTTATCTTTTTTCTGTATTTTTGTCCCCCAGACTCATTTTCCAAACGTATTCCTTTTTATATATACTAGACTGTTTACAAAAGCCTGTTCAGTTCGTTTAGGATTATGTTTTTGACTGTTGCCTGTGTATTAATTCCCACTTATGAAATACAGAGACACGTATGTAGTGCAAGACTAGTTATTTAGGTATCATTTTAATTTAGGCTAAAAATTAGTCGTGTTTACCTTTGTTTACATTATTATTGTTTACATTACAGTTGTTTACATCGTAATTGTTTACATTACAGTTGTTTACATCGTAATTGTTTACATTACAGTTGTTTACATCGTAATTGTTTACAGTAGTTGTTTACACTATAATTGTTTACATTACGATTGCTTACATTATTATGGTTTCTTTTTTACAGAATAAGTTATTGACAAGTTGAAGGAAATCGTAATACGCAAAATCGAAAACGAAGTTGATTTTCTTGTAAAGATCCAGACTAATGATCTGTACTCCATATTTCAGAAATAAAGCATAGAATCGATGGAATGCAACTGAAGATCCAGACGAAGAAGGCTCCTTGTAGAGAACCTAAGTTTAGGATCAAATGGTCGTTCTCAGACTGAGTTGAAGTTGTGTTGCGAAGTGAGAAGGTACGGCTTTCTCTAATGGTGGTTTTGAACCAATATGGAATCATTCCGCTGGCAGCAAAGCGAGGTAATAAGTCATCCAGAGGGGTTTTCAGGGGCGAATTTTTGGGTAAGGCCAACCCGATGTTCATGGGTAAACCACATTCTTTCATTAAATGTAATGTAGGTTTCCCATAAGAGTCCAAATGCTCTGTAGCAGCTGTGTACTCCAAGAACCGTTTGTTTTCAAACAAAGCCCATTTGCCCCAAGCAACGCGCTCCAAAGCTGCTGTAACGTTGTGTATGGGTTGGTAAGCTTGACCCACTGCTTTTCCATAAGGTTCTGTAGAAGCGGCAAGTAGATTTCCGAGTTCTTCTCCCCAACCTCCCCACTCCAAGTTACTAAGAGAAATTGTCGCCAATATGGTTAAGTAGGTTCATAATTTCTAATCATTCACCTGAGCAGAAGTTGGTGAAGTGTGTCAATTGGTGGAGTTCTTGCAGGAAAAGAAAGAGACGCCGTTAAGGAGGCTTTATAACCCGTCGTTAAGAGAAAAAACGTGGCCCAGATCAATGAAACGCTGGATCGTATTGGCCATGGACTTCGGTCTTCAGTACCGGCAATACCGGTCAATATCTGCACTGCGTAAAAGAGTGCGAAGCCAATACGTCCATAAAACATGCCTGCGTCTTGATTTGGAAGTACGAAACGATACACCCGCGCTTGGGTCCATAAAAGTATTCCAGAAGCCAAGAAAATACCCAAGGTAAAAAGCCAGGTATTGAATGTAAAGGGTAAAAGCAGCGCTTGCCATTGCGGTTTGAAGGGCGGATTTCGAGTCAGCGCCGAAATACATACAGTATTGTAAGGGTACGGCATATCCAAATACCGCAGGTACGTCCGGGTCATAAAGATATTGGCCACGCCCATGTCAACGGTACCAGCTTGTATCAGCCCTACTAATCCGTCCCACGAACCGTTTCCCAGATCGTGGCCCCACTTTTGCAAGTTCCGCGGTTCGCGGTACTCCGTTTCCAAGTTCAAAACGTTCGCTAAAGCGTTGACAAGGTAAACATCGGCTCCGCTGCTAAATGGAGCTGTTTTGGATTCGGTTTGCCGCTTTATTACGTGTGGAGGAGTATGGAAAGTGCTCACGACAAGTGTTTGTCCTTGCCAATCTTTTAAATTTTGCAAAAATAAACTCGTTTTGGGAACGTCACCAGCCATCCAATTAAAACGTGATATACTGTGTGCGATTCCTCTCAGCATTACTGGACGAGTACGTAGAGAGTTGTAGGTAAGAAAAATGTTCTTGTTTTGGTTTCCAAGCTTTTCTGCAGACTTATTTAAACGCATGTTAATTTGCCAGTGGAATAAATAGGGTAGTTGTGACAAATTTGGGCTTAAAAGAATGGTGGAAGCATGGGATAACTTGGAATTAATTTCTACAAAATAGAACTGATTACGCGGCGCGAGTATGTCTTGCAGAATACCATATTGGATTATTTCAATGGCCAATTTGGGATCGCTGTACAAAATAATATAAACCGGACACTCATTTAAGATATTTTTTTTCTTAGGTAGAAGAGCCTTTAAAATTGGAAAAGTGAACTGAACTAGTGGCCAAGGGAACGGTTGTAGGATTGGCACCAGAGATGGCGTTTCGCTCAGTACTCCCACACAAGGAAAGTATTGCCTTGCTGATGATTCTGCCACAATTTTTTCCAGTGATTCTCGAAAATGGCTTCTAAAGCTATATTCTGCTCCAGTATACAACAACAAGTGAGCAATCCATATCCACATAACACTAAACAGGTAACATAGAACCTTTAGTAATTACTGAATTGTGAATTTTCATTTAGCAAGTAATTGAAGTATTTACCTTAAGTAATTGGATAGATGAGCCATCATATCTAAGAGAACTACGTCTTGGGCTCACAAAAAATCAACAGAAAATGACCGATTTTCTGCCGGTTTACCTTCTTTTGTACTCCGGGAAAGTAGTAATAATATGGTCCCCCTGCGTTTGTAACCCCATCCCCTTAGCTCCGCCTTTGTAATTTGTCTCCCCTGCGTTCAACCCCACCCCCAACCAATGGAAACTATCCATGCCTCGCGCCTCTCCTGCTCTTCGCCCTCACCAAATTATTTTAATTTCTACGTGCAAACAACTGAACATAAATACGAGCGGATAATATCCATGGACATACGGGCTCGACATTGCCTTATACACAGAGTGTTCAAGAAAAACTTGTGTGTCAGTTTACGTGCATTTGGTGTATAAGGTCCGTACCTTATAAACTTTCTCCACGTGAAAACTGATGTCTGTGTGCATTTCCTGCGAAACATCGAGCTTTGATCGTAAGATGGATACTTATCGCGGATATGTTATAAAAACCAGTCTAGTGCGCGAGTATTGTAGTGAGATGGCGCCTGGCCAAAACTTTAACTTTTATTTGCAAACTAGTACCGTAAATTATGAAATTATTGTAGCCCCTGATTTACGTGCGCGTGCTGTACTATTGGATTCCGTGCGAAAATGTCAAGCTGAAGAAGTGAACGCGCACAAAATGTCTAGCTTGCCGTACCTGTTAGACATTAATGATCTACAATTTAACATTCAGGAAATGTCTAATGTTCATGAAATGTCCCATTTTCATGAAACGACCGATTTTCAGGATATGTCCAATTTTCACGAAATTTCCAATTTTCAGGATATGTCAAATTTTCAGGATATGTCATATTTTCAGTAAATATGTCTATTCTGAAAAAGCGACTTTAAGTTTAATGTTGATCCAGAAAAGTGTCTTTAACTTAAATGTCTATTCTGAAAAAGTGGCTTTAACTTAAATGTCTATTCTGAAAAAGTGGCTTTAACTTAAATGTCTATCCTGAGGGCGAACAGCAGGAGAGGCGCGAGGCATGGATAGTTTCCATTGGTTGGGGGAGGGGTTGAACGCAGGGAGACCATATTATTACTACTCGGGAATTTCTTAACTTCGTGTTGTCGTTTATGACGCATCACTAATTCCCCCCGGTATTGACATTCAGGCATAGTTTACTGAAAATGACTAATAAGGTATAGGTGCAGGTTAAAAGACGGTTAAAGAAACAGAATAAATAAAGATGCTGTATTTTTCTTCCCCCCTTTGCTTGACGTAAAGTTTGTTATTCATTGGAAACCCGAAAACATTGTGAATGACTAATAAGGTATGGGTGCAGGTTAAGAGACGGTTAAAGGGACAGAATAAATAAAGATGCTGTATTTTTCTTCCCCCTTTGCTTGACGTAAAGTTTGTTATTCATTGGAAACCCGAAAACATTGTGCCCATGGGCAAATCCAGCGCTCAGCAACGAACGCTAACAGCGAAGGGACCAGAAACATGAGATACAAATAAAAGGCGCCCTGTAGACTATCAATCGAGAGAACTAACGAACTGTCATCCATGGCTGGAGCGGTGGTATTCCTTTGAGCTGATTTGCGGCTTTGGATAACGGCATCCTGGATCCATTGTTGTAGCAAACCGCTTTGTAGCGTACGAAGTGTAAACCTCGTTAGGACTTGTCTGAGGGGTGAATTCTTGGGAAGACCCACGGCTATATTGTAGGGCTGTACGCAATCTTTTATAGGGCGCAAGGTTGGCAAACCAAGGTGATCCAAATTAGTTGCAAGAGCCGCATATTCCACGTAAGCTCGGCTGTCGACGTACGCCATTTCTGCAGTCACGTTAACACGTGTGGAACCAGTTTGGTTCAGGATTTGGAAACCTTCGCCGATCTTACGACTCATTGGATCCTCCGAAAGGAGTAATAGCCGTTTCAATTCCCTGCTAGCTCCGCCCCATTGTAATCCGCTGAGGAACAAGAAAGGTTTAACTTTGAATCGTAAAGTGACGTTAGATTTACCACTTTAGCAGTAAAACTAACACCAGAATCCCCTGAAATTTATATTTAAGCAAATCTTGACCTCAAAGTGAATCCATTGACGTATTATGCTACTTTTTCCGTGCCTTAAAAACCTAGATATTTTATATAGAAAAACTAAAATATCTGGGACGGAATCATGATAAATATGCCATCTAGCGGTAAAAATTTGAACCTTCTTTTACATCCTTGGATAACAAACAAACGCCACAGTACTGTATTGAATTTGTTGATTTGACGGTATTCAAAAAGTTTTCTTTTAGTTCAAACGGTGATACTTGGTGTTAGTGAATACCTCTGAGTTATTTTTACCTGTTTAAAAACTGATCCAGAGTATCTATTGGAGGTAGGGTTAAGGGCAGTGATAAAGAGGCAGTGAGGTACGCTCGGTACCCACACACTAGCAAGAAGAAAGATCCCCAAATCATCGAAACGCAGATACGAATCGGCCAAGGACTTCGGTCGTCAGTACTCATGATTCCGGATACGGTTTGGACGGTATAGAAGATCCCAAACCCTGGTTTGCGAAAAAACATGCCAGGATTCTTCTTGGGCAGAAAGCAATGATACACTTCGGCTACTGCGGTGGGTACCAAACTGGCAATCAAGAAAACAACGAAGGATGCCACCCATAGATTTCGCTGAAACGGTTGAACTAAAGCTCGCCAGCGTGGCACTGGCGCAGGCTTCTTAGTAAGCAGCGTGATGCAGTCTGTATAATGCGGATACACCATATCTATGATGGGCAAGAAGGCTCTGGTGTAATAGAGCGAAGCCACACCTATATGGGCGTTGCTTTGTTGTAATTCCCCGAATAGACCCGTCCAAGTACCGTTGGGGAGGGGTACACCCCACTTGATTCTCCCTGGTGGACTATAAAAGGCTGGCGTGAAATTCATGATTTGGCCAAGCATTTGTATGTAGGAAATTTCGATGCCACGGTAAAGTTGCTGGGATTCGTCAAATTGGGAGATGTAGGGTTCAGTGACAAAGGAGCAAACTTTAAGTGGTGAACCGTTTAAGTTTAAAAATTTACGAGGGTAGAAGGTTTCTTTCGTAGTGTGAATTAGCGCGGTTTCATTCCACACACCTACTACGCGAATTTTGGGGTTGTTCTGCAAAGGGGAGTGCGTGCGGACTTCCCAGAGCAATTTCCCGCCTTTCTTGAACGGCCGGATGCAGATGGCGCGGGAAATCAATTGCAGCGGTTGAGACTCGAGGACGGCTTGGCTGAACTTACGGTTGGGTTGAAAGGAAATAAAGGCCAAGTGGATCGGTTTTTGCAGTGAAGGATCGCGTAGGATGTTGTTCACTACTTCTATGGCTTCGAGAGGATCGGCGATTAGGATGATCTTAAATTTGCAAGTAATATTGATACTGTTGCGAGGAGTGAAATCGTAACCAGAGCCACCTAGCGCTTCGTTTTGGTCTTGCCGAGTTTTGATAAGGATGGGAACTTCCAAGTGGGGGATGAAACCGCGCATAATTTCTTGATGGAAATCACTACCATCGTTGATGATCATAAAGCAGCTAGCGCTTATTATATCTTGACTGGCGGCTTTAAGCAAAGGTACCAGGTCATGGCTGAGTTTGTGGGTGGTCCTTTCTGGACGAGCCATCGCTATACATTCATTAACGTCGAATAATAACCCAAATAAGACTATTACTTCCCTAAAAAATATCACAAAAGAATGTATATATTCTTCTTTAAGCTTAAGAACTTACCCTAGAACCCTCATAGTAACTCAGAAGACAACTGTTGTTATTTTAGGTAGGCAGCGCATTTTATACAAAAGGTTTCAGAATCCTAAATGCGGGTTTCTCATTTGTAAGGAAGGTATTCAGCTGGAACGAATGGAAATTTCTATCTGACTGAGCATTCCTTCTTCCAAACTCTGCTTATTCACTCAAAGCGAGCTTGCATCAAGATTATTCGTTCTATTTTCAATGAACACCCATTATTTATGACCTTATTTGCTCTCTAGCCTGCTTTCAAACGTCCGTTTCGACTGTTGCGTGCCATTTCGCATTTGAAATTCAAAAAACGCGCGCTATTCGTTCCCAATCGCTGCTCCAGGCTTAGGGCTCATTCCGGTTCTGAACCGCGATTGGGAATCTGGCAACGTTCTAGACTGTAATGCTGTAATCAAACCTTGCATGGGTTTTATTTAGTGCGCAGATTCGAGTTTGTTTTGTGGTTTGTTTACTTTCCTTTCTCTGCCTAATTATCTCCCGAGGAACCCAAGGTGCAAAGGTAATTATCACTCATGTTTTTAAGTAGATTGATCCGCTTTGTTACCCAGATAACGATCATAGCCAACTTTTAACTTCTCGTTAGTGTTCCTGGCGTCAAGCCATTTCAACAATGAACAAGGTTTTGACTTTCGCTTTAGGTTTAATCTTTATTTAACTACAGAAAAGAACAATATCCGGTTTCATTTTCAAATGACTATGCCATTGGACTCATTTTCCCTTTTATTTTAAGTAATCAATTTTTTTTTAAAAAAAGGTTTAAAAGGGAAACAAGTCGGTTAATATGTAAAGCTTGTTGTGCGGTTTTCTTTCTGGTCATTGTCCTTACAGGTATGATCCTAATCGTCGGGCCTATAACCTGTCTCGTGTAGATTCAGGTTTTCAACATAAACAGCTCGTTTGGATGGAACGAATAGGGCTTATTAAGTCGTTTAGCCCAAGATTACTCTATTTAATGAGTTCGGAACTCAGACAAGAAATGCAAAGTAAACCGACACTTCAGACCTAGATTTGGTTCCGTATAATGTATGGTAGCTTTCTTAAAATGTACAGTATTTCAAGCTCTTTCTTGTTTTACAGGTTTCCAACATGGGCAGCAACCCTCCCTTAGGCTGTTTTATCTCAATAGTAGGGGGAGAAAAAAGCATTAACAGACCAAACTCGTTCATGCTTCTTGAGTTTGGTGAAACACAAGTCACGCTACTCTTAGACTTGCGTTAATGACGGCTTTAGTTCTAGATTTTACGTAACGGATACTAAGAAAACCAGGAATGTCCCTTTTCTGTTAGCTTCCTTGGCTGATAAGCTTGTAAAAGGACGTTGGACTCGAAAAGAATCCTCGTATCACGTTTTTAAAACAGCGATTTAATTGCAACCGGGTTTCCGCGTTTCTCTTCTTGATTGCCCAATCTCAATAATAAATTTCTCGACACTTTACTTTTACTCTTTTTATTAATTCCCTTAGCTTGTTTATCCTGTTTTCTTTCGAATTTTTCTCTCGAATTTTCAAGTTTATTGTCGCAGGACCGGTTTTTCTTAATGAAATTAAGAATTTGATTAAGTTTATTGGTTTTTCGCATTTCTTAATATAGTAAAACCTTCTTGATATAGTTTTCTTAGTATGATTTACCATTATGCATCTTCAGGGAGATTCCCTTCTGTATGGAAATTTCGAAACAAAATTTATTTTCAATATCTTTAATAATTCCCGAATTTATTTATTTTCGTGTATTGTGTTTAATTGTATTTATTCTCTCTATATTTTTTTTAAATATATATATATATATATTATGTTTGATGACTAAATTTATATTAATTTTTACATCGCGATCTTGTTTGTTTTGTTTTGAAGATCTAATTTATTTCTCTGCTTTTAAATCTTGAATTAGATGTATTTTTATTTAATGTATACGTCTTTCTTGTTGGGACAAGAGTGGTGAGGTGAGGCCGAAAGTAACAATTTATTTTGAAGCTCTAATTTATTTCTTCGTTTTTAAATCTTAGAATTAAATTATTTTTATTTAACGTATAAATCTTTCTGGGAGGGACGAGAGTGGTGAGCTGAGGTCGAAACTAATTACTATTCGAGTTTTTCCTGACTCTCGAAAAGACAAAGTTGCCCTGTAGCTGCGTATCGTTTGCCAAGAGGCGGCATTTCTCTAGACTTGTTTCACTCGCGGTTTCCTCTCCAAGGCTTCGCTTGTCTTCTCCGAAAAGAAAGATTGGCCTTTAGAGTATTTACAGTCGAAAAAGGCAGTGATCCCATCGCTCTTCATCCGTTCAGACTCCTATCGCAGTGTTGAAAAAAGGGTTTCATCTCTCGTTTTCCGTTGTTTCACGTGCTAAAACTGTCTCAACTTAACGGAAACTTGTTGAATTTAGTTCAAAAGTCTTAACGTTCTTCGTTTTTCCTTCCAGTTTTTACCGTGACATCCTGTAGTGGAAAAAACGTGTCAAAAACGACCAACAACATCATGAAGCAAGATTCGTGATCCAGCATTGAGTGATTAGTTACATCACAAGATGGCGCCATTGTCGCCTCAAGCGGCGCCCCATCTCGCGTTGCGCGAAGATGACGTCATGCGACTTGTTTTGGAGTTCTTGGACAGTCGCGCGGTTCATATTTCGCAGCTAAGTTTAGAGCGCGAAACCGGCGTCATTAACGGCGTTTACTCCGACGACGTTCTCTTCCTCCGACAACTCATCCTAGACGGGCAGTGGGATGACGTCATCGAGTTTATTCAGCCGTTAGAGTCGGTGGCGAGCTTCGATCAAACCCGGTTCCGCTACGCGGTCCTCCGCCAAAAGTACGTAGAACTGCTCTGTATCAAATCCGAAGCCGGCCCGGTCCCTAACGTGGACGTGGCGGTGGAGGAAGTCGTCAAAGTGTTGTCCGAACTGGAGAAAGTGTGTCCCAGCAAAGAGGCTTACGGACACTTGTGTTTGCTCTTGACGTTACCCCGGTTGACCGACCATGCCGACTACCGCGACTGGAACCCCTCCGCTGGTCGCGTCGAATGTTTCTCACAAATTCTACCCCTCGTCGACAAGTTCCTACCTGCCGAACCGGCAGGGGACGGTTCGGGTGTTCCTAGCTTGGCCGCTAAACCCGACCGCCTCATGCATCTGCTTATCAAGGGCCTTTTGTACGAAACGTGCGTCGATTTCTGCCAACGAAAAGCCATTTCGGGGCCGGAGCTCTTCGACGTGCGGTTCGCGCACCTTTTGAAAGGATCCAAGAGTCTCAGCGACTCGGACCTCTCCTTACTCTCGTGGCTGCAGTGTCTACCGACGGCGGTCTTCGCGCACCCCTTCGAGCAGTGGACGCTCAACGTCGACGTCGAGCGACTCGAGAAACCTACGCTCGAGACGTCCTGGACGGAACATATGCTCATTACACCCATTAAACCCAAGATGTTCCCGCATTCCGCCATGCCATATGGTCGACCACGGTCGGTCGACCTCATGTCCCGATCCTTGAACCAAGCCTTGTTCCTGACCGAGGGTTGGGCGGTGAGCGCGTCGGCCCACGCTGGAGCCGGTCCGAACAGTAGTAAGAATGGGACGCTACCTTCCGCGGGGATGTCGCGGAGTAGTTTACCGAGCTTTCACCTCACGGGCAAGAAACCGATGAATACGTCCGTCGACCGACTCTTTGAGAACGAAGGCTCGGTCTTCACGTCCAGTACTTACGCAGATGTCCATCCTCCTCCAAAGGACATGCTAGAAGACGAACCTTTGTCGTCGGTCTCGGTCAAAACGGTTGTGGCGGCCAACTCCTCGTCTCTGCCAAGGCGGGAGTTGCATCCGTTGCCGGAAGGGGACGGTAAGAGTAATCCGGCGCGGAGTCCAGTACTAGGAGAAACCGCGAATACTGGCTCCGGCGAGAGAGATCTCTTGAAGGAATATCAAAAGAGTAAAAGGCGACAAGAAGCGGAGCCCGCATCGGCCGAATCAATGCAT
The DNA here is from genome assembly GCA_003724045.1 of Lepidurus arcticus. Lineage (NCBI taxonomy): Eukaryota > Metazoa > Arthropoda > Branchiopoda > Notostraca > Triopsidae > Lepidurus > Lepidurus arcticus. Next base: position 12,437 of record RJJA01000204.1, read on the forward strand.
TATCATACGCCCATCAATGGAGTCAATTCTGCTCACAACAGGTAATTACGCTTTTTTTCTAAAGATAACTTGATGTGGTTTTGTGTAAGGAAATAGCCCTTGTAAGTCGGCTTACAAGTCTAGATATGGGTCGCACTTAGTATTTTGGGTCATATTTGAACGAGTTCAATTTAAGTTTAATGGAGTTTAAGTTAATTTCAGGACTTTTTAAGAATGGATGAGGGAATTGGCATTGTGAGGCGCGTACAAGATAAATGTGTGGGTCCCACACTTACTTGATGACTATTTAAGCGAAGTCTACTTTAAGTTAAAGGCTTCAAGTTAATACCTTTATAGTTAATGGCTTTAAATTTATTTAACAGATATCTTACAATTGATGCAAGAATTGGCAATGTAAGGCGACTTACAAGATTCATTTTTGGGTCATACAACTTATTCGGGTTACATTTGAGTGAATGCTACTTAAAGTTAATGTCTTAAGTTAATGATTTAAGTTTATTTAAGTATTTCTTACAATTGATATAAGAATTGGCGTTGTAAGGCAACTTGCAAGATTCATTTTTGGGTCGGACAGTCATTCGGATGACATTTGAGCGAAGTCTACTTAAAGTTAATGACTAAGTTAATGGATCTAAGTTTATTTAACAGATTTCTTACAATTGATGCAAGAATTGGCATTGTAAGGCGACTTACAAGATTCATTTTTGGGTCGTACAACTTATTCGGGTGACATTTGAGCGACGTCTACTTAAAGTTACTGATTTAAGTTTATTTAGGTATTTCTTACAATTGATACAAGAATTGGTGTTGTAAGGCGACTTACAAGATTCATTTTGGGGTCGGACAGTCATTCGGATGACATTTGAGCGAAGTCTACTTAAAGTTAATGGATCTAAGTTTATTTAACAGATTTCGTACAATTGATGCAAGAATTGGCAGTGTAAGGCGACTTACAAGACTAATTTTAGGTCGTACACTTATTCGGGTGACATTTGAGCGACGTCTACTTAAAGTTAATGATTTTAAGTTTATTTAAGTATTTCTTACAGTTGATACAAGAATTGGCGTTGTAAGGCGGCTTACAAGATTGAAATTCGGGTCATGCACTGATTTGGGTAATGTTTAAGCGACGTCTACTTAAAGTTAAGGAACTTTAAGTTTACTTGGAAATTTATTACAAATGATGCAGTAATTGGCGTTGTAAGGTGGCTTGCAAGTTCAGAAATGACCAAATTTCTTACTTTTTATTATTGAATTCCGAATTTAATTGTCGCTTAAGTTAAGTTGAAATTAAGTAGTTTTTTTGTAAATATAGGAAAGCTGAAATTGTGGAACGGTTTACAACGCTTGATTTGTTGTTTTCATGATGGTAAATAGAGATTTTTATTAGGACCAAGATTGCAAACTTGGTTTTGTAGGAATTACGCCCATGTTAACAAGACGTAAGTAGCAATTCGCGTGCTAGTAAACTGTTTTTGCGACAGGTTTTTCCCCTCTTTTGAAAGCTTAGTTTTCCTTCAAGAGGGTGTTATTCTAAGTGAACTCGAAGTTTTTGCTTCTTCCTAATTGTCATGTTGAAGGTAAAGACAAGTTTTTGTAGCATTCAAGTTCCACATTTGAGCAGTTCCTCAAGATTGCTTTTTACATAGTTAAAGTTTATGGGTTACGCGAAGAATTGCACAGATTGCATGCTGTGTGATTAGCTACTCCGCCAGGGCGTATAATCAAAAAGCGAAAGTGCGCTGAACGAACAAGGAAAACTTAACTTTTTGCTGCATTCAAATTATCATACCAAATACAAGAGGATAAAAAACCGGGGCCAGTTCCATTTTAAAATCTAATTTTTAAAGCTTATTTAAATAAAGATAGGGTAGGTCCTGAAACAATGAAAATGAAGGACGTCGGGATCAAATCGCTGCCGGCCAACCGCATGCAACAGGTGGCCAGTTCTTCTTGACAATTGAGGAAGTTGGACACCGTATTATCGTATATATGTGTGAACCGAAAAGCAGAAGCAATCCAACAGTGCAAGTCACTTGACAGCCGTTTTTAGTCTTCATGAAGCACTCTTTCCTGAAGGAAGTGGTTTCCCCTGCTTTGTCAAAACAGTTAAAGTTTCATTGTTGCTTGGAAACCGGAACTGTTGTGGTATTGCGTTACAGGGCGCATGCCTGCGCATGGGCGAGGGTGCCACGGTAACCAAAATGGTCGAAAACCGTGCTAGGAGTCGTAGGTGACCCAATTGTGTTCTTGTTAGCCTGATCTACATTGTGTTCCCTCTATTTTAAGCAAAAACACCTAATTTTAGACTCTCAAAGTTAATCGTTATTCATACATTATCGAGGTTGAAGAAGGCTGGGCTTCAAAAATTGAAAATCAATGTATACAAACTCTAGACACAATAAGGATTGGACCGTTAAGTTTTAGTTTCTTGAAGTGTTTATTCGTTGCTTTCATTCATTCGTTATTTAAAGCGTTTTAAAAACGGTTATGTGTGTTTATTTTTCATTTTGTATGTTTATTTCCGTAGGTTAGCCCCGCCTCCACCGCCTGCTGTCGGTCCGTTAGCGCAACAGCAGCGTAGTGCATCGCCTTTCGCCGTGGTGACGTCATCATCAGCTGCTGTAGAATGCTACGACCAACCCAAGGTAAATAAACCCTCATTTATTGCTACAATTAGATTAATTTAGCTTAGAAACTACCTAAAAAAGGTTATAAAACCTGGAAAAAAAATTATATTCCGTGCTCCGAACTGTCTTCAACTTGCAATCAAGGTGTAATTTTTCCGTAAGGCACTTAACTCCCCAATTTTACGAGCGTTAGAGCCTCATAAAAGAACCGGGAAACCTTTCTTGGCGCAATTCCATGTCTTTCCAAGTTTCTTTTATCTCCTGAGGTCAAAGTAGGTCATTCAGTCCCACACGTCACCTTCGTTAAGAGTCATTGGGATCAACAGTGGCAGTTTGATGGACGAAGTCCAAGTTTTGGAGCGTCCGAATCTTGGTGGTATGTTTAAAAGGCGTTCTTTTCACTGTTTGGGGCGATTTCCCATCCCAATTTGGGAGGCTGTGCCCTTATAAGGAACATCAGGACCAAAGTAGGCACTTTTTATGCAAGTTTTTCAACACATTTAGTAGTAGGTACTGTAATACAAGGCGTTAGAAAGAGGGGCGGACCCCGGATTGGAGAAAACAGGTCGTCCCTTTACGGTTTTGCATTTAGGCAAGACTAACCATGGATGGTATGGATGTCGGATTAAGACTCCAGTGTGGCGAACCGCGCCCTGTTTACTAGTGGGGATGCCTCATTTGCATGCGGTCTGTTAGCAGCCTAGCCCCGCCCACTCGCTTTCCGAGCTCATGTCGCAGGATGCTGGGTCGGTTACCCGGCTTGCCTTTGCCATTAGTCCGTCGAATTCCCACCAAAACAGAGCATTCTCCACGGGGAATTACAGAGGTCCACTGTATTTAGTTCTTCTGTTTTGTTGAAGCGCTGTGATTCGCTTAAGGAAGATTTTGGCAAGGTTCAAGACACGCGTGAATTAGTTTTGACCCACAGAAGAAGGTCCACAAGGATTTTGCACGCGTTTGCTCAAGTGGGTTCGTCAGGAGCGCGAGATTTGCCCACATATGGACTGGTTGCTGCTGTAACCTACTAAAAAACGTCAGGCTCCTTCAGGCTCATCTGAAGGGAAGAGGGGGGTAGCTAGTTTCCTGCTGGCCTGGCGCAAGGACTTACACAGCGAGTGGACGTTGTGAATTTCCAAACTGAATAGAAGTGATTTTGTAGAAAAAAGAGGTGAATTGGAATTAATTGAAACACGTGTTTCGTGATATGGAGGCGCAAGCAATAGAAGATGCTTTGACGAAGAAACTGGACCTTATGTTTGAGGATGTGAAGAAACGCTTGTCAGATGAACACTTGAAGCAGGCGCATGCACCCAAGGATGTGACGTCAGCAAATGGCCATACGGGACGTCGAAATTCCCAACAAGGTCGGCGTGATTCAGTGGGAACAACACAGGGGGATTGTCGACGACATTCCTTGCCTGGTCGAGATCCTGAAAGCCCGCGGAGACCCTCGCTAGGTGGCGTGGAACAGCAGCGCAGAGGGTCTTTGCCCGTGGGGGGCGTGGTTAGTGGGACCAAAAACGGGAACGGGACTAAGGACCTTACTCCTCCTGGCTCCAGACGAGGCAGTTTGACGAAGAGTGAGCCTGAGCTGCTCGATTCCCAAGGATTCCGACGTGATTCCCTGGATTACGGACGAAGGGGGTCGTCCGAGCACGCCCATTTCCGACGGGTGTCCAGCTCGGTGTCGTCGGACGACAAGGATGTCATCTTGGAGGAAGATGAGATTGATGAGGAGGTAAAAACCTGTTTGCATATGGATGTTTAATTTGAGGAATGTGTGCAGTATCGAGGTTCCGAATCTATTTACTATGTCCAAAATGAGGGATGTGAGGATTTCAAGTTATGCAATTATGGAGTTATGAGTAAGTAAGCGTCAGAATGATGAAATCAGGTGTGAAGCAGTGTAGAAGGTTGTTATGTGGGAAAGAGAGATTGGGAAGCTGAGGCTGTTGGTACTTCCTGTCGAGTATTGGCCGCGCTCCAATTCCACAGGTAGAACGTTCAAAATGTTACCTGTTGTACCCGTTTTCCGGGGCCAAGGAAAGAGCAAAAGGGTGGCCCTTGTTTAGCTTAACCTGGGTACTAATTAGGCAGAGGATACGGGAAGATGACCTTCACGCACAACACCGGACGAAAGACCGATACCAAAAAATAAAAGGAGTAAGAACCAGAAGTTGATCTCCGGGTTCGCATCCCCGCCAGGCGCAGTGGGCTACTAATTTGCGAGTTAATTGGGAATGGTTTTAGTGCTCTGAAGAACTAGTTCTCTCTTCCTTCTTATTCTTTTGGCTGGAAGAAAAGAAAAGTTGCCAGTAATGGTCGCCATTCTGTTTTTTAATAGTCCTGGAAAAAAACCAACGCACTTTAAACTAAACTGCGTTGGTTAATGGTCAATTAAAGTTAAACTGCAATTCCTATAGAAGTAGATTGAGGTAGCAGTAATTAGTTTCGAAGGCTGAATGTTACGAAAATTGCGCTTCAACCTTAAAATAATCGTCCTCAATTTGCATTGGAAGACGGGGCTCTCGGCAGTGGGGTTTCGGTGTCGAGGTTAGGCTGGACAAATTCATTGTTAAGGTGAGGTTAGGCAAGGCTGGGCTACTGCATTGGAATGTTCCATTGATGCGAGCAAGCTGCTTTGAGCAGTTCTTGAAATCTGTCAGTTTCATTGTTGCCAAAGATTCCCTGAGAACATCCCTGAAAATTTCGTTGTTGAGGAACGCTGTATAGTTGGTTTGTACGTTAAAGCAACGGCCTTTTGTAGGCTTTATCAAGCGAATTGAACCTTGTTGCCTTCTTTTGATCTTATATAATAGGAAATGGTGTATTTACCGTAGTAATGACTTGCCCCGAGGAGCTGAAAGCCTGATAATTAGCGGTTTTATAGTCTACGTTCAGTACACAGCGTAGGTCCTAACCGCTTTGGCATCACGCTTGAAGATTAATGCATAAAGAAGGTGCAGGAAGCTTAATGCAGTCTATATATATGACGGTTATGGTTCGCTCTCACTAATGGTAACCCCAAAATTAAAAAAAAGAAGGGGGGGGGGGTATAGCATGGTTGAGCAGCCGAGCGTACGGCTGTTGGAGTGGCGCCTGCGTTTCCTGCCTCCTCTTTACCCTTTTGCCTTTGCTAACTGTTTAAACCATGCTAGTAGTTACAACGTGCAACTGTTGCCGGTAGCCGGTACTACTATCGGGAATGCCACTCCTTCCGCTTTCTCCCCTCCCCGTTCTTCCCCCCCCCAAACCATCCTCTGGTTACCTTCACAACAAGCAGACTTGTTACCTCAACGTAACCGCAAGGCATTCGGGAATTTTTTTTTATTATTATTCTGACAGTTTTGTTTTTGAAGAGAAGTATTTTTTTTTTAACGAAGAAGGACCCGTCAGAGCGCAGAAGTGGAAGAGGAGAGAAGCCAAGGGTGACTAGGTGAGAGGCAGTGTCACTGCCCTCGTAACAGCAACTTGGGGGAAGAGAATGTTCGAAACCCGTGCTAGCTGCCTTGTATACTGCCTCTACTATACTCTCTTCGGTGGAGGCTAATGGGTACCTTCGCTGCCTTCTTTTACGCACTTTTAGCAGCCCGAGCTCTGGATTACCTTCGCGCAGGGAAGCCAGGTGTTGTAACTGTTAGTTGCCGTTGTGAGCTCATGCCTCCCGCACGCGAGCTTTGATCGATTCTCGTGTGTTTTTCTGAAAGTCCAAGTAGTTGATTCTAGCGACTTTGGGGACGATTAGGCCAAAGCTTTGAAATCAACTCGAGTTAATTCTAGTGATTCTAGTGACTCGAACCACCGTTGTGAACGAGTTGTGGAAATTTGTAGAGGATCGGTAGTTTGTTGCTACTTCCAGGATCACAGCAATCAATCCAAATTGTAAACGGGTAGATTTGAGGGATTCCAGCTGATTTCGGGTAATTTGCGCGTGGATTCCAGTTGATCGTGTTGAATCTCCAAATGAATCGATCTAAGCGATTCTCAATCATATTACTCGGTATGATCTGAAGAAGAAATCGGGTGTTCGTTTAGACGAGTCGCGTAATCGGTGATCGGAAATCGTAACTATGAATCGAGGACAACTAGTGAGTCGTCGCCACCCGGTTTTGGCGCAAATCGCGCTCAACGAGCGGCAAAAGAGCTTGGAAGCACGCTTGATCCAACCCAAATGGGCCCTACCCGCCCACCGTGAGTACATCCACGCGACCGTCGAAGACGACCTCATCGGGCCGGGTCACTACGTCCTGAAGACCCGCGAACCCCGCCTTGGCTCCCGAAGTAAAACCTTTGCGGCGTTTCACATCGCCACTAAGTCCAAATGGAACAGCAGTAAAGGAGGTCGTACTGCCAAAATTAGCTTACCGGTACCTGTCCCCCGACCTCTACCGCCCCCGCATCCTCCACCGGACTACAGCTACTACCTGCATTCCAGCAATGGGCGGAGTCACGCCTACGAGAACAATTTAATCATGGTAAAGGGCGCGGAACCTCGCCGAAGAAATCCACGACCCGTTCGAGAATGGATGGTGCTAAGTCCCGATAATGGACGTAACCGAGTTTCGCGGACTGGCCGCCAACCTCGTCCACTGCCTCCCTTACCCTCCCGTCGAGGACATGTGCATAATAGCGTGGAAGAACTACCCGAGTTGGTCGCGACCCGACTCCGATTACACGATTTGAATGACGACGAAGAGGAAGATAGCTGTTCGGAGGCGTGTCCTTGTCGTAAGGGGCGGAGCTTTAGACGATCACGGTCGATGGGTCAATTACTGGACTCGGAAGGCGATAGCGACTGGTCAGCGTCTTCCACAGCCAAATTGGACGTTTCTTCGGGGTCGGGGTCGTCTCATTGTTGGGTGAGTTTGCTAAGGAATGATAAAAGGAAAGGCGAGATACAAAAAATTGAGACTGGAGACCGTCTGGGTGGTCGTTCTGGTCTGTTTAAGTCCAAAGGAACTTGAAACGAGCAGCGAATTGAGCCGCGGTGCGATTGGCGAGGTCGTTTGGAGGCTGTTTTACAAGGCGATTTCGATCTGATCCATGGAAGGTTCTTTTTTATTTATTTATTCGTGGGGCCCGGTTCTTTGGGTACCTTGATATTTTTAGGGGCCGAACGTGAGATTCGCGCGGGGATTAAAAGAAGGGCAGCAGAGCAGGCCAGGGAGGCGGAGCTTGGGAGCTTCGGAGGAGTTAGAAACACCGAGGACAAACTTGTTTTTGTCGCGTCGGAGCGTATCAACCGTAGTTTGAATCGGTGGAACACGTTGGATGAGTTGTCGAACAAGGTGCTGGAATGTGGAAATTGCGTTGGAAGAAGATAACGGTGATTTGGGGAAGCGAAGAAAAGGGGAACCAGAAAGGTTGTAGAGCAAGGGACTTCCGTTGCGCTCTCTTTGGGAGACGTAAATAAAGCCCGAAAGGTCCCAAGGTGGAATTGGAGGCAAAGTTCAGTAGAGTTTGGCGGACGCTTTTAAAACCCGATTTGGGTCGTAGGAAAACTCGAGAAGTTCCTACAATCTTCAGTTCTATCTGAATTCTGTCCGTCTTTATTCAAGCAGTTCTGTCAATCTTCGTTCCAGCAGTTCTGTCAAACTTCCCAACCCTCAGTTCTGTCAGTTATGTAATTTTTTTATAGTTATAATGAAATGTTTTGAGCGTGAAGAACACCTTTAGTCAAATTTATTTTTGAAATTTAGTCACGTTAAGTATTTCATTTGATTAATCTCGAGTTAGGTTAGCGAAAGTTAGTTCTTTAGGAATTTGCAAAGGGGAAGTAGAGCTTTCCTTTACTGGAAATATGTTACGTCGAGCATTGCTTGCCACACAATTTTCATTGTTGAGTCCGGCTTGGGCTCGCGGTTTTGAAAGGATCGCACAGTTTGTGGTTTCGTATAGAGTTAGATTTCATTTTTGGCGAAACTTTCATTGTTGAGGGACGCGAAATTCGAAATTTGACTAGAAAACTGGACCACTTCCTTGAGAATTGTCTAGCGATTTTCTTCTTTCATTGTGGGGAATTATGGTTCCCAAGTTTGAACTACTTTGAACTAGATGTGTACAGGATTGTAACGTAAAAACTTGTATATAATTTGGAGAACTGTGAACATTTTAATCCGTGTAAAGAAGGATGATTGTCGTGCTAGATTCCGATTTTCCTCGAAGAACGTTTTAGCATCTCGAAATCGATATCAATGGATCTCAGAATCGTCGATAGTTTCCATGTTCCAGATATGTTGTCGTGCAATCAATCAACAGCTTATAACGCTTATAAATAACCATTGAAAGTGTTGAAAGTAGTTTCAACACTTAGGCATTAGGGTTAGGAGAATCTCCTCACTTTTGAACCTTTCAGGCACTTTCAGGTTGTATGAATATTCAGAGTTAAAAAACGGGGCTTCCCATGATACATTTCCAAGGCAATACAAGTTTTCAGCAACGCGTTATATATGAGACACTAAAGAAAAAGAAGTAATGCTCGACCAGGTGCTAAAAAATAAAACACGAATGAAAATAGAAAGGGAAACAAGTACGCATGACGTCATTTCTTTTGTTTACAGCCCACTGCGCATGTCTTGTGGCGTTTTTTGAGCCTTGACCACAGCTGCACAGCGCGTATATGTGCACGTGTGTTCATTAAAAGGTGCAAACTTCTCACCAAAACCTGAAGTTAGTTAAAGTCTTGTGCCTTTTCATGCTCTAACGAGTTTTCATGCCTAAAGAATGAAGAAAAAAATGAAAAACAACCATGAGTAATGGTAATGGACGGCTTATCAGCGGGCGATAATTGCGTCTTGTGGTAACGAAAGACGTGGGAGTCTCTTTTCAAAGTCTTTTATAGACTTTTAACTTCAAGCAAATAAGGTAGATTTAGCGCCATTTCCAACAAACCTTCCAAATAAAAAACGAAAAAGAAAGTTCTGTTTAAATAACGAATAAAACATTCATTCTTGCTTCGGATTTGGCAATGTGCAGGTGATCTAGAACCTCTTGCTTGATTCACTTGATTCATTGCAGTATACTATAGTGTAACATGCAAGAAAGGATCCTTAGAGAGGTAAAAGTAATTATTTCAATGGAGCTTAGAGTTTTGAGGCTGTCGTTCTACTTATCGCTTGGTTTAGATCGTTATCTGAACCCAATTAACACTATAGATGGAAAGAACGAAACCCAACGGCGCAAATAATTTGTAAGTGTTCAAACGGAACCAGGACACGAGACATTGGCGTAAAAGGTGTTGGGAAACGGTGCTGAAACTCCAAACTGTTAGAAACAACCGTTTTGAGGGGCTAGCGGAAAATATCAACGCGGTAGAGCGAATGAAAACGGAATACAAACATTTGTTTCACTGTTTCGTTTGTTTTCGTTTGTTCATTTGTTTCTTCGTTTCGCAATCTTTAATTCCAATTCTTCTTTCTTTTTTGCAGGTTCCAGCTCCAGTTCGCGGCCCACTTTCGGGATCATCGCATTCCGGAAGCGGATCGCTAGGATCAGGGCCCGGGAACACTCCTACAGGAGGCGTGGCAGCACCAGTACCGATTTCGGCGTCAGGCAAACCAAGATTCGTGGCAGTAACGAGTTTGGAAGACGTCCAAGCTGTAAGATGCGCGGAATTTCATCCAGCAGGGAAGTTGTACGCGGTGGGATCCAATTCCAAGACGTTGAGGATCTGCGCGTACCCGAAGTTGGCTGATTTGAGGTATAAAACTTGAAACAAATTCGCATTTTAAACGAATTTAAATTGTAATGTTTTTTTTCTTTTCTTTCTGGACTATGTTTGGGATGAAAACAGAGATGATCATAGTACCTACCAACCCACGGTGCTCTTCAAACGTACTAAACACCATAAAGGGTCTATTTATTGTTTGGCATGGAGCCCAGCTGGCGACCTGATCGCTTCAGGATCCAACGATAAGACGGTCAAACTCATGCGTTTCAACGCAGACACCTGCAACATGGAAGGGCAGGAGGTGGAGCTTACCATGCACGATGGCACCGTCCGGGACGTCTGCTTTATCGAGGATATGTCCAACAAATCCAGTTTACTCGTTAGCGGAGGAGCGGGAGACTGCAAGATCTACGTGACGGATTGCGCGACTGGCACGCCTTTCCAAGCCCTTTCAGGACATTCAGGTAATTAGGAGAGAAACGTGAAACGTAGACAGATTCAGACATCTTTGTTCGTCACGCATGACTCGCCACTTTTAGGCTGTTATGAAAAGGAATTTTGACATTCCAAGAGTCTTTTTTTTTAATTGTATCACCCGGAATAACTTATTATATTGAAATTATTGAAATTTTAGGTATTGAAAGATTTTTAAAGAATTTAAATACTAATTTTATAATTAATTTAATTCTAGAATTAAATTAATATAATTTTTAAAAGATTAAGTTGAAATTTTACCTAATTATGCGCTATAATTATAGAGCCTTTAGGATTGAAATTTAAGTCAAGAATGTAACCTTAGTAGCGGTTGAATAGTATAGTATTGGTTATATTTGGTTGAACTTTAGAAATAGTAATGTTCGATTTGTTTACATTTCAGGTCACGTGCTTTCCTTGCATACATGGGGAGGGGCCATGTTTGTGAGCGGATCGCAAGATAAAACCGTTCGAATGTGGGATTTACGTACGCGAGGCTGTGTGAACTTGATCACGCCCTTGACTACGCCCTCTGCTCCTGTTTCGAAGGGTTCGCCTGTAGCTGGAGTGTGCGTTGATCCTTCAGGACGGCTGTTGGTGTCTGGACACGAAGATTCGTCGTGTGTGCTGTATGACGTCAGAGGGGGGCGGACAATTCAGAGTTTCCGGCCGCATACGGCGGACGTTCGCTCGATCCGATTCTCGCCTTCCGCGTATTACCTCTTGACGTCTGGCTACGACAATAAGCTCGTACTCACTGACCTTCAAGGTAGTAAAAACGCTGAAATAATAGGAAATTTAAGTAATATTTTGATTTTGTTTCGTTTTGGGACGAAATTTAGGAGATCTGACGTTACCTTTGCCGAGCATTGTTGTGGCTCAACATGAAGACAAAGTCATTTCCGGACGTTGGCATCCCAGCGAGTTCTCCTTCCTTAGCACCAGTGCAGATAAAACTTCCACGTTATGGGCCTTACCTCCAGTTTAGGTCTTAAGTTCTTTGCCTAAAAATTAGCAATCAAAGTCGGAATTGTGAAAGGAAAGGGACTGAAATTGTTAGAATTGGACTGCCAAGCTTTTAAAAAATGTATAATGTTTTTGACAAGCTGCAATCATAATTGTTAGTAACCGTTCTCTCTTTGCGTTCAAAATCTATACTAAAAAATTTAAGACGAACGTTATTTTGGTTTTCTGTACCCGGATTATAATCAAGAGTTATAACTTACGTATAGATCTGTATATATAGTTCTGGCAGGGTTTAGGATATGGTTAGAGTGAAGGATGCAATCCAAAGAAGGGGTCTGTTGTTGCATTGTACGTTAGCAGGGATTTATTATGTTGTTCACAACTTTATTAAGCGTTTTATTCATCCGTTCTCTATAGGATGTTTGACAAGCTGTTTAGCTAAACGTTAAAAAGAAATTAATAAGCCTTATGACAAAACTTGCTGTTACCTCGTTTGCCCAGTTTTTCAAAGCAGCAGTGCAGCTACTTGATCAAATCTCGTGTCCTTAATTCTCGGTATTATTATAACGAATTCTTTTTCCCCATCTCAATATTCTATTTCTCTTGCATTTAACTTGGTTATACAGCTGAATAAACTTGTATAAACTACTCCAAGAAAGGTGCTTTATAATACTTACTAAGTTAATTATGAACTACTTACTAACTGGGGGTGTTACGCTAAAAAAATCGCTCATTTCACATCGTTTTACAGTGAAATTGAAATCTGGCGCCATTTCTTACTGTTACTCTTTCTCATGCCTATGCCACTAGATAGATGGTGCGGGTTAGCTTATCAATCCATATATCACTCGATAGATGGCTCGCGGAGCTTACCCGCCAGCTTTAATTCCTTATGAGGTGTATAATGGCATTCTTCCCGCGGTCTGGTAGCCCGCGGCCCGTCGTTCCCACGCTGGAACCCAAGCCTCCCCCGGATTGGACACATGCGCAGGATGCCATGGGTAAGTGCGCTCAGGCCAGCTCGCTTCAGCGCCGGTTCCCATGCAGCGGGCCGTAACCAAGCTCAGTTGAGTGACGACCGCGGTGCTGGGAACATGTTCGTGAATGTGTTGTTAAGTTAGCCAAACTCATGGGATGCCGTCTTTCTCTGGATTAATCGAACGCAAACTTTCGGATTATTACGTGCGTGGTTGTGTTTTATAATTTCGTGTTTTTAAATATATATACCCCATTTCGGATACTGGTGAAGTGTCCAACCATGGGATTATATCCTCCAAGCGGGTACCTGTTGTTGGCGGCCATCTTGCTGCCCGTTTTCTTCTCTTCGGCTCAAGGTAAACCCTCCAGACATCCAACCCGTAACAAAAAGCCTTCATCATTCTCCTAACAGTATTCCTAACGTTCCAAACTCCAACACACAACTCCAACACAAACTCCAACACAACTAAAACAAAAAACTTTATTTTTATTTTTAACTCTAATGTATGGGCACCCTTGATTAGAGCGTTATCAGTGGAATATTGCGAGGGAAACAAGATGAACACTCGTAATGCCTAAAAACAAACAAGAAAGAAAACGTCATGGTCATTTAAAGTTTTTTCTGCTTGCTCTTTTTAATTACACCAAAATTTCCATATATACTCGGACGTGATTAGTCATCTTTGAAGAATCTGGCTCTGTCATTCCGTTTTATCCTCCCACAACCTTAATCTTGGAGCTTCTTCTCAAAGTCAGGATAAAAACATGCAAACAAACAAAGATTCGCCATTTTAAAGCACTTATCCACGCTCCTTTGCAAACCCAATAAACGTTCGAAAGTAAGAAACGTTCGAAAACATTGGAAAACGCGCCGTACCTAAAGCTAATAGTCCTAACGGTCGTTTTTCAAATTTCAATGGCGTCACCTATCACCATCAAGGGTTCGAGGGTGGCAAGAAGGGGGTCAGAAAGTGCAGCTGCTTATGCTTATGTGTGCTATACAGTCTGTAGTACATGCAATAGGTTATATAGACACCGAGGAACCTCCAACGGACGCTTTCACCCCCTCGCACAGGGGACACAGTCAATTTTCCATGCTTTTTATGCAGCATCTTTGGCTAACCCCCACCTGTTGCCTCAGGGCATGTCTAGTTTTTTACCTTTAAATTCGCCAGCTCATTTGCATAAATGTGCCGTGGGAAAATTGACTCATTTGACTGCTTTTCTCAATCCTCTTAATCTTTCAAAATAGGTGAAAATCCAGAATGTGGTGCCAAAAGTACTTTTGTCTTTGCTTAAACAAGTTTTATTTTATTTTTTTAATACTAAAAAACTACACAAATTAATATTGAATCACAGTAATTATACTGGTCATTCAATTGAATAACCTGCTCATTTAATTGAATAGATTATTATAATTATTAGCCTGCTCATTTAATTAGTTAGATTATTATTAATATAACTATCGATATTCTTTGAATTTCCTTTATTATCTTAAAGAATATCGAATAATGTAGAGGCAAAAGTGATGCAAACCGGGTTTTAAAGGTCGAGGAGGTGAGGAGGCGAGAAAGGGGGCCACATATGGAATATGTAAATCCGGTGGTAATGTGAGACGCGCGATGGAGTATGTTATGCAGACCGGCACATGGCCGATGTCTGTCATCGCTGCACACTCGACTCTTGTGCTTTCTTGAAGCTTCTAAAATAAAAAGTATACATTCATGAGCTTTTTGTTCTTTTTTCACTAGTTACAAAGTCCAAGCCAAAAAAATATGCTTATTTTTTCGCTTTTTTGTTGTTTTTTGTCGACATCGGGGCATCTGGGAGTAGAAGTTGGCGGAATAGAGGATCGAGGATGTTAGAGAAGTTGGTGTGAGCCACTGGTTGCATGTTTTACCACATACGAGGCCAGACAGCTGCATACAGCCCCCAGTAAAAGGGGGGTGGGGATTTTTACAATAGCGAAAACAAGGTTGGGTTCGTTTTTCCGAGTTTTACTATGCAGAAAAGGGAAAGAAGGGACCTCTCTTTACTTGTAAAACTTGGAAGTGTATAGAATAAGGGGGTAGGTCTAGTAAGGATTTAGGATTGTTCAATTCTTGAGTGGTTCGAATGGCAAATGACACTTTTTGGGGGTGGAGAGGGTGAATACACTGAATAGGAGGGTTTTATGGAGAAATTTGTTCAAAGTTTTGAAGGCGACGATTTTTGAAGGGAAGAGAGGGTGGAGGATTACAAAGGGATAGGAAGAGAGAAGAGGAAGGAAGACGGGTCAAGAGGTCGGGGAGGGGGGTGACAGTTAATATGAGAAAAGTGATTGGTGGGTTGGGACAGGAACAAGAAAGGTTTGAAAATGGATTGTTTTTAGGGAATTTTTTAAATTTTAGGGAGTTAATTAGTGTGATGGGATTGATGATTACGAGTGACTAAGGGTCAACTGGAAGAGTTAAAGAAATGCTAATTGAGCTTTATAAGGATTAGGTAACGGTTATTTCAAAAATATCCATTGGGATTAGTGAAAATTTGTGTTTAAGTTGCAAAGTAATCGATGAAAGAGAGATGAATAATTAGTTTTTTGATTTTTTGTTGTTGATTAGGTTTTAGTTCGTGTTCACCCAATCCGTGCAAAAGTGGAGGGTCTTGCATACCCAGTACGAGACATGGAGGAGAATCGTTTTGCAAGTAAGTGGTGATTTTATGCGATTTTTTAAAAATTAAACAAATGCGAATTTTGGAATTATACTTTTTGGTGGATTTTGTGATTATAATTTATTTAAGTTATCTTTTTAAATTGTTTGTCTTATTTTATTATATTTACTTAATTTTTTCGTATTTGTCTCTTTAGAGTATCTTAAATTATTCAACTTAATTACTAATTATTTTTGTTTAATTACTTAGGGATGGAAAGTTTCCTATTTAGTTTTTGTCAATCTTCATATTTTCGTCATTGAATTGTCCAAAATGTTGGTTTTATTTTTAAGCAATTTTATTTTTCATTCTGATACAGTATCGGAAATTGGAATGAAAGAAAGTTGTTGGCAAACGTACGAGTTTTTGTCCCAGAATTATCGTGTTTTTAAATCGCATCCGCTTGATTACTCCGCCTCCTTTTATCCCGGTTAAAAGCCAAACGGGACACACCAACGGGGGGACAAAAGTAAAGGAAGGGGAGATAAAAAAAAAAGAAGAGTACACACATACACATGTATACGTATAGGACATGCCGAATAAGGGAACACGTATAAGCATAGCGTGGGAAAGAGTAGTTCTCAAATCCGTCCCGACCAACTTTTGTGGAACCCAGATAATCTCATTGTTGTGATGACCGTAGCCTTTTGTCTTGTCTTCTTTTTTTCAATGCCCGAAAGATCACAGAAACATAAAAATAGCTAATAGTTTTTTAACATTTGTAGGAAATAATTTGTATGTAAATTGTCTCTTATTTTTCAAATGTGTAATTAGGTTAATCAAATTAGGTTCCAGTTAATCAGTTGGGTTCAATTAGCTATTTGGTAACACAATAAGATGCGAATCATTAGTTCAAGAATTAGCTTAATTAGTCAAAGATAAAATACTTAGCTTCGTCCAAGATTCGTCAAATGATTCACTAAATCAGTAAATATTTTAAAATAAGTTTTAATTAGAACGTGCATTTCTTTAGCTTAAGTAATCTTAGGAATTACCTTCGAAAGAAAGGATTGAATGGAATTCATGTTAATGAGCAATCTTTGTAAACCTCTTAAATTTGCATTATTAGATATTTTAACTTGATATTTTTTTTCAAATTTATGTAGTGAAACTAATTCCATAATGGACTTGGAAGGTCTGGATTAGACACTGAAGTAATCCATGCAGGCTTATTATGATTATCCTGAGAAAAGGCGGTCCACCATATGATCCGTGTCGAGTTTTGTCCCCCCTTACCCCCCTTTTGTGCTGCTCTTTGTGTGGCTCGAGGTTCTTTTTCAAGAGAACGCTCAAAAGTCCTATAAAGGATCAAGTTACTGTCGCCATTGAGATGGCTGAGTCGGACGTTATTCGACGCCGTAGCTCATTTGCATATTATTATTATTACTGTACTTTAAAAAAATCATTTCCGGTTTAAATGCTACTTTTTTATCAAATATAAAGAAATAGAAGAATTTTATATAATATTGAAAATTTTAACCACTTATGGGAACTTGTCGATTAAGAATATTCGACCATCATAGGCTTTTGTTTTTATATTTTTAAAATTAATTTTTGATATTTTTTATAGCGTAGGAACTTTTTGTATGTATTTGTAATGTTTATATTTAATGAATTTTTTACTTTTACGTTGAGACGAGTAACGGGAAGCTCTTATCTTAAGCGAATCCCATGGATTTTTCCTAACTTTGATGAGAATTTGATTAGTTTGCTGGGGGCCAGGAGGGAAAAAGGGAGGTTATTTGGGTGGCTTGTGTGGTCCCCAGGTCAAAAGAACATTGGAAATAACATTTAGAAGCATAGAAGGTAGGATAGAACAACGTAAAAGACCGACAGGTGCGCGCAAAGATAGAAACTCGTGTGTGCACCTGTCCCTGATAAGCTAGGACGGTCAAAGAACCATATAAGTATTGGGATATGCTTCTTGGCTCGATAATACGAGTCCTAAACGAAGGTTATGTGGACAGGACTCCCGTTTTCCACCTGTGGTCACGTGTCCATGTGTGTTATCACCTCTGATTAATTTTTGATTTTCTGATCATCATTATAGTTCGGAATAAAGCTCAATTACGCACTCTAAACGTATTTTAAAAATTAATGCGTACATTTTTAAACATTGTTATTTTAAAATTTAGAAAAACTTACAAAATTTAAAATAATTAGTCGATTTTTTTGGGTTTCAACTTTTCACTTAAGTTATTTAATTTAGTTAATTGGGCAATTTGTGGGGATTGCTAAAGCCGGTGAATTTCCCGTTTGGGCAATGTTGTAGATTAGCGTAAAGACTAGGGTTCTAGTTTGGCGAGCAAGTAAAACTGACTGCGAATAATCTGGAACAAAACACTGGACTTCTGAACTTGGTCCGAGTCTTAAGTCAAAAAATGAAAAAAAAATCGAGAAAAATCGGTTAATTGTGCTATACAAGTCCAGTTACCAGCTGCTGATAAAGAATGTTGTCTTGGTAATTCCAGAGCAAATCTGTGCTGATGTGATTTTTATATAGTTTCTTGGTCACGGCGAACTTGGTCGAGTGTAACTAACGCTTTCTGAAAGGTTTCTTAGGTCCGCCCTTCTATTCACTCGTTTTTTGTGTTTTTTTGAGCTCACATTGTTTCCTCGTCGCAACATTGTGAGATCGAATTTGCCTCCCACATCTTTCTTTGGAAGAGGAACGAAACATAAAAAAAGATGAAAAAAGTCAGAATCGTTAGGTAATTTGAGTTTTTCGAGTTTGTATTGTCTTTGTTTGTATCGTGCGACTTTCCCAAGGGCTTCTTTTGAGAGCCTTGATCGATAATCGTTTGAATGCAAGATTCTTACTTTCAAGTTTCAAGATTCACGTGGCTCAAGCACCCAGGAGATGACCAATAGAGAAAAGGAGGAGGAGGAAAAGAGTTTTACCACCGTGAGAAGCGAAAAGATTACCTTGACTTTAAGTATCGCATTTAATGTGACATTTAAGATTTTGATTTCAAATCCAGCTCTGAAGAGAGCTGGAGAGAATTCACACGCGATATGTATCGAAATATCGAATCGAATCAGCTTTCTCGTGCTTCTTTCGACGATTTTAACAAGAATTTTAATTTTCTTAATTGTTATACCTGAATGCGATTCCTTAATTCCTGGATTATTTAATTTAATTGAGTTTTACATTCAACAACCCAGATATAGTGTAAATAAAATGATTTTTATTGATTTTTTGGCTAACTTAAGGGATGAATTCAGTTGGATTTTTCAGTGGAATAAAGAACGTTTCAGACATTTTTGGCTAATTAAGGTCAGTGACTTGAAAAAACCCTTTTTAAATGTATCAATTAAATAATATTAAGTAAATGATGGCGAATTCAGTGATTTTATTTGAATTTAAGTTAGGATTTTTACGTTTTTGTTCTATTTTTCGCGAGTTCAATGATTTTGTTTGGAATTTTGAGTTCATTCGATAGATTTCCTACGCTTAATTCAATTATTTTCTATTACTCCTGTTTTTTTAAATGCATTAGTAGTGCCCTCGGGGGATGCTATAGAGCAACCTAGAGTGTCTTTTTCCCATGGCAAGAACAACAATGCTCTTCTATTCTTCACCTCGCACCCCAACTACTGTTGAGCTCGAATGTTACAGCGTTAGAGAGATTTATGTTTGCCAGGAGCTCTCTATTCAGATTCTATTCAGAGAGGCTGGAAATCAAGAGATCACGTGATCTAACCTATTTCCATCCATTTATCCCATCTCTCCCCTCAACTCCCAACGTGGGAGCTTTTGATCATTTTTTGTCGTCTTTTTCATTGTGGGGTCTATTATGGAGTAGTGAGTGAAGCGAATGGCACCCCGAAAATTGTATTATGCAAAGACCCCCCTCTGAGGGTCAGATTACATGTGTGGGGCACGACATTTTTTGTAGGAGGTAGGAGAAATGCATGTTGTGCGTCGAAAAAGACCGCTTTGGGATGAGTTGGGTCGCTTTTTTAGTTTTTTTAGGGCTTAAGGGAGAAAAAGACGTGGCTCCCATCATATGTTGTAAGCGATGACCGAGGTTAACTTGATACACGTCCCTTAAATCGTTCTTTTTTAGGGGGGGAGAGCTTGATTAGTAGGGATTGTCTCTTTCCTTGGATGCACTTGGCTTGCCATGCGGAGCTTTGTACTCCCCATTCATTGTTGGAGGCTTGGTTTCAGTTAAACCTCGTACGGCTCTTTAGGCTGATGGAGTTGAAGTTCATTGTTGACAGATTCACATGGACACATTGAAAACTGTAACGCAAAAGACGGGTTTCATTGGTGTTAGACACTTCGTGTCTAGAAAAATTTTGTTCATGTCAACTTTTCATTGTTGGGCACATTTATTAGGTATTTCTTTGAGTTATCTCCTTTCTAACTCGTGTCGGAACGATGGAAGAGTGGGACATTCACTATTGCTAACTTATTCCAATCTAAAAATAGTCAAAAATTCTCTAGAAAAAGCATTCTATCATAATCAAAATACACAGAAAAAATTGACTACTTAGATAGTAGAACTATTTGATAACTTAAAAGATTATGGATTTGGCGTCCTTCTGTCGGGGTCCGGCATCCTTATGTCGGGGTCCGGCGTCCTTATGTCGGTGTATTGCATCCTTATGTCGGGGTCCGGCGTCCTTATGTCGAGTTGTCCTTGTGTCGTGTTGCCTTTTATGTCATTATTTAATATATTTCTCCTTCTTTAGGTGCCCTCCACAATTCGTGGGCGAGTATTGCCAGCACATGAACCCTTGTCACACGGGTCCGGGTCCTCGTTGTCAAAATGGCGGTACTTGCACCGTCCAAATGTCGGCGTCCTCCGGCCCCAAGTTCTCTTGTACCTGTCCGCTGGGTTTCACCGCCTCCTTGTGCGAGATCCCCGTAGACAACGCCTGCAATTCGTCGCCGTGTCGCAACGGCGCCAACTGCATCCTCCGAACGCTCCAAAACTACACGTGTGCCTGTTCGCCGGGCTTCCGGGGCCCTCACTGCCGTGAAGTGGACCATTGCTCCCATTCGCCGTGTCGGAACGGCGCAACCTGTCAATCCTTGGAACACACGTACCAATGTCGCTGCGCCGAAGGATTCTCCGGACCGACATGCGCCAACGACATTGACGAGTGCAAGAAAAATCCTTGCATGAAAGGACGCTGCGTCAACACCCACGGATCCTTCAAGTAAGCACCGATTCCTACGGATTCTTCCCACGCTCTCGTCCAGGATTCTCGTCGCGTTTGTCTCATATCCTCCTTCAAAATGGCATACTTTTTAAACTTTTTCCCACGCGCCAATTCGTAGAAGCCGAAATTCGTAAACTTCAAAAGGAAACGCTCCTTATTAACATCCATCAAGATGCAACTCGCGATCTTACGAGATCCTTAGTGATTCTAAACACATTCTAGAGAGGCTGAGGCAGAAGCGTGACAAAGAAGTGGAAACTTTGCGGGGAATTTTTACCATTTCTGTATTAATTTAAACCTTTTTTCATTTTTTTATTAGTTCAAACTTTTTTTAATTTTTTTATTAGTTCAAACTTTTTTGTATTCATGTACACATTTTTTGTATACAAAGTAATAGAATTAAGAATAATTCTTATTATTTTTATTCTTATTCTCCCAGGTGTGTGTGCAACACAGGCTACACGGGCCAACATTGCGAATCGCCGTACGTGCCCTGCTCGCCCTCGCCCTGTCGCCATGGAGGCACTTGCATGCCGTTGGATGGACTGCGATATCAGTGTACCT
Source organism: Lepidurus arcticus (assembly GCA_003724045.1). NCBI lineage: Eukaryota > Metazoa > Arthropoda > Branchiopoda > Notostraca > Triopsidae > Lepidurus > Lepidurus arcticus. Next base: position 33,584 of record RJJA01000204.1, read on the forward strand.
GTCCGCCAGGTAATTTTTTTTTAAGTGAAGGAAGAGCAGGCGGCAAATGGGCTTCCATCTCAAATTGGGAAGAGTGGAAGTTGACAAGTCTGGATTTTTATGAAAAGGATCCGGGATGACAATGACTGTAGCACGACGGTCCAGTAGTAGAGGTTTATGGCCCCATACGGACCCAAATACCTCGATTTGAGCTGTTAAGCTTCCAAAGTATGGCAGTTTGGTGTCACCCCAAAGAAAGAATTCCGAAAAAACGTCCCAAAAAATAAGGAAAAATGGAATGAGAAGAAAAACTGGATTTGGGAAAGGGGGGTATACCTGAGATTTTTAAGAAGCCAAGCACGATCTTGAGTAATAGAGAAAGGGAGAGAAGATTATACCTCATCTTGACTCATCTTTCGGCTTCAAAAATATTTTTTTTTTCAAAAGTTGTCCGAATCCGGATCCTTTCGAGTCGCAGAGTCTCAGATTTCCGAGGTGATAATTTCGACATGAGAATGCTGTATTCCTTGTAGGCTTGGAGACTTTGCGGTGGCGAAAAGTTCCGACCACCCATCGATTTTCCGCTTTGGACTACCTTTTTGGACCCCCCGTAACTTCCTAAAACCGCCAATTGTTCCACCTTTGATCAAATGTTTTCATTTTCCTCCCTTTTTGTATTTTTTCAGTCTTTGGAAGTTTTCTTCCCCCTTTTTCCGAAATTTTTTGTTTTCGTTTTGAAGTTGGTCTAGCAATTTAAAATTCGTTTGACGAATTAATGCATGCTTCAAGTTCAAGTCCAAAATTTAACACTTATTTGACGAATTCATTTCCAGAACTTGCTTCAAAATTGCATTTTACTTCATTCATTTTACTGCACTTACTTTTGTTTCATTTGGCGATTTCTGTTGATTTTTCGTTTTTCAGCATTAAAGGCTTGCGTTTAAAAGGTATACATTAATTTACGAATGGGTTCCCGAATTAAATTTAGTTCAAAATTTGGGCATTTGGCGGTTTGTATGGATTTTTCCGTTTTTAGTTTATTTTTTTGGGTTTTATGGATTTTCCTCATGTTTAAAAAAATGAAAGATTGTTTAGTTTAGTATTTCGGCAGCGTTTAGGGCAGACCAATAAGACGTGCCGAATGATCCTTGGAAACGGCAGGGTTTTACAAGAAAGGTTAAGGAAGCCCCGCCCCTTTCTTCCTAGATTGCTTTGCGCTAATGACTTGGAAATAGCTAATGACCAAGCGAAAAAGCCCAAAGAGAGATAAACACAAAAGCGAGTTCCTTGTGGTTGATGTAGGAGAGAGAAGAAGGTGATCTTCTCGTTTGTTGCCTGGGAAAAGAAAACTTGAAGCCAAAGCCAGCCCAAAGTGCCCGTTTCTTCGGCTTGGGAACATTCCCAGGCTTCGTGCATGGGAGGGAGTGTGTGCCTTGGGCCATTGGTTTTATAATCATACCTGGAATGTTGGGTTGCGAGACTTTTAAGAGTCTCCGGAGACTTGCGAGACCTGAAAAACGCGAAGAAAGTGGAAAGAGAGAGAAGACAAGCGAACGAACCCCTAAAATATTGAATGAAAGGAGAATGAAGAGGAAGAGAAGGAAATGGACACAAAAAGCTATTATAAATGCGCGTAATCACGAAAAACTTGAGGCTTTTTTGAGGGTTGTTTGTGTTTTCTTTGTCTCATGCATAATTTATTTATTTACAAAAATAGGAACAAATTCTTTGGTTTGCATTTGAAATATTTTTTTTTACGAATTTTCGTTTGTAGGGTTCACGGGACCGGATTGCCAAGACAATATCGATGATTGTCCCGGGCATTTGTGCCAAAATGGAGCGACTTGTGTGGACGGCGTCAATTCGTACACGTGCCAATGTCCGCCGACGTTTACGGGCCCGTATTGTAGCCAAGATGTGGACGAATGTGCCTTGAGACCGTCGGTATGCAAGAATGGAGCGACCTGTACCAACACGCCGGGCGGGTACTCGTGTATTTGCGTCAATGGATGGACCGGGCCGGATTGTGCGGAAAATATCGACGATTGCGCAGGCGCCGCTTGCTTTAATGGCGCCACTTGCCACGACCGGGTTGGCAGTTTTTACTGCCAATGTGCTCCCGGCAAAACAGGTACGCTACTTAGTGTTTCTGATGTTAGGAATCTTTCCGAGAGGGCGAAAACAAATGTAGAACTAACAATACCAAAAAAATTGACTTTTTTGCATGTCGTGAGGTAAAGTTTTTGGTTTGTCAAGTCATAAAAAGGTTTTGGAAAGTCATAAAAGTTATTAGATACAGCCAGGGTCGCAAAATAGGACAACAACGAAAAGATCGCGAGGGGGAAATAAAGACATTTTTCATTGTTGGGAGCTCTGAAGGTTATTTTTTTTTAGTTTTGGGGGGTTTAAAGGTTTCGTTGTTGGTTCTTTGGTTACTACATACTTATTCTTGGGGCTAGTTAGATTTTCATTGTTGGCTTCGATAGACAACAAAGAAAGATTAACTTTAAAATGTGGAAAATTCACTTTTTTTGGTGGCTGAACCAAAATGCGTTGGCATTTTGAGGGGAAAACTCCATTTTTCATTCTTGACAGCATGTTATGTTTCATTGTTGGCCCTTTTTATGACGATCCTTCTTAGGCAGTGTTGTTGCTAGCTAATTTTTCATTCTTGACGGATAGTATAATAGTTTCAGGCAACGACAAGCGAGATTTCAAGCATTGTTGACGCAGTTTTATCATTTCAGAGTGGTTTGACACAATCTTCTTTTTCATTGTTGACAGCTTTGGTGATTCCATTGTCGCTTTGTCACACTTTCACTGTTGATTGGTTAGTTTGATGGGTTGGCGTGGTTAAGACAACAATTGTAGTATTGAACAGTCAAATTTCAACTCGCATTGTTGCCGTTACGAAAGTTTTCCAACATTCTTTACTTGAGACACTTAAAAATTTTTCATTGTTGCACTTTTTTAACATTTCATTGTATCAACAATGAAAATTCCAAGTTCTAAACATTGTTGTCTGTAGCATTCAAAATGAAAATAATGTATACATTTCATTGTTGATACTTCGTTGATACATTGTTTGAATTTTTTAGACATTTCATTGTTGATAATCGCAAGATGTTAACTTTGTTGTCTGTAGCAGTTAGAATGAGAATAATTTAGTCACGCTAATTTTGAAGTCAAATTTTCATTGTTTGAATTTTTATTTTATTTTTGTCGTTTTTTTAGGTTTGCTCTGCCATTTGGACGATGCGTGCGCTTCGAATCCTTGCCACGCCGGTGCTATCTGCGACACGTCTCCGATTGACGGGACTTATGTCTGTTCGTGTCCCAACGGGTTCAAAGGCGTCGATTGTACGGAAGATATCAACGAATGCGAAGAAGGCTTGCCTTGCGAACACGACGGCTTGTGCGTCAACACACCCGGCTCTTTCCGCTGCAATTGCACGCGCGGGTTCACGGGCCCTCGCTGCGAAATTAACATTAACGAATGCGACTCGAACCCTTGCCAAAACGAGGGTACTTGCCTGGACGAGCGTGGAGCTTTTCGCTGCGTCTGTATGCCAGGTAAATGACCTTTTCCTCTTATCGCTTTTGTCATTTTTGGAGCCATCTCAGCGAAAGCCGAAAATAAAGCAGAAACTGAACAACTCCCACAGAAGGCGAAAGGTAAGAAGAAGGGTAAAAACATGCAGCACCTCCCAAACGTATGGGAATAAGGAGGTCAAAGAGCGTTTTGAAGCTGCGTTTGAGTACACTGAGTAAGAAAACTGGGGAGGATTGTTTCTCAGGCCCATTTTTGACAAGTTGTGACCTCTGACCCGGCCCTGAATTAAGCGAGTCGCTGGGAACGAAGCAGTTCTGCTCCCACGCCACGTGTTGGGTAGTTGGCCGTGGTTTTCCAGCGTTCCAGGCTCCCAAAGCGCGGCAGATGATGGAGTGCAACATGTGTACCACACTTAGTATTTCTGCACTGCGTTTTTCCCTTCGCTTTATCCTTTAGAAACACTTGTGTTCGAAGGAGGGGAGGTTTTTATTGCTCTGGGGATTGCAGTTTAAGCAGCCTGATTCAATTAGCTCATCGTCACGTTGAAGAGTCATTGACTAAAGCTTTTGATCTGCGTGAGATCTGTTACTCCACAGTTTCTCGAGTATTGTTGCGCAGCAAGCCATGCGCAGCGACTCGGAGGATTGCGCGGGTGGGGAGAGAAGGATTTTTCTCCATGGCTGCGCTGCACTTACACCACTTTTGGTTTTTCATTGTTGTTTACACCACTTTTAGTTTTTCATTGTTGACGTCACGCTCCATGGAGTGACAACGATTGCAAGGCTCTTTGTAAGGGAACATAGAGTAAGAAATAGGAGAATTGGTTAGTAAGGCCAGTTATGAATGGATTTATATGCATAAAGAGGAACAGAAGTTAGGCCCCAAACGGGAAACAGGGAACGGAAATGTACAGTACCAACAATCGGCAAAGGGTAGAGCGGATACTAGAGTCCACAAGCTGTTGCTCCTTATGGTTTTTCTTTCGTCCAAAAGAGAGATTTTTGACGGGTTGGATGATCCGCTTCCTGAAGAATTTGAACTCTAAACCTGTGTAAGTTTAGGGATCCGATTTTTTTTTAGTTGTCAGGTTTTTTATCTATCCAGCATTTTTTGGAATAAACTTCCATGTCATTTATCAGAAATTTTGAAGGAATTTTCATCGCAAGGCGGGAGCTAGGTCTAGAAATTTGACCAGCAGATTTTTAACCTGAAATTTCTTTCTTGTCAACTATAGAAATAATAATTGATAAAATATAGTCGATAAGCTAACGGGAAGTCATTTAAGCTTGATAATTTCGTTAATAAGCTAAGGAAGGCATTGGTTTTTATATTAAAAGCATCCGAAATCAGATTAGGTAACGCTGCAGGTGCCCTAAATAGGCCATACAAACAAACAACTGTTTGCTATTGAAAAACGACACCTATCGAACGTTTCTGGTGCCATTTTCGCCATAAGTTCGTAAACATCGAGTTCAGTGTTCTAGTAATCGATTCTAGTAATGGAGTGATGATTTACCTGTCATCGATTATTAGTATCTGTTATTGTTTGCCAGTTTAGCCAGATCATGAAGCAGTAACTACGAGCATTCGCAGCCTATTCCTTCTTTAATAGGCTAACATATAGCGTAGTAAGCCTTCTGTAATGCGTTAACAAACTATTTACATAGTTTTCTCGTTCTTATAGCTTCAAAATTCTCAAGAATTCCTTAAAGATAGGTACTTCATAGTTTGCTTTGAAAAAAGTTCTTGGAATCTTCAGAAACTCGAAAGTATTGGCAAAGTCATGTTAGCCAGCTTATCCAAGCTAGTACAAGCATGATTCGTCTGCTTTTTTGTAAGTTCCGTCGTTTTTGCGTCTCTAAATGCCATATATTCTTGTTCAGCTACTCCAGAATTGACTTTCTAGTCGTAGTCAAGAAGCTAAAAGGGACCATCGCACAAAGGGAAAAAGCTTTTCCAAGATAAGGAATAGACGGTAGAGCGACCCGACAAGGCACCTAGAAACCAAGATGGCCTCCAGGGCCATTTTGTCTGAGCTTTTGGTTGCCTGTTTGTGTCGACCACCTGCCCCCTCAGAGTCCAAAAACTTGGGTTACTTTGTAGCCAACAATAAGCGTAGGATAAAAGGGACCTTCGGAGCATTTCGTTTCATGTCGTGTAGTGTTGGGGGGCTTGTCTTCTCTGTCCTCCCCTCCCCCCCCCAAACCTGTTTGCCTAAACACTCGCCCTTCTTAGCGTCTGTTTTCTCAGGCCCCGAACAACTCCAACCACCCCGGAGTCCCAGAGTTAGGAGAAGTAAAAAATGAGGTAGATATTATTGCTTAGGAGCAGAAAAAGAGGCATGCGGGCAACGACAGCCGAGAGGTACCTTCTTGAGAGCTAGAGAAGCAGAGAACAAAGGAAACTGGCGCCTGAGAGCGTAGAGGGCGACACCGTGCAGGCATCGAGAGGTTGTGCGTCTCTTTTCGCTGGTCGCTCTTGAGGTTGCGCCTTGGGTTACATGATCTATAGAAGAATTGTTGGTGGTAGCATAATTTTATAGCGCGTTTTTGTTATATGATGATCACGCTGCGTTGTCCCTCCCGTATGGTCATTTTCCGGCGGCCGGAAATGCCAGAGGTTTGAGAGGGGCTGAGAAAAGGCATGGGAATTTGTGCAGATTCAAGTGCATACTTCCGTTGAGCTCTTTTTATGTTTAATATCGCCTATATCTTATTCTTATTCTGTAAGAAGGTGGATAAACTAGAGATTGTGGAAGTTAATTGTACTTTTTTGTATTTTTTAATAGGTTACACGGGCATTCATTGCGAAATAGACATTGATGAGTGCGCGCCAAACCCTTGCTTTAATTCTGGGATTTGCACGGATCTGATTAACGGGTACAAGTGTGTTTGCCCGCCTGGATTTTCGGGGAAGAGATGCCAAATTAATATCGATGATTGCGTCTCGGAACCGTGTCAAAATGGCGGACATTGTCGAGATTCCGTCGCAGGGTACACGTGTAACTGCCCACCTGGATTCACGGGTAAGAAACGTGGCTTAAATTGATGTGTTTTGCTTGAATAATTGGTATAATTAAGTTATGCAGAATTTTCTCTTATTTTATTTAGATGGAAAAAAAGAGTATTTTTTGAAGTAATCTTCTTTATTGCGTTGCAGGTTTGAATTGCGAAACGAATATCAACGATTGCCAGAGTTCGCCTTGTTACCATGGCGAGTGTATGGACGGGATTAACACGTTTTACTGCAATTGCCACTCGGGTTATACTGGCATGCTCTGTCAAACGCAGATCAACGAGTGCGAGTCCAATCCGTGTCAATACGGTGGTACTTGCGAGGACCTAATTGGCGGATATCAATGTCGTTGTCGGCCGGGTACTTCCGGCCCCAATTGTGAGATTAACGTCAACGAATGCTTCTCGAACCCGTGTCGCAACGGTGCTACATGCATTGACGGGATCAACCGGTACACTTGCGATTGTATCCGCGGATTTACGGGGTCGCATTGCGAGACGAATGTCAACGAATGTTCCTCGAATCCTTGCGCCAATGGTGGGAAATGCACTGACCTCATTAACGGGTTCAAATGTGACTGCCCACGAGGCTATTATGACGCGCGATGTTTGTCGGACGTGAACGAATGCGAGTCCAACCCCTGTTTGAACGGCGGAACCTGTGAAGACGGAGTTAATCAGTTTGTTTGCCATTGCAAGCCCGGTTATGGAGGCAAACGCTGCGAGCAAGACGTCGACGAGTGCGGCTCCAATCCCTGCCAGCATGGCGGCACTTGCAAAGACGGGCTGAACACTTACACCTGCGGTTGCATGCCAGGGTACACGGGTCGGAATTGCGAGAAGAACGTGGATGATTGCAGCTCCCAGCCGTGTAGGAATGGAGGCTCTTGTATCGATTTGGTCAACGACTATCAGTGCGTTTGCGATTTGCCCTACACGGGACGTACCTGCGAATCAGCTTTAGATCCATGTGCACCCAATAAGTGCAAAAACGGCGCCAAATGTACGCCGTCTTCCAATTTCCTGGATTTTGCCTGCACGTGTGAACTGGGTTACACGGGACGCTTATGCGACAAAGACATTGACGAATGCGCGGTTTCTTCGCCTTGTCGTAATGGGGCCACGTGCTTTAATACCAATGGATCGTATACCTGTATGTGCGCCAAAGGATACGAAGGAAGAGACTGTCTGATCAACACCGATGATTGCGCTTCTTGTAAGTATCTTAGGCTTTACTTAATTTGTTTTTAGGTCTTTATTTAATGAGATTTTAGCTAGTTGCTTTCAGTGCAGATTACGAAGAGTTTTCCTTTTTAAACATGGAATTTTCTGTATAGAAAGCATTGTAGTTGTAATTTCTTATGTTAAAAAAGTATGATTGTTGTCATTTTGTTGTTGAAAAGCGTTCAAGTACTTTAACTGGAATACTATTGGCTAATCTTGACGTCATGACAAAGTGTGTTGACAAGTCATGAAACGCGAATAAGCCATTCATTCGTTTCGCGGTTCTAGCTCGATTTTGGATACTTTCGAACGAGTGTTTTAACGGTTTTCAGTGTTTTTTCCTATTATGTAAATTCTGACGAACAGAAAGCGTTTCTACTGTCCTAAGTAGTTGAATTTAGTGAACTATTTGTGTAAATTTACTACTTTTGTTTACAAACGAACGTTTTGTTCCACGGCTACAATGAATTCTCCATTGTAAGTGTTTCTTGAGTTTACTTGTCTTCAACACTGAATATTCTAGATTGAGTTCAATTCCACAGGAGAGACAGTTGTTTAGTGTAGCATTCGTTTATTTTGTTTCTTTCAATGTTACGTTATATTTAAGAAGCTCATGTATGCTCATGCTGCAGATTATGTTTAATAGTCTGCTTGATCAGTTGAATTAAAATGTTATTTATTCTCCTTTAGTTCCTTGTCAAAATGGAGGGACTTGTTTGGATGGCGTTGGCGAATACACATGTTTGTGTGTGGACGGGTTTGGAGGTGACCACTGCCAGATTGACGTTGACGAATGCGCTTCATCTCCTTGCAAAAACGGCGCTACATGCCGCGATTACGTCAACTCGTACACTTGCACATGTTCATGGGGCTTCTCGGGAACACATTGCCAAACCAACGACGAAGATTGCACTGCGTCCTCGTGTATGAATGGCGGTTCCTGCATCGACGGCGTCAACAATTACACTTGTCTGTGTCCCCCGGGCTACACAGGCTCAAATTGCCAATCTCGGATCAACGAATGCGATTCTGCGCCTTGCGCCAACGGCGCTACTTGCTTAGACCGCACTGGTGGCTTTACTTGCCACTGTCCTTACGGGTTTACGGGGCCCCGTTGCGAAAACTACGTTGATTGGTGCACTTTGGGTGGCCCGGGACCCGGTTTAGGCGTCCATGGAGCCCAGGGCAGTCCTTGTTTAAATGGGGCGACCTGCAAACAAATTAACCACACCTATCAATGCACCTGCGCTCCCGGCTGGACCGGATTGCTCTGCGATGTCGAGATGGTGTCCTGCAAAGACGCTGCCATTCGAAAGGGCATCGCCGTGCCCGATCTCTGTCGCCATAGTGGAAAATGCCAAGACATTGGCAACAGCCATCGCTGCATCTGTTCAGATGGGTATTCGGGAAGTTATTGCCAGCACGAGATCAACGAGTGCGAGTCGGCGCCTTGCCAGAACGGCGCTACTTGTAACGACCAAATCGGTTCATATTCCTGCTCCTGCGCACAGGGCTTCCAAGGCCCCAACTGCGAATTCAACGTCAACGACTGCGCGCCCAATCCGTGCCGCAACGGCGGCGTTTGCCACGACCTGATCAACGCCTTTTCCTGCTCCTGTCCCCATGGCACGCTGGGTATTCTCTGCGAGATCAACGTCAACGAATGCTTTGAAGGGGCTTGCCACCATGGCGGCACTTGTATCGACAAAGTAGGCGGATTTGAATGCCAATGTCCGCCCGGTTTTGTCGGTCCACGGTGCGAGGGCGACGTTAACGAATGCTTGTCCAACCCTTGCTCCGAAACAGGCACCCAAAACTGCGTCCAGTTGGTCAATAACTACCGTTGCCACTGTAAAGCAGGGTTTATGGGCCGCCATTGCGAGATCAAAGTCGATTTCTGCGAGAGTTCGCCGTGCCGGAACGGCGGAGTCTGCAACAACGGCGATAGTTCGCATCAGTGCGTTTGTCCGTCGGGTTTTACTGGTAAGAACTGCGAATTCGCCGGATCGGAATGCGACGCCAACCCTTGCCAGAACGGAGCAACGTGCCGACCCTACGAATCGGGTTATAGTTGTACCTGTCCACCGGGTACTTCGGGTCCGCGCTGCGAACTGGACACCAGAGACGAATGCGCTTCGCGACCGTGCCAAAACGACGGTATCTGCCATGATCTCGTAGGTCGGTTCGAATGTTCCTGTCCTCCTAGTTGGAACGGTATCCAATGTCAAGTTTACGAACCAACTTTCCCTGGCGGAATTGGCCGACCGACCTCGCGTCTGCCTACGATTTCCATTGATCTGCAAAAGGAAAAAGAGAAGTGTGCCTTGCAACGTTGTCATGAAAAGAAGCGGAACCGCAAATGTGACGAAGAATGTAACACCATGGCTTGCGACTTTGACGGTGGGGATTGTAGCTTGGGGTTGAATCCGTGGGAGAACTGCACGGCGCCGGTCGCTTGCTGGGAACTGTTTATGAACGGCGAATGTAACGAAGTTTGTAACAATGCCGAATGTTTGTTTGATGGTCGCGACTGCCAGCAACAAGTACCGCCTTGCAACCCGCTCTACGACTCGTATTGCAAGATGCACTACGGTAACGGACGCTGCGACCCCGGTTGTAACACCGCCGAATGCAGTTGGGACGGTCTGGATTGCGAATTAGAACGCGAACCTGATTTGGCCAAAGGAACCATTTCGGTCGTCATGCTAATGGATCTAGCGACGTTTAGAAATCAGAGCGTGGCTTTTGTACGCGCTATGGGAAGGCAGCTGCGTACTACGGTGCGGATTAAGCAAGACGCCCAAGGTAATGATATGGTTTATCCCTGGGATCCTGCGGAGGATCCTAACATGGCGTTCGGGTCTGGGTCCAGCTTCCTGTACCCCGGAGCCGGTTCTAAAGGTTTGGTGGCGTACTTGGAGATGGACAACCGCAAATGTAGCCAGAGCGACAGCTTTCAGGAGTGCTTCCAATCGGCGGAGCAAGCCGCACACTTTCTGGCGGCTTCAGCCACGAACCACGCCTTAGGGACGGATTTCCCCATCTATCGCGTCCAAGGCCTCTCCGGCGGACCGCCGACCCCAGCTGATGGAGGTGATAGTCCTACCAGCAAGGTAACTTACATCTTGGTGACCGGTTTACTCGTATTGATGGTAGCGGCAGTGGTCGGAATCATGGTTAACGCCAACCGTAAGCGATCCAGAGGTATTACCTGGTTCCCGGAAGGTTTCATGCGAACCAACTCGGGTCAGCGACGTACTTCACACCGTAGAGGTCCTGATGGTCAGGAAATGCGTAACTTGCACAAACAGCCATCCATGAACCGGTTGGACGCCATGTCTAGAGACGTTTCGGGCATGGATATCTCGGTTGACCGCGGGGTTGAAGGTTCGCAGTGGTCGGACGACGACGACTCCATGGATCGACCTCCGACCAAGCGTATTAGAGCGAACGAAGCGGGTTACGCGAGCGATCAAACGGCGGTTACGGATTACGACGAACCCGATCCCCGACAGTGGACCCAACAGCACTTGGACGCGGCTGATGTTCGACATCCAGATGTTTTACACGCGTTTACACCGTCAGGCCAAGCGTCTGTCGACGCCAACGGGGATATCGATGTTAGAGGACCGTATGGGTTCACACCACTCATGTTAGCTGCTGGCCACCGTGGAGGGTTAGACACTGGTGAGGAAGAAGAAGAAGATGTCTCTGCGGCGGTTATCCAGGACTTGTTAATGCAAGGCGCCAAACCTAATGCGACCATGGACAAGACCGGCGAAACCTCCTTACACTTGGCAGCGCGTTACGCGCGTGCGGACGCCGCCAAACGTCTCTTAGAAGCTGGCGCGGACGCTAACGTGCAAGACAACACAGGTCGGTCCGCGTTACACGCGGCAGTCGCGTCGGACGCTCAAGGCGTCTTCCAGATCTTGTTGCGCAACCGAGCGACCAACCTGAACGCGAGAATGCATGACGGAACCACACCTCTGATCCTTGCAGCGCGCTTAGCTATTGAAGGCATGGTCGAAGACCTGATCAACGCCGACGTCGATATTAACGCCGCCGACGAACATGGGAAAACAGCCTTACACTGGGCGGCCGCCGTCAACAACATCGAAGCGGTTACCATTCTCTTAACGCATGGCGCTAACAAAGACGCTCAGGATGACAAAGACGAGACGCCACTGTTCCTCGCCTGTCGGGAAGGATCCTACGAAGCGGTAAGATCGTTGTTAGACCACCACGCAAACCGGGATATTCCCGACCATATGGACCGCCTTCCTAGGGACGTTGCCCAGGAACGGTTACACCACGACATCGTTCAGTTATTGGACGAACATGTCGCAAGGAGTCCGCACGCCTTATCTTTAAACAGTTCCAACCATAACCTCCTAAATTCCCCGCCCAACATGGGACACTTGGGGAATATGGGCGGCGGAGCGGGTGATACAGGTACCAAAGGTCGGTCTAAGAAACGGCCGAAGTCGGCCGCAGTAGCTAAAAGTGACCCTGATGGTGCCGCAGTTGTTCCGAGCAATACAAACGGTAGCAAGCGGAAAACGAACGCCAGTACCCGTAAGAAGAAGGCGGAACCAACTCCAATCGGTAGTTGTAGTACTGTCCAGAGCGCGGACTCGGTCTGCACCGTCTCTTCCACTTTGTCACCCGCGACTTCCTACTCTCTCGAGTCGTCACCCATGGAAGCAACGCTGGCGTCGCCGTACAACGTCCCCACCTACGGCAGCCACCCCCACATGGGTGCCCCACCACAACCACCACCTTACGACAGCCTCAAAGCGGCCGCGTCCATGCAAACCATGCACGTAGGTATGGGCGGAGCCAGTGGGATGGACTACGGCTATGTTCACTATGACTACATGTCGCGACCGTTGGGTCAGACCCATTTACCGCCTGCGCAACACCAAAGGCAAACTTCCTGCCCTGCTGCCTCCAACCCTTCCTACAGTAACAATTTGGCGATCGCCGTGTCCCCGCCCTCGCAATACGCGTTATCGCCCCCTGCTTCCTATACCAATTCACCGCCAGTCCAGTCGCCCACCAAGGCGAGACCCATGTTGCCCACCTCCCCAACTCACATGGCCGCTATGCGCGCCGCCACCCAACAAAGACACCCGGGCAGTGCGACGTCCAACTCCACCTTCGAGTTTCCCTCGCCCGTAGGCGACATGGGGTATGGCCGACCTCAGCAACAACCCCATCCTCAGCAGCAGCAACAACAACAGGTCTCACAGCAGCAACAACAGGCGAATATGTACTATTCGCAGAATATGCAATATCCCACGCCGCCTTCGGTGCATTCCCATATGAGTTCCGAAGCCACGCCCCAACACCTTCATCCCCCCGAGGCGTACCTCACGCCGTCTCCTGAATCACCGGGACAGTGGTCGTCATCGTCTCCACATTCCACTTCGGATTGGTCCGAAGGACTTTCATCGCCACCAGGACCTAACATGTCCTACCACGGAGGGCCTGGAGGGCAAATGCATCCTATGCAACATCCTGAAGGCGTGTACATTTAGATTAAACGTTACAATACGTTAAAGACGTTCAAACATCCTTTTTTGAGGATGGAATTTTTTAAACAGAAGTAAATGAAAGAGTTGGTTATAAGGCAAAGAAAGTGTCTGTGAAGTGTGTGTGTATATATAATGTTGACTTAATGACTCCGTTGTGACTTGTAACCTTTGGGGAGTAGCGAATGGTTTGAAAGAGAAAAAACTGCAAAAATGAGAGGATCGTGTTAGTTTGCGTGTTGGAAACTGGATTCTGATCTCTCTGAATTTCCCCTCGTATTGGTTTTTTTAAACGTGTCCAGTTGGTGCCTTGGTTAAGCGAATTTCCGGAGATGAAAAACAGAAGAAGGAAAAAAGTGTCTTTCGTGTGTAATGGGGTGCTGATTCAACGTTTGAACCTATTCACTATATATTTTTTTAATATGCAAGTACTTTAAACAAAAAAGTGACCATGGCAGAGGCAAGAAATGTTTGGACTAGAGCTAGTGGATGTACATGCTCAATATGTGTACTCGTAATGGCCAATTTTTTATAACGAACTTCGCTAGTGTCTTGTTTTGATTACGAAGACATTTTTTTACAAACCTGCGACAAAAAGGCGAAGATTATGAAACGATCAAACATGATTTTTTTAATTTCACTGTATTAACCGTTGGTCCGAGGACCCAGAACACATTGGTTGATTCCTGGCTTTGTATTATATGGTACGCTCCCCATTATTTTTAGCATAATTTACCAATACAAGCGCGTTTTTATGACACAATTTGGTGTTCAAATTAATTTTCCGATCTTAACTAACTTTCTCTGAGCTCCCCTGATCTTTTTATTGCGCGATTTTTAATTTGTGAAATAAAAGGGGAAATTTCGGGAAATTTTGTAGAGATTTTTCAAATAAGCCGCTGAAAGGGGTGTGGCCTCTACGAAAAGGACGAATCCTATTGGTGGATTTGGCCTAAAAGGGGGCGTGGCTCCTTTTCGAGCCGGGAAAGCTTTTTCAGGGCTTTTTTCCATAAGAAATAATGTTGTATCAAGGGGGCCCCCTTCAAAAATCGTGGAAAAATGAGAGCCTCGCCCCTTCCCCTTTTCCCAGCTCCCCTGCTCGGCTTCCAATTCCTGATATTCGAGCTCATGCTGCCGAAGCAACACAATTCCGAATAGGAACCTCGCCGGGAAGGCATATAGAGAGAGGAAGCCATTTTATTTTCGTTTTTTTCACGAAATAAAGAACCTCGACCGGGGATCGAACCTGCGACCTTCTGATCACAAGCCCTGCGTCTTATCCACTCGGTCATACGCTTATATATTAAGGGCGTTGAAACTTCTATAAATACATAATACGAGCTGAGCTGGTGTACAGGATACAAAGGTAGCATCCACCTTTTGTTCGATTTATAAAACAACGACGGTTGCCTATACGGTGTCCCTTGAACTCTTTGGAAGTTTGCATCATTATAGTGTACATCCTTGTATATATTTCAACATGTAATAAAGAAAATCCTTACTTAAATTTTTGCCTACGACTCAAAATCATTAAAAAAATTACAAGACCGTGGGTTTGATTTAGATTATTTGTATTAAAATCTCACATATACAATACACTTTTTTCAAACGATCCTTAGTTTAAATAACATGTAAAATACCCCAGGCTGTTGCTCTGCTCCATCTGAACGCTGAATTTGTCGGCTCCATCTAAATTCTCCTTATTTTTATGAAGTAACGCCTATTGTTATAACAAAGAAATCTTTTTTTTTAAATCTTGACACATATATTACTTTCACAGAACATATAATTCTCAACACGTTCTCCGGAAAAAGTTGACAATCAGGTGTCATATAAACCGGTGTATAAAATTGACACTAGTGTGTCATATTATCACAATGAATCCGATGTGTCATAATTTTTACATACATTCAAGACCATCTAGTCTCTAGATTATGAACTACGAACTCCAAAGGCCGACACGTAGTGTCCCTTACTTGTGTGAACAGTGTTTCGTTCTGTTTTTAGCTGTGCCAGTCTATGACTGGGACAGCTTATATTATTCCACCTCAACACGGGCGGGAAAACAATGGCCGAGCGTCCTGAAGACTTAAATTTACCCAACGCCGTGGTAACACGAATAATCAAAGAGTCCTTACCAGACGGCATTAATGTAGCCAAAGAAGCCCGAGCCGCCATTGCGCGTGCAGCGTCCGTCTTTATTCTGTACTCCACCACTTGTGCAAACAACGTTGCAATAAAATCCAACCGAAAAACCATTACTGGCCAAGACGTGATTCAAGCAATGACCGACATGGAATTTGAGAAATTTGTAGATCCACTCAAACAGTATCTCGAAGGTAAAACTTTTGCATTTCCAAAATCCGTGTCTGTTTTTAAAATTTTATAACAAAAACGAATGTGCTCTTGATTTTCAAATTTGTAGGGTTCAAGAAGGGACTCAAAGACAAGAAAGAAGCAACTGCCAAACGCCTCAAAGAGAAGGAACAAACTGCCCCTGCTGACGAGGGCAGTTCAGACGAGCAAGCGGAAGAAAAGGAAAATGAAGTTGAAGAAAATGATGAAGATGCTGAATGAATGAATTGTTCTGAAAAATACACTGTAAACGTGCAAAGGGCCTAATAAAATTGAGATGTTTTTATAAACAGAGTGAAGAAGGAGTCTTATTATTCCCCAAAAGGCACCCCAGGTTAAGTAAATAACCTTAGTTCGAAAGGCAAACCTTCTGAGCGATTTTTGTGCGACAAAGAGGACACAAGTCCAACGGTTTTCCACACTGTGTACAGCAGCAGACGTGTCCACAATGTAAGAAGAGAAGCTGGCACTAGAAACACAAAAATTCGTATACAAATGAATGAAAAAATACAATTTTAGTCACGAAATGGAAAATTACCGATTGGTCGAGGCAAACGACGCAACATGACTCCAGATAAACTTCATGTCCAAGGTCAGCAGAAGCTGTAAACTCCTCCAGAGTCGGAGCAGAAGGTTCCGCTTCCAATTCTGGTGCCGAAGCTTTCAAAGAGGCTTCTTCTAGGCTCTGTCTGTGTGCTAGAACTTCCAAGATAGCTATCCGAGCTGAACTGTGTGAAATACCGACCTAAAAAAGTGATGTTAAGAAAGAAATCTGGATATTTGGAAAGTTATGCGTACTTGTTTCAATCGGTTATCGGTCCACTCGCCAGTAGCCAAGGAAACACGCTTGACAGACAATAATAACTCATATTCCAGCGCCCCAGCTGCTTTGAGGATCTCGCGGGTCATTGCATTATCCCCTTCCTCGAGTGCAGCTTGCGGCTTCGAGTCCAGTAATCGTTGGAATTGCAGCAACCAATAATCTTTACTCTGACCAGCTCGCTGCTCTTCCAGCTCCAGCAAGAAGGCTTGCAATGCTTGCTGTCTTTCCTGCTGTTGCTCCAAAAGCTGCTTCAATAGCACCGCCAGATCTTGTCTCTTTTCACACAAAGCGTTCTGGAAAATTAAAAAATAAATGTTAAAAAATGCTTCGACAAGCACTATTCCCGAAGTCCCATTACAAAGTTACCATTTCTATCTGAAGCTTGGATTCTTTACGCTGAATCTCTAGGAGCGACAAGGTACTTAGTTCTTGAACAATGACTTCAATTTGACTTTGCACTAAACGCCCGCGTTCGTCCTTCCGCGACAGCAACGAAATAAAGGCTTGTTTCTGCAAGTCTTCGTCTTTAAACAACTGGGCCAACATCCCATCGTGATCAGATTGACGGC
Source organism: Lepidurus arcticus (assembly GCA_003724045.1). Taxonomy (NCBI): domain Eukaryota; kingdom Metazoa; phylum Arthropoda; class Branchiopoda; order Notostraca; family Triopsidae; genus Lepidurus; species Lepidurus arcticus. Next base: position 50,638 of record RJJA01000204.1, read on the forward strand.
TATTTAGCACTTGCTGAATCAACCCATCCAAATCCCCGTCACTGTACACCAAAAGAAAAATTAAAAAAATTATTCAAAGAAATTGTAGATTTTTGTATAAAATATAATTAAAGTGAAACAAAGGATTCCAACCTCGCATTTAAGATCTTGCACGGTCTGCGCATAAGTTGAAGCTCTTCTTCTAGTTGGTTTTGCATAAACTCTAAGAGAAAAAACGGGCATTTGTGGTAATTTAACTTGAAATTAAATATTCAACGCAATAGAATTGCTTACTCATGACTTCTGATTTGCGTAACGTTGCATATTCCTCCTGGCGTACTTGGAGGAGATGATCTATCTGCTCTTGTTCGCGTTTTAGCATTGCCAGCATTGCACGGGGATCCCTGTGCACTTGCGAAATGGAAAGTAAGGTCTGGATAGTGTTTTGGGCATCTTCCTCTTGTTTTTCTAGATTCTCGAGTAGCAAACGCTTCGCCGCTTCTTGTTTCTTCTGAAAATGCAGCAGTTGCTCTTGAAACATGCTCTCGTCGTTGCTCAACACCCTCAAAAGCTGAAAAATTTTAAAAAAGGGGGTTTAAACCCATAACTTTGATAGAAATAGCGTTTCACCTTGGCTTTACTGGTCGTTGGCTCAGTTTCGGAATCGAATTCAGCAGAAACACTTGTTTTAGCGCTAGGATGATTACCCAACTCAAATTCTAGGACAAAACAAGGAAAATCAATAGGCTTTTAATTCAATTTACAGGGGTTTTACCTTTGAGAAGGACGATTTGGAGAGATTCCCAGCCTTCTTGGCAAACTTCGGCCAGTTTCCCATCAAAGCTATTGCTTTCGCAAGAAAAGCGTTTTAGGGATATCAACTGGCTTAGCTGGGAAGGCAAACGTGAAAGGCAATTGTTGCTTAGGTCCAACTCAGTCAAGTGCCCTAAGCGACCCAGTGAATTGGGGATATCTTTCAGCTTGTTGTGGCTTATCGACAAGATTTCCAGACTTTTCAATTTCCCCAAGCTCTCTGGCAAGTGTTTGCATCTATTATAATCCAAATATAGCACCTATAAAACGAAGCAAACGACATTAAACGAGTTAATAAAGATTCGAAAAGCGTGGTAATACGGACCTTTAACTCTTGTAACAAACACATCTCTTCTGGCAGCTTTTCAAGTGAGTTATGACTTAGGTTTAGTATGCGAAGGTGTGACAAATCTCCTAAGTTACCTCCAGACTGCAAATTAACCAGGCAATTACTCTAGAATACACAAAATACACAAAAATATTGAGTTAATACGGTTATATTCTGTAATATAAGTGATTGTACACACTTGTAGCAGCAAAATTTCCTTTTGCATGACTTTACACAGTGAATACGTGCCACTAGGAACGTGTTTCAGCTTGCAATCGGATAAGTCATATTCTTCGTTTGGGTTTTCTTGTGCCTAAACAATAAATGACAGGTATTAGCATTAGATTCCGTCCTTAATGAAGTAAAGTTTGTGTACCAAATACAATTTGTGCTGCAGCCTTGCCTTGAAGTTAACATCAACAACTCCTGCATTGCTGCTTCGGGGCGATAGCTTTGATCCATGACTTTCCATCGTGCTCACTGGGCTTCTTGTAGACTCTTTCTCCTGTTTACCGGCATCGTGAGTGCCATGAACTACATTACCCATTGCTGCCTTGCATCTATTATTCAAAGGGTGGGGGCGTCAAGGGTCAAGTAAGAAAAAATCAATTTTTTCAACGTTGAACAGTACAAACCTTACCATGAAACAAAAAGCGTTCGCTTACTCTCATCCCGGGCACTACGCAATTAGACAATCACACAAGCAAGACGAGACTTGACCCCCAAATAGCAATAAGCTATGCTACTTGCATAGCTAAAAAACCCTCCGACTCCGGTTGATTGTTTGCATTCGTTACGACGTAGCCGTCTAATATCGATCGTTCTTAATAATCGATTACTTTTCAGGGCGGTTAATTACAAAAGTCACAACACTGTTCTAATACGTCCTCTACAACTTTTCTAATCTTATTTTTAGTGGTTTATGACGATTTATCTGTAATTTCATTCAAAAAGAAGCACTATTGCTGTTTAAATTTCATTTAGCCTTCTTCCTAGAACATATCGATCGAACCCCTAATCGATTTGGCGGGCAAAAGCTTTAAGCCCGTGACCACACCTTTTTGGCGGGCTTTTCAAAGCCGGAAACTGTTACTAAGCGTTAGACCCTGCCTACCCTAGTAACTGTCATGATTTCTAAAGATCCTGTTAAAGGAAATCCTTAAGGGGCATCTTTACTTACCGAATCCAATAAAAACTGATCTAATTTGCAAGGAGTCAGAAAAAGCCTGTCGCATCGGAAGCCAGGAAAAGGCGTAACCCATAGACGAAGAGCCATTTTCCGTGTAGCTGTCCCAGATCGGAACGGCATGGCAAGGCATGTTCATAGCGTTTCCTTTCTTTTCTAGTTCCTCAGACCTTTCCTAAGATCTTTCTCATGATCAGTTGTGTATGTTCTGCATCTTCATCGAGGCCTCTTTTATTCAAAGGAAGGAAATGTGTCAACTCCCCAAGGTTTGCAGGGGTCTTATGCTGATCCGAGAGGGGCCGGCCCCCGTAATGGCCTAGCTCCACACTTTGCATGCCAAGTAACTTATAGATCGTCCAAACCATCTTCTTTTCCTGACGGGTGGCATATTTCTTTCGCGTCTCTGCCAACACCAATTGAGCCACTCTACCAGCTCCAATCACGAATGCCGTAATAAGCCTCGTCATATGCCTCCCTCTCAATCCTTTTTTTCTTACTGTAAAAAGACTAGCTACGTTTCATCTGTTTCTGTTTTTTCCCTCCGTTTCTTTGGTTCCCCAACTAACGTGGGTTGTGATAGCCAGCAAACGGAAACGTCTTCAAACCAATGCGACTCGGGGAAAAGAGCGAATTAGCATGCAGCTCTTGGTCTGTGTCCTCGTTAGATCCCCTCGTTGACCTGATGCGGTCAAGCAGATGCTGTAGATTGCCAGGGACGACAGTTTCTAGCTACCGGCGGACCCCCAAACCCAGCTAGAAAAAAACGCTGCAGCACAAAAAATCGCTCGTGTCTCTGAAAAGCCCAATCAAATTGGGGGAGCCCCGGCACCCCTCGTTCCTATTTAAGAACAACCAAACGTAAGAACGGGTTCTATTTCCGAGCCAACCCCAACGAGAATTTCCTTCCAGGCTGGACTAAACGATCGCCCTACGATACCATCTTTCCAACTTCCATAAATTCCTCCTGGTCAAACCTGGGAACTCCAAATAATCGAAAGCGTCCTCTAATAACCGCCACTCCGATAGCAAAAAAACTCTTCTCACGGAATTGTCTTGGAAAACTGATTACTTCCCTTTGTTTACCTGAAAATAAACCAAAATAATGATAATAAATCATCACAAACTTAATAAAAACAACGAATAATATTTGTTTAAAGGAAATAGCTACCAAAATCTTATGTTGGAAATCCTATTCCTATGCTTTCATGGGCTTCTAGAACACGTTGTTCTAAGAACGGTGGATTTTGTTTCAAATTTGTGCGAATAACCGTTCACGAGTTATTAGCATGTACATTTTGGCTCAGGCGAGGTCGCTAATATCACTAGCAGCTAGATTCCTTGCTCTATTTTCTAAGGTAAAGTTGTTTTTGGTGGCTACGGTTTCTCTTAGCTGTTCGAGAATCTAGGAAATTCATTGTTGTAGCATAGGCTTCTGCTACCTAGAAATTTGCGCTGCGCCAATAATGAAAACTCTTTGTGGTTTTGAATCAAAAATTGGCAGATATTTTCCTGCAAGTGAAACAAAAAGGAAAATTCAGAAACAGGGTTAAACCAACAATATCAACACCCTGGAATCGGGGGTAATGACAAGGAATGGGGAGGGGGGTAAAGGTAAGGTTCATTCTTTTGGGAATTTTATGTCAGAGTGAATTGTAATGTTGTTTTGGTGAATTGTGATGTCCAAAAAAGATTACACAATAAAACAAAATAAAAACGGAAAAATAGGCGATACTTTTTTTCACAACAAAATGAACCCAAAGTATTGGCAACACATAATTCAAAGAAACCCCACAAAATAGAAATAAAAGTATCCATAACAGGTCACTCGCATGATTTTTTTTCGCACTGTTGGTATTTTTGTACAGATTTTTTGAGTGTTTTGAGGAGGGGGAAGGGAAGGGTTGGTTTATTTCTTCATCGTTTAATTGAGCACTCTTTTTTCAACTTCTCACGAGCTATTATTGCCATTCTAAGCGTCTATACGTCTGAAAACTAGGGCAATACGTTTTTTTCTCCATTGTAACGCTCGCATTCCCACCACACACGAAAACAATCCCACTTTATAGTATGGCAACTATCACAGGTGGCTTTCCTCGTGGTTCTAAAGGGTTTTTGTGGGGTTGAGGACGAGAAGACGCGAGGCCCCAATAGACGGAAAGGAAATTAAACCGCTTTTTTTTCATATATAATATATCTCTCCGTGATAACGTTCGTGAATTGAAGGGGGGTTGGAGTAAGGTTATTGTTTCTCATTTCATGGGGACTGCGACACAATAATACTGTCATTCGCCCGCCATTGGACCTCTTGCACATCACTCAAAAGGAATGCTGCCTGCTTTTTATCGTCTTTTTGGGCCCAAAACGTTTCTCTTGGCTGTCATCATAATATCTACACGGCTGCAACAATATCTGGAACGAGAAAAACAAAGGCATTTCAGGAATTATTATTAATCTTTCTATTTCACATTTTCACTCATTACTAAACTTGATATAGTATTTCCTTTCCCCCCAAACAAACCATTTCCATCTCCACAAAATATTATTATTATTTTCTTTGGGGGGGGGGGCTTTTCATATATTCACATATACAATTACGCGGGGAAAAATGCCTATGAACAGCTCCAGCTTTGTACCCCGAAAGAAAAGAAAAAATGTAAGAGGTTAGGAGACTTCATCTCGTGCTCCGGGGCCATTAAAGCTCGAGCAGATGGGAACCCGAAAGTTTAATAACTTAGCAACGCTTCCTCCTCCCCAGATGCTTGCAAATGTAACTTTAACTTATCCGCCATAGAACGAATACGTGGCTCGCTTTCTCTTTTTTGGCATTTTCTTTTCTAATATTATGGCTGCTTTTGGTCACATACCTTTCCCCGCCCAAAACGTTATATCCGTTTCTTGTTAACTTTCTTAATGTTTTTTAAACAAAATATAGCCAATCCCTTAATAGTCTCACCTTAATTTCTCATTTGCAGTCACCGATTATGAACACTAAATTATTTATTTGGATACTGAGTTGTAGTTGCCGAATATTTATGAACAAATCATAACCTAAAATGATCAAACCCATTCATCCGATGCGCGCCATCTAATGGCACTTAAAAACACTAATATTGTAAACAACAACGCGAAATTCATATTTCAACTTAACTTTCTTTACTTACTAGTTTAATTACATAAATACAACAAAATAAAATATCTTAACTGTGGTAGGCTTACATAAATATAGATAAGGAATGAGAAATACATTAAACTAACAAGAATTAAGTACATAATCCACGTTAGTCCGTCTAGTAATTGATTTAGCTTTAGAATGTATGATAACGACCCCCCTACTCGCAATTCCAAAAGTTTATTCACCCCTGAAGTGACGTTTTTCTTCCTTGCTTTCCTATATAGTCAAGATAAATGATACATTGGACTTAAACCAAATTAAGGTCAGGACATCACAGTCTGTTATACCCTAGCCCCTCCATCACCACCCCCAGAAGAAGAGTTGCATCTCTTAGCTCTTTCCTAGATTAAAACTTAGAACAACTGTCTGCTTGGGCTCTCTGAGTTCTAGCTTAAGGAAGACTCGGTCTCCGTCTTCTTTCTCCCTTGTTAGCGATATGTGTGAGAGAAAAATATCATCCCGTGGAAAAGCGTCTCCCCAATCAGGAAAAGTACGTCATAACGGCACCCAGGGCTGCTTTGCTCCTCACTTCAATTGACGTGGGGTGAATTCCCACCGATTGCATCCTCCCTTTACCACCCACCCTCCCATCTCCCGGGCGCTCACATATACTAACACACACTTCTTTAATCGGGTTAGCGTTGGCAAGTCTTGTAAACGGCACCCAAAGTCCGCGGCGCCGCTCGGAATAACGAGATTGAGCTGCAGTCGACGTCGTCCGCTGCCGCCAGTCGTCTATTTCACCCCCTTTTCACTCTCCCTCTCTTCATCTCGTTCTCACTCTAGGGAATCCCCCCCCCCTACTACCGGGGCTTCCTATTTGACTCTATACCCGAAAGCTTTCTGACACATATGCTCTTACACCAATTACCCATTTACTTTCAATTGCGAAGAGTGGCTAAAAGGGGGGGGGGGGTGATTACAGTACACCAATTTAGCTAGTCCCCGCAAATGGATTTAAATGGTGCTACATCCCATTGCAATTTCATAGCCACCAACTATCGCAGTTTCGAGTTTGAATTATAAAACTAATTTCAAACTTTGTAAACTTTTAATAGAAAGTCGTTTAGAGCAATTAGGACTTAATGCATTGGAACGTTTTCGATCCATTAAATGCGTCGCCTTTCCTTGTCAAACTCAAACCCAACCATTATTGCTCTCCTACACACAGTGTCCTCATAAGGATTGTATACCCCCCCAACCCTTTTACTCAAACGTCCCCTGGTTTAATTAGCTACCAATGTTGAGCTTCCCATGTTCCATCAAGAGTTCGGGGTAAGCTCTAAACAGGGGAATACATCATTTGTCAATTTAGTTTTCTCCAAACAGAAAGATATTAAGCTTCATTTCAACCCCCCCCCCCGCCAAGCGTTGTTGTAACACTCAATGCCGTCCTTAAATTTAAGATTAAATGGCTTTCTAGTTCCTACTTTCCCCGAAAACTTGATGACCAATTGTTGTAACATCCAGAGATCCAAAACAGCGTCCATTAGCAATACCCCCCCCCGTCCAGTCCCAAAACTGACAATCCGAATGTCAAAAGTGTCAAATTAGGGCGCTAACGAGAACTGTGCTGCTCTTCTTGGGTTGTCTTGTGTTAGCTTGTGTTTGATTTACTGACCTAACAGTTGTACTAACAGGATAACAACATCTTTACAATCTAGACCCCCCCCCAACCGAGTTCTCTATGGCCGCATCCATCATCGTTTAGCAAGCTCGGCGAGAGTTTCTCATATCCACGAAGGGAAACTAATATTTTTCTTTGTTTCTTTTTTTTTACTTCTTTGGGGCTAAATAGAGTGTGTGTGTCCCCCACCCCCCCTTAATCGAGTGAAGATGATTTGGGATGACACGCACGATGTTTCTAAGTTTCCAGTGCTTTTTGTGTAAGCAATGCAATGGACACCGTTTCAGTCACTTTTCCGGAATCCTGTCAGGCTAATTGCGTTACTGGTAGCTAGCTGTCAACCCCCCTGCTCCTCCCCTCCACCCTTCATTGATTCGACGTATAATGGATCAGGGGAGGATGGAGTGGTGGACAGTTAGTGTTTGATTTCTGTTCTAATCAGGAAACGATAAACAAGAACAGAAAAATAAAGTAAACAGGGGTGAACCAATGGGATATACTCCCTCTAGTGCTTTGGTGTGAAAACAGCTTATACGTCACCAAAGCATTAGCAAATATGGTTCCATTCCACTTTCGAAAGTTTGCAACACAGTCGTGCTGATTGAATCGCAATATTCATCGAAAACAGGCATCTAAGCGGTTAAGCAGCGCTTGCGCACAAGAAAACCCCAATTCGCTATCATCCGCACAAGTGTGAACGAAGCTTAAGCATCGCCTATGGCTAATGTCCCCAATTTCGTCCTGTATTCGCGAAAGTCTTCGTTGCAAAAATCCTAAATAATTAATACATACAAGCAGGCCTTTCCTCTTTCCAAATTATCGAAAAAACTAAATCAAAATCTCAAAATGACCACTTAAGCTGCGGTCACACTGAAGAAAACGCCAATGAACGAAGTGTGAACGAAGCATAAGCATAGCCTTTGGCTAATATCCTCAAATTTCCTCTTGTCTTAGTTTGCAATAATCCAAAACAATTAATCCATACAAGTGGGCTCTTCCTCTTTCAGAAAATTCGAAAACTAGATCAAAAACTCGAAATTAACACCTTAAGCTGCGTTCACACTACCAAAACAATCTTCTTTTCAATGTAAAACAGCGCCTAATCGAATCTCGTAAACCTAATCGAATCTAACCCCACTTCAAGGGTTTAAATTCTCCTTTCCAATGCTAGATTCCCTGATAGGACTCACTCGCCCCTCCCCTTTCCCAAACCCTTAACCAAAAGGCAAGCCTAAAGGTCAAACCCGTCCCGAAAACTTGCTCAACTCGGTTCACAAACGCCCAAGTTGGCTATGGTGGCACGATGTAACGTTGTAAACAGCCAAAAAGGCTTTGAACCTCCTACCCCCTTCTACCCCATGCCATTTCAAGTCATTTCACTCGCCCTCTTTAGAACTCATTAGCATAATCTCATTATATCCCATAAGTCTACTTTCATTAGGTGGCCCCTGGTAAAATTTCTTGCTATACACTCTTCCTAATGAGCTCCACGAAGGTATACAGAGTCTAGTCTAGTTGGGGGGTAAAGAAACTCGTGAAAGGGGGGGGGGGAAGTAAAAGATAACTTTCCGTTCGGTAACACGCCCTTTTTCTGAAAATCGAATGAGAAAACTATTCTTTTTATGGACACGGGGCATTATCTAATTAGATTGGACCCAATTCGCCTTCGCCAACAAGTCTCTCTATCTTTTTCCCCAACTCCAAAGCGACAAACAAAGCAAAAAAGAAAAGGCCCTCTCTTTCCCTCCCGTATCTTTCCTTCTTGCCGGCTTTATAATAGCAAGGCTATACATTAGAGTGATTTGCTGACGCTATTAACCCCTCCAGCAAACCCGGTTTCCATAAGAAATGAAATATGTGCCGCCCATGTGATGAGACAAGCAAATGAAACATGCGTGGGCTATGGACTACAACCCCCCAAGCACATAACACACATATCTATGGAAAACAGAGATAGCTAATCCAACAAGAGATTTAGTTCTATCGCTTCTACACTAAATCCTTCGAATGAAATAAAAACAAAGAAAACAAAATTTGAAGTATCACTTAAACGCTTATCTAATCCCGAATCTCGGTTTAAGGAGAAACTGGAGGTCGCAATTCATCAAATCACACGGATACTTATAGTCGAAGGTATTCTACGAACACTGGAATTTTTTTCGAATTTTTCTGATGAGCCGTTCACGAGTTATGGTCCATGCAAACCCCGAACCGTGACGTCATCGACGTGTCGCGTCCGCGCGTCCTGACGCGCTTGCTTAAGGTTTGCTACATCAGTTCCTGTGCTTGAAACAGTAAATTAAGCACGGGTAAAGCCACTTGATCCCTTTTCTCGTTTTTTTTCATTGTTGCGGCGTTGGCGACAGGGGTTAGTGTGTACTTCCACGCTTAAAACAGTAAGCAAGCGCTCGGGTACCATGGGTGACACGTCAGTGACGGCAGAAAGCCACGTGATCCTATTTCCTAAAATTTTCTTTCTTTAATAGCTTAGTTACTATTCGGCGTAGGACGGAAAGAGAGGTATCATTCGAAACTAGATTTTGCGCTCGATTTTTTAACAACCAATAACACTTGTTCCGAAATTTTCTTATTTGTGTCGAGTACACGCTAAATGTGCGACGGCGTAACTTACTTAATATTTTACACGTACGGGAACTTGAGCTCCAGATCCTTACTTTTTGTATTTTATTTCCTTTTTACTCAAAAAAATAAAATACAAAAATAATCCCCAGCTTCCGCAAGGCGGCAGTCGACAATTTCCCAAATGACTCCGCGCAATCCCATTTAGGGGAATCCTTCTCTTTCTCCTATATTTCCTCCCAATTCACGCTCGCCAACAAGAAAATTGAAAATGTACTCTAACTAAGTGAACTTTGAGCGAACCCGCGCCACAACAAAGCATAAAAGCCCATATCCCCGAGCCAAAAACAAAAAAGCTCCCAACAATGCTTTTCTTTTCTAAAATTCCAAAAAACTACCTATTCGTCAACCCCCCCCCCAACTTAAGAAACTTACGCTAATCAACCGAACACAAACTATATCAATTTCCTTAAAAAAAACCTTCCCTTTCAATTACTAAACACAATCCAAGTGGTCCACGAATCCTCCAAAAGGTAATTTTTGGGTACTAAAAATGCCAAAATTGGGATTCCAAGTACAGGGAAAACTCAACGAAAATCAATCATCGATTAGCTATTTCTTGCCACCCAAAAGCCTGGAAATTGAAGTGCACAAATTTTTTTACGCCCCAAAATATGGGAAGAAAACACAAATTTTCCAATTTCTTAAGAAATTATCACAAAAAGGGGAGGGAGGCGAAAGTTCGATGATGAGGGAGTGAGTTAAGAGTAAGAGATATTTAAGAGAGTGCATCTCTCCATCAATTATCCGTATTAGTAGGAACGAGATGGGATCGCCCCATTTGGAAATTGCCAATTTTGGAAATGCCCATTTCCTATGACTCGTACGCACACACATATATAGCCTACACGTTCACACAGAGGCTTTTCTATCACCTAATACACGAGTCGCTCGCTCTCCTACTCCTCCTTTTTTTACCCAGCCTCCTCACACGGGACACACATACGCACGCTTGGGGCCCACCAAAACCTCCGCTTGAGCTTTAACTTTTCGATCATCTAGCTGCACGTTGCTCTGCCTTAGGAAATGAAAATTATGTTTAAAAAGAAAAAAAAATGCCAGCTTCAGTCGTTGGGAGATTCTGGGTTGGGTCTCATTAGACAAGAAGGGTAGAGGATTTTTTTTTTATTTTTTCCCCTTGGAGCTTGAAACTCGTATATGTAATGGGAACCTTAACACGTGTGTATAAGTGTCTGTGTGATGCGTAAGATGGCGCCTATACTTGAACTATATATACCAACATGTTGTCCAGTTTCGGAACTCCGAGATAAAATGACACCAGTGTGTATTATTGTTTCAAAACTTTATCGGAAATGAACGACAAATGGGTGTCAATCCAGTTCAAAAGTGGTAGTTGGATTGGAAATGCATTAGTTTAGGTTAGGTTATGGTTAGCTTAAGTTTGATTAGGTTAGGTTAGCTTAAGTTAACGATTCTCATCAACTTTCGTTAATGAAAGTCGTTAAAACTTGCTCTTTCTTTCACTCCACTAGCTGAAAAAAGAAAAATTCATTGTTGGCCAGTGACACATGAGTGTCATTTTTGACTCGGGGGGGATACATTACGTACGTAACTAAATCCGGCGAACGTGTTAATATATACATATTTATATAGAAAAAATAAAAAATTGGGAAAAACAGAGTATTAATGTATGTAGTTATATTTGACTGTGTTTTATTTGACAGTACGTAGTCCTAGGTAGGAGGGGGTATTTTCCTTTTTTTGCTCAGCAATTAGAAGAGATGTTACACCCTTTTTCTTACTCATTAGACGCTCTTTGTATTACTGCCGACGTTCTTAGTTACTTTGCAAGAGGACCGTTCTATATTTAAATTTATTTTTTAAGATTGTGATTCGATTAAAATTGTTGTCTGGGCCAGAATGGATATTACTGTCTGGGCTGCGTTAATTATAGGAATTAATGGAATGAAATAATGGGTAGAAATGAAGACAATTGTCATTACCTATTATTTGGATGCACGCGAGTTAATAGACTACGATTACTAATAATAAAGAGTTATTAATATTAGAAACGATCCCTGCAATTGTACTGATAATTATCTGCAACTAACGATTGAAGCGTTCGGAATACTTTGCGATGTATTTTGGGCAAATTAAGCTTCTCCATAATTAGACTTGCTTTTCTGAGCTTTTGGGAGCAATTAACTCTCGAAATAACAGAATAGTGAAGTTTCCCAAACGTAAAATATTTAACTTTAATTTCCCCCTCCCCCAAAAAAGTCTTAAATTATTGACAAAATAAATAAGTTAGCAACACGCCTTCAAAACTACGCTCGCTACTCGGATAGAAAAAAAAACTATTACTCCAATTTTTCCCCACAAAATTAATAAAAAAAATATTAATAAAAAATTTAAAAAATATTATTCCGTTAAAAAGAAGTTTCTCACGTAGACTAAAAGAAGAATTATGCCCATTCTTAATTTATGTAAGAAAAAAACCCCCAAAAAACTATTTTTTTACAAAAATATTTCATATATAAAAGTATTTAGTTTTTCAGGCTTAATGAACCTTCTACATGTTACTAAACTGACTACTGAATTTCCAGAGTAATTAACTCTCTAGTTTAATTATCTTTCTAAATTCCGCAGTAATTAACCTTTTCGATCCAGCGAACAGCGCTTCTGCAACAATGAATTCTAGAACAACGGCTCAAGACAACCACAAACACAATGAATAGAGACCACAACAATGAATTTCCTAACGGGCAATAGCCATCCCACACACTGCAACTTTAATCTTTCAAAACAGACCAGAAAACCTAGTTTCTAACGTCCCTTTTCTTTCCATTATGCGCCAAATCGTAACCCCCCCCAAAAAAACTACCAAAAAAAGTCAAGAAATTGAGTCACGTGGGCTTGCTGACGTCACGAACGTGTCCCTATCCACGCCTCTATTACGATTTCACTGTTTTAAAGCTAACTGGACGTTCAAACAGTACGCATAACCCGTCCGTGACGTCACGGCCCAAACTTTCGCGTGCTCAGAACTCAAGCACTGCTTGCAGCAAAACTAGGAACCCGAACACTTTGATCTGAGAATAATTTGAATCACAAAAGTCTAATGAAAGGGTGATGCAACACGTAACATGTAATTAGCATGTGATTGCTTTCCACTTGCTAGAAATGGACGTAATGAGTGTAATGAATCAATGTAAGGTAAAGAGTAATAACATAGAAATAAAATAAGATAAGAAAGCGTTTAAGGGAAGAAATTAATGAGTCTCGTTATCTTATATTGCATCGTCCAAAGCCCGGGCATAAAATACAAAGTTAATTTAGGTGCGCTGGTTAATTTATCACCAACCAATATGTAATATTAACGAAAAGAGCCAGGGCGAAGGGTTAAAGATATGACGTCACTAAGTAATTACTCCGAACCGGTCTGTTGACGACGCTAATTGCTTATTCGATAGTAATTACGACAGGAATCAATTGAGCAAAAATGACTACTCACCAGTTTGTAGGTAACTTGGCGAGATTCCCATACCATAAGCTCTTTTTGTGTTCCTTTCCCATCTTCTTCTTCTTTCATAATTTCTTTTGTTTTTAATTATAGTTTTGGGGAGTTTGAATATTCTGTCAATTTTATTGTAATTTTGTGTTCTGTTCCGGAAAGATTTTTTTTGTCTCTTTCAATCTCGACTTCTTCTAGGACGGCCCACTTTGCCTTTCCGGACGGGTCCCGTGCTAATCCCGGAATTATTGTTGGTGTTACTCGTATTGTTGTTGTTTTTGAGCATTTTCTGGCAATCCTGCTCGCAAACCAAGGATCCGCCCACTAAGGCGTACCGATCGCCAGGCATGAGCTGAGCTTGACATTTCGTACAGGCGAAACACTTGACATGGTACACGCCCCCTGTGGTTCCATTGTTGCCGCCGGTGGGCGGACTGGTATTCGGCGCTCGCATCACGAACTCTGACGCGGGAATCCCTTGACCGCAGGCTGAACACGCCCCTGAGCTTCCAAACAGTCTAAAAAGAGAAACAAGAAAATACAAAAATAACAAATAAATAAATATAAATAATCAACGAAAAAAATATTATAAAAAAAAATAAAAACATTTCGTCTCGCCTTCAACCTCTAAAAGGCAAAAACTGTCTTAGAATACCCCTTTTACGACTCGGAAATGCCCAAATAATTTGTCTACGTCCGGAAATGACTCGAAGAAAGAAACAGAATTAAAAAAAAAATCCGGATTTTTCTTTTTTGCCAAAAATCATATGACGTCATTTCCTACAACTTTCTCTTAAATCCAACGGTCAGAGTCAAGTAAACCTTTCGCTCACTACTCGCACATAAAAAACGCGACCTTCCCTTTTTTTACCAACGAATTTCAATTGCATGACGTCACTCACGGGGTTCGTTATACATTGTGTCCAGTTTTGACCGAGGAAACACTAAAAGGTTAAATCCCCCAGAAAAAAAAATCAGAAAAAGTAAAAGAGGGAAAATAGGAAAATAAATTTAAAATAGAAAAGAAAAAAGGTGGAAGAATTTATACGGCGGTTTCCATCGAAAACTTTTTCCACTCGGGAGTTTTAACTGCATTCTAGCATGCTGACTGTAACTGCATTAATGGGAACTGCACGCGAACCTTGGAAACTCGATATGGGCATTTAGATATGTACCTCGACAAGGGAAAATCTGCCACTGAGGGGGGGGGGGGGGTACTAAAATGAAATACCTAACCTTCTCGATTGTTGGGGAGGGTACCATTGGGGGGTCAAAGAAGGAATCTCTCCTTTGGTTGGGAGGGTAAGGGGATTAAAAGAGGATCAAACTGTGGGGTAAAAAGGGTTTTATTTTTTATGCTCAACCGAATTTCCTGTCTACAATTACCTAATAGTCGTTTGACATGCAAAGTATTCCCTTACCCCCCTCTTTTGGAAATAGATACAGAATAGGTTCCATGGTCCCGGTTGTGCGAATTGAATGAAACGATCCGCCACCACGCATTCAACACACTACACAAAAGGATTTTCCCGCGCCACGAAAACCCCACTGGATTTCGTTTTTCGTTCTGTTTTTCTTTCCACCCGCAATGCTATATTGAGACAGTTCATTATTGTGCTACCTTTACTAAAACGCAAACTTCAAAACTTACCCGAATTAATTAAATGCACACGCTATGTTTATTCCGTCACCTTTGTTTTGCTCTGGGTTATTATTATGAAAAATGGAGGTCCTAAATATCGATCGCACTCTTTTTAAGTATCAATATCGATTTCCCCCCGCTGTACAATCGATAAACACATCAATTCAATACATATATCGAATGAAATGCACTTTACCCTTGTTTATGTTCGATTTGGACGGATTTTGATGTGAATATATAATACAATTAATAAACCGTTTTATAATTAATAACCCGTTTCTACTTTTTGTTAACTTTACTCCGAAAATTTACTAATTTTACAAAGAATTTTACTAAATTTTACTCCGAATGAAGTACCAAAGTTTTACCTAAGAAGTTTCCAGAAAAGCCAGAACATTATGCGCAAATTAGGAGATTAAGAAGGTTAAGACATTATATTAGAGGCTGAGTCTTTATTTGTAAATTCTATTCGAATTCGAATTAAATTCAAACCAAACCAATATCCTGCGATACTAATAATCTTCTTCCCAAAATGTATTAGAAATATTCTGAGAAAAAAGAGATTAGTTAGTTATTTTTTAAGTCGAATGAAAGTAGAATGTTAGATTATACATCCGCAAGTATCGCGTCGGTCTATTTTTTCCCACGAGTATCGTTTTTATAGCGCTGGTTATTGCACACGGATGATACTATTTGGACGATACCGACTCTAAGCCTTTTCCCTCCCAAACAGAAGCAACACACCTGTCCCTCTTCCCAGGCTTGTTTGCCACCAAAACCATCTTGAACGCCTTTCACCTTCAGTTAGAAGACTTACTTTTCTCCTTTTCCCCCGCTTTTCCACAGAATTACAGTACTTCAACTCTTCCCAGGGACTTAAACGCTCCACAACGCGTGCAGTTCCACTGAATCTTTCTATCTTAACAGTATGGTATACAGTAATAATACAACCCTACTAAACTTTCATTCCCTGGACAAATTAACTCTCTTCAAAAATCCCTCAAATTCCACTCAAACATCCCTTCAAAATGCCGAAAAGGACTCTCTTTTTCCCTCTGGTCTTTATAAATTTGTTTAGAAAGATGATTTGGGGCACTTTTATCGAAATTTTTTTCAAAAAAACATCTGAAATTGGACGATTTTGACAAAAAAATTCACTCTTTTCCCCTCCCTTCCATAGAAATTTCTTCAAAGCGACGATTTAGGGCAGAAAAGGCGAAAATTCTTCAAGAAGAAGATTCTGGACATCTTTGAAGCAGAAGATTCAGCGATTTTTGAACTCTTCCTTGGAAATTTCTTTACAAACAATGAATAAAATAAGAAAATCTTACCTAACGTAGTCAGGTCGACATAGAATCATGCCTCCTTTGGTATAACACGAGGCCCCCAATTCCGCCAATCGCGCTCCGCAGCACGAACACTTGAGACAAGCATGGTGCCAGAAACGGTCCAAAGCATGGAGCAAAAACCGCTCGAGGATCTTGCAACCGCACCCTGCACACGCTTTGAGGTTGCCATTATTGGTATTGTTGTGCTGTTCCGTGGGCACGCCCATCATCTGAGGCGGAGGCATGCCGGGGTGGACGCCCATGGGATGGTGTTGCTGTTGTTGTTGTTGCTGCTGTTGTTGTTGCTGCTGCTGCTGTTGCATGGGTCCATTGTTCATTCCATTATTCATCCCGCAACCACCCATGTTTTGCATAGAGTTCATCATGGGTCCGCCGCCGTTCAAACTCATCATGCTCGCGTCACTCATCATTCCATTGTTGCCCATCACTTGACCCGGCCCGGCGTTCATCATCGGCCTGGGTTGCTGCTGTTGTTGGTGTTGTTGCTGAGGATCCATTCCGTTATGCGGATGCATGTGAACGTTGTTAGGAGGCATGCCTCGGTAAGCCAAGTCAGCAGGTGAGCCTGGCCCGTGCTGATTTCCGCCCATCTCGCCGAAACTGAAGTGAGGAGGCATGGGATTCATGGAATTCATCATCTTGTCCTCGGATTTACACCTTGAATGACGAAAAAGAAGGGGTTTTGCATTAGTAAAGCGTGAAATCATTGAATAAATCGAGTAATACTGAATTATGTTGAATTAAATCTGGAATGTATGGAATTATGTCGGAAGATTCCGAAAGAAGAGTCGAATGAAACGGAGCTACATTCACTGAATCGATTAAACGGAGCAAAACTGAATCAGTACTTGAATAACATATGGGATTACATACGCATTGCTAGATGTAACTTCGCAACTCTTCGTAACTCTTCGCAATTTGGCAAATATTATGTTAAGGCTATAGTAAAGCTTAGCTTATTGATGCAAACAGCCACAGATAGCGCTGATGTTTGTTATGATTTTGCAAAGGCCTTGTATAAGATACTAGCTACTGCTTATGATCTTACTAAACTGGCAAACAATACTTGTAATAATCGATAACAAATAAGTCAGCACTTATTACTAGAATCGATTACTAGAACACTTGATTTGATGTTTACAAACTAGTAGAAAAAATTATGCCAAAAACGTCCGATAGGCGTAGTTTTTCAATAGTAAACTGTTGTTCGTTTTTGTTGCCTATTTCGGACACCCTTGCCGTTACCTAATCTCATTTTGGAACAATTAAATATACAAAAATATTCTTCCTTAGCTTATCAACTGAAAAATTTTATGAATCATACGTATAGACTTAACTGTTCTGGACAGAAAGCGATGGATTTGAAGTGCAACTAAACAATAATTTTTAAAATTTCGCGTAATTGGAATCAAGAAGGGAATTAATTTCGGTACAAGTTTGGGATTCACTTGAATCCCTCTTTCGCTAATGAACTGGTCTTTTGCCATCAACTATGGAATAATTAAAGGGAGAAGTTAGGTGGGGGGCTAGTTCCTTAATCCGCTTCCTAAACTTGCAAGAGTTGGAATTAATGTGTAGAAGTCTTGTTGAAAAGAGCGCTCAAACGACCGACTTTACCATCTGCAAGTCAAACTACAGAACTTATGTGTGCAGTTTAAACTAAAACGGAGGAGAATCAGAAACTTGTACCCCCCGTCTTTTAAGTTAGCCAGAACGATCATTTAAGATTCATTATTGGTGGTCCATAGGTTGAAGAGTTGGGGAAGATTCATTATTGGCGACACGACACAAAACAGGTTAGTTTCTGGTGGGTTCTGCGGCACACACCACAACAATGAATTTCTTAAAGGGACAAAAGCATGGACAAAAGTTGCCCTCCGTTTTCGATTGCCAGTCGTTGCAGTTCGCTGCTTCTCCGTAAATCAACTGTTGAATTATTAGCTGCCCCTTTCCGAGTAATCGTTTACCAAGTTCTTGGGTCACTTCTGGAAACCAAAACAAAAGAGAAAAGTCACCAGTGGAAACTATTCTAAATCAGTTTTTCAACATTTTGGGGACTTTTTTTGCAATCACAGCAACTAGGCGCTAAAGTCAAAGTCTTTCCTTGGGGCTCCCGTGACCTAAGCTCATTGATGCGAAAGACCCATAGATGGCGCTGATGTTTGTTATTGATTTGCGAAAGCCTTGCATAAGAAAGTGAGCCAAGAAATAGATCGCTAATCACCGTTTCTACGCTTTTTGCTTCTGCAAAGTACCACCTGTCACCACAGTTCGCTGTAGCAGCACAATATCCCGAATCAAGTCGGAACAAGATTCTCGAAAACGACTCGTCAGATTTGAATCCAAAGTTCCAAACTAAACCAAAAGTTTTCTTTTACTACAAGCTATATAGTGCACAAACAAATGAAAAAAAAATCCTCCACACAAGTTGAGTTTCTGACGACAAGGCAATAGCATGCCATCCGAAGATCCCCTCCCTCCTTTTGGTCCCAAATCGGAAAAGACTAGCCTTGCATCTTTTACACTTCTATATCCTCAGTCCCAAGTGGTTCCTCCATATTGCACGATGTCCAGTTTGTACTTGTTACTACGTATATACTACTAGGTATAAGATATCTACTCTATACCTTTTTGGTCTGCACTGTAATAATAGCCATACCAGATGAAAAACTGAAAAACGAACGTCCCCACAGTGCCAGCCGGAGCTCCTTCCAAATTAATTCCCGCGTTTGGCTACCAATAGACCCCATCACCCTCCCTTCGATGTCATTCAACAATTTAAAGCCCATTTCCCCCAAGATTGAAACTGCTCCCTACACAATTTCATCTTCGCTATCTTCGCTAGATAAACACAACGGATAAACATAAACCCTCTAGTTTCAAAAATACACATTACTATCATACTATCAAACTATTCATGTTAAAACCTTTCCCAAATTGTTTCTTTCCCATTTAAACTTATAACTTATAACACGATCCAATTTTGTTTAATTTATTTCAGCTATTTTTCAATTATTTTTCTTTATTTTTTTGGGGGAAAAGGGAACAATTCTAGCGAACTATCCAGTTCTTCCTTTATCAAGATAGCTTACGCAGGCTCATTTTATTTTATTATTTACTTTGAATTCTTTTTTTATTTATTTGATCTATTATCTTTTTTTTTGGGGCGGGAAATGGAGGAAGGGGGTACCCTTCTTATATTATATTGTAATGTCTGTTTTTTTGAGGAAGAGAGGAACATTAATCTGCCTGCACTTAATAAAAGAGGTCACAATTATCGCCAATTAGATCCAGACATTGTCGGAAACATATGGGCAACCTTCATCAAACTTCATCAAAGTTTTTAGGGCATCCACGATACAACGATATACATTATACCCTCTCTCTATAGTACAGTACTCTAGTATCGGGTCGTAAAAATCCAGCAGCCGTTTTGGCGTGCCTGGCGCTTGTTACCTATCTGCTCGCTTTCCGTGTCAGAGCGAAATAAAAGAAAAAAGAACATGCCGTAATTGTGTTTCTTTTGTTCATTTCCTTGACAGACATAAGAACATAACTATTCTGTTCCTTTTCTTTTTTTTTCATAGCGAATTAGGTTCTAACGCCCTAACCTCCTTACGCTTTTCGTTTTAACCAATTACATTAAAATAATTGTCGCTCGACTTTTTCCCCATTCGATTCAAACTAGCTGGAAAGCGCTACCTTCCCAACCCTCCCAATGTATTTTTTAAATACATTTTTTTCTATTTAAAAAAAAAATGTATAGCTATCATAATATTTTAATAGACATATTTGATCATATTCTGCTTTAATTACATACTTTTTTGAGTTTTTTTTTAACGGCTTGTAGGCTTATTGGTTAAAGGGGGGAGTAAGGTTTCAAAATGAAAAAATATATGTTATAGAAGAGACCAAACTACATGTTCTGGCTGAAGAACCCCTGTCAATTATGCATATTAACCGAGTAATTAATTATTTAGCGGTTTTAGCTTTTCCTTTTAAAACCTTACTCCCCCCTTTAATTGACATTTGATAATATTTTTTAATTACACTACCTTTTGGGAGTTTTTTTTTACAGCTTGTAGTCTTATTGGTTAAATCTCTGCTCATTTCTTGATATTGAAATACCTGGATACAAAAAGAATTCGGGGTGAGGAGTTGGTATAGTCTCCCAATTCATTAGCACGGAATAATAGCTAATTAGAGCGAAAGAGCACAAGTACTTCTGGCAAAGTTGGTGTTCGAAAGTTTCGCAAAGATTCCAACCACGCGGGGGGGATATGTGTAATTAGCAAGGAGCTTTTTCTTCTGGCTCCGCAAATGTTAATTAAAACTAGTTTTTGTTTGCAATTAAAGAAAAAAAAAGTATTTTAGAGCGAATTACCTTAAATGGCATACCTAAACTAATTACTTGAAATATTTGCCAAAACTTCGCAGACAATACAACATGTAATTTGGCGACAACGAATCGAAATCTGCACGGAATTTCCGATAAATTGAATCCTAATTACTCTTCCTATAATTATCCAACTTGTCCTGAAATTGCTCATCAATTTCCTTTCCTTTAATTGTTTTTTGCAACATTTTTTTCTTAACTGCATTTCAATTTTTAGGATTTAACGCAATTTTTCAATTTTTCACATTGGATTTCGATTTCCAGTCCTTTTCACTGAATGTCGATTCTTAACATTCAATTTCGATAAATTTCCTTCAATCTCGGTTTCGGTTTCGCTAATTCGTTTCATTTATTCTTGACCCTCGGCTGTAATTAGTGTATTTAGCTTGATATTGTGCAGCGGACTGGATTGATTCGAGTTCCCCGACAAGCTCAAGAAGCAAAAGGAGGTGCCCCCCCCCCCCCTAAAATTTTTTCCTGATGAGTCACGTGGTTTTTCATCGCCGAGCTCAGCCCACTTGATGCTCTGGTGTGTTCCAACGTGTTTTCCTAACGAGCTCGACTCATAAACACCATATCCTTCAGCCTTGTTTCTAACCCCCCCCCCCCTTCCCCCCGTTATCTTCTCTGTCTACTTTCAAAATCCTAGCGTTAGCTTAATTGCATCCCCCTTTAAACTTCCTCCTAC
Organism: Lepidurus arcticus; assembly: GCA_003724045.1. Classification (NCBI taxonomy): domain Eukaryota; kingdom Metazoa; phylum Arthropoda; class Branchiopoda; order Notostraca; family Triopsidae; genus Lepidurus; species Lepidurus arcticus. The sequence continues at coordinate 71,933 of RJJA01000204.1, forward strand.
CTTTTTCTGTCTCCTTCCATCTCTCCCCTCATTAGTTCCATGTTAGGAAGCTGCTACCATTCCTTTCTTTAAAAAAAAAAATCCAGTAGCCCCTTCATTTTTTCCACCTTTTCAAACACCTGGATGGACTTCGTCTTGTGTCTTGTTCCACTGCTTCAAAAGCTCAACGGGAGTCCCCCTTCCCTTAAAAAAAATTCAACGGAAGCTATAAACCATAAAAGCTTTCTATTCTAATCTCTTTTGTATTTTTTAGCAATTTTTTAATAAAAAAATCTTTTGATTTTTATGTTTTTATGGTAAGGGGGGAGTCTTGTTCCACTGTTTCAAAAGCTCAACACTAGAGTCCCCCCTTCCCTATTATTTAAAGTGAATTTTTCCCTTTTTTTGCGTAAAGAAATTACAAAAGTTTCTACGGAAGCTTATTAGAATGCAGCCTTTCTCTTTTTTTCTCTTTTACAATTTGTTGAAAGTTTTTTGAATTTATTGTACTTAAAAAAAGTTTTTACATTTTACTTCTGTTGTTTTCTCGTCAAATTTTCATTTTGAGGGGTTTTGGGTCGGGGGGGGGAGAGGGGAAACCTATCGGACAGCAGTATGCTTCTTTGCGTTTCGTGACAGGAGCATCATATGCATATATAAACGGACTTTGGGGACATTTGAGAGGGAGAAATTTGGGTCTTGGAGTTTTAAACATGGGAGCCCAAAAGGGACGAAAAGAGAGAATAAGCGGAGGGGGTTCGCTTATGCTTTCTGTATGCATTAAAGAAGGTCTTGGTACAGTACTTTTAAGGGAATTTCAATGTTTGGGACAAATCTCCCAACTGGCTCGGAATCTTTGTCGAGATGACAACGTACAGCGTCTGCACATTAGCCGGCAATTTACCATGGCATTTGTGGAGTTTTTTCTTCATTTTTCATTTTTTCTTCCCGGTCTTTGTCGCTTTTTCTTTCTTTTTTATCAGTTTGCATGGAAGTTTTTGTCTTTTTTCACTCAACAAACCTTTCCCTCAATCCATGGGTCTTATCATGCGACGCTAGAAACTACTTTATACTCTTTCGATTAAAAGCGCTTAACATTCAAACGTGTTAAATACAGAACAGAATGGCTCAAACTCACCTTCAGATCCCAAAACGTGGGGTTTGAAACCAAAACCTTGTTCCCCTTTCTTGCTCTTATGAAACGAAACTTCTGTTCACTTTTGTTGCTTATTCCAGGAAGTTTTATCGTTTTTTTGGGTGTATTTTAGTTTCTTTCCGATGTTTTTTTAGGAAAGTATTTGGGAAAATGAAGACATTTATCTAAGAAAGTATAAGAGGGATTCGTGGAATCGGACAAAACCGGTCCAAAACAAGAAACTTGACCGGATAATGTTGAGTGATCGCCTTATCGGTTATGTCATACCCCTTTTACCAACAATTAAGCATTTTTTATAGAAAAAAATTACATTTATACACAATTTATAAAAAATAAAGTAAAAAGGATACAAAAAAGATATAACTAAAAAAATATTTTAAAATAAAAAACAGATATAATAAAAAATAAGTTTACATTACAAATATGTTGATGCAGAATTTTATCATTTTTTAATTAACACAATTCAAGTTTAAGGACAATAATGACATTGAATTGGACCGATGTACGTTGAGAAAGGAACGAAATTCTGACAAGAAGAACACTGGGCAGCAATAGCCAACAATGGAAAAGAAAACTGCCTTTCTTTGAGAAGATGAAAGGCTTTAGCTTCAAACATATTTTCCATTTCAAGGATCCAGATGGCAACGCGACACAAGGACGCCGGGACCCGACACGAAGACGCCGACACAAGGTCGGGCCCCGACAGAAGGTCGGGCCCCGACAGAAGGGACGCCAGGTCCATAATCTTGTAAGGGTCCAACATAATTTCGAGTTTTAAAAGTCGCTGCTCATTGGTTAAGCGCCAATGCGATTAGAAAGTGCTTAATTCGTAAAAAAAATACGACATAAGGAATCCGGACCCCGACAGAAGGACGCCAAACCTAACCTCGCCTTATGACGTACTTTTTAATACGGTTTAAGCAGTTTGTAATCTCATTGGCGAATAACCAATGAGCAGGCTGTTTGAATTCGAAATTCTATGGGTCTCTTTAAACGATTTTATGGACCTAGCGTCCTTGTGTCGCGTTACCTATGATATGCAATAGATCTTCTTTTTATTCTTGGGGGGGGGGCGGGGAGAGGGGGAGAGAAAGATGTATGGAAGGCATATTATGGTTAATGAAATGGAGGAATGAAGGATTTTCTTGATTCTCGATTTGATTGAGGCAAGATCGAATCGATTGTCCTGATTTCCTATTGTTACACAATTCCATTGGTTGAACAACTAAAGCTTCGTTAGAGAGAAAGGAAAGAGAGTTTTGAGATTAAAGGTGGAAAAAAGTTTGTTATGTCTTGCACACGCCCTTATCTGTGTATGTGTCATTAGAACTTTTGCCAAGTTGTCAACTTAGCAATCAGAATTGACATGACATGTTTGGGAGGAAGGGGGGGGGACGGTGTTCGTTTTGGCCAATTCAGTCGTCATTTGTTTGCTATTGTTGTTAATCGACTCCTATAGTTGAAACATACAAAAAAGACCGCGCTTTTCAAGGTTCATCTTCTTGCTACCCTCCGAAAAGGGATTTTCTTTTTTCTTTTTTTTTGGGGGGGGGGGGTCTTTTTTTGGCAAAGTTTCATTTCATTTTGAGAAGGACTTTGACTTGAAATCAGTTCAACAGAAAATTATTGTCTTATTGTTGGGGACGGCTCTTTCAAGGAACCCCAGCTTGCCCCAGGCGGTGTTAAGAATAGCTCGCAATTAACCCCCCGAAATGGGTGGGGATTTTTTTAAGGGGAAGTTTTGTCCAAGGTCCTCCAGTCTCTCTACACTGTGGTGTTTTCCGTGACATTTCTGCGGAGACATTAAAGAAGGAGGTTTAAATTGTTTTTAATCGAGAAAAATAGGGTTTTTGACAAGACGGGGGTCTTAGCTTGAAATTTTCATTTTCATTGCAAATAACTTTGCCTCATAGTCCTTAGTCAGAGAAATTATGAGTCTGAGTCTGATTATGAATTGTTGAGTCTGATCTGTTCACTGTTGAGAAAGAAGCGTTTAGATTCCGAAAAGTTTTGATTGTTGAAACCTTTCTGGCAGGTTTGTCATTGAAAGAACGTCATTGTTGAACCAGAGCTTTCTCGGTTAAGAGGCTTCCATTGTTGACAGAAAAGCATCTGGACGGAAAGTAAACACAAGAACGACCCGACAAAAGGACGCCGGACCCGACATTTGGACGCAAGACCCCGACATAAGGACGCCGGACCCGACATAAGGAAGCTAGACCCCGAAAGAAGGACGCCCTACATGACATATGGACGCCGGACCCGACATAAGGACACCGGACCCGACATAAGGACGCCGGACCCCGACAGAAGGATGCCGGACCCCGCGACAGGAGGCCTAACCTGACATAACCTGGCTTAACTTAACCAAACTTAACCTTGTGACGTATATTTTAATACAGTTTAAGCACCTTCTAATCTCGTTGGCGCTTAACCAATGAGCAGAGACTTTTAGAACTCGGAAACTCCGTTGGTCCCTTAATCGATTATGGACCTAGCGTCCTTCTGTCGGGGTCCGGCGACCTTGTGTGGAGTCGTCCTTGTGTCTAATTCCCATATCACAGTTCACGAAATGAAAGAAAATGAATTAATGAAATCAAGATTTATTTTTTCTTGGGGGAGGGGGGTGGCTCTACTCCCCCCCCCCCGCTTTGGGAAAGAAAAGAATTTCCTCTCGTGATGGTTATTAAAAAAAAGATTTCTGAAAGCAAAGGATGAAAGCTTTTAAATCTTACTTGAATGCTATACAACGGACAGCACTCGTAAGTCGCCTCCAGCGGAGGGGGCGGGGCTATCAATGTCTTAGAAGATAAACACTAATCATCTTTTCTTGTTTTTTTTTAACCTTCCTCGCGAGAAGAATGAAGAAAAGAAGACAGAAGACATCGGTTATAGCCCCTCCCCTTTATCCTCACGCATGGAGCCAGTTGAGCTTTAACCCCGCCTCTTTTGGAGCTTTAATCCTCGTTTCAGTGCTTTTTTCTTCTTTCGAGAGTCTTGTTCTACGTTCTTATTTGCTTTCTAAATCAATCCCGAAACGTTATTCTCCATTAAATTACTTTTTGGGAAAACTGAGTGATTAATATGCAACCGATTATGCTAATCAAGCTCCAATTTCCGTTCCCATCCTTTTCTTTAAGACACGAAACTTGTTTTCCTCCATTTTTTTCATTCGATATCCTTTTGTCTTTTCCTTTTTATTTTTATGAATTTGCATCTTATTTTTTTCATTTTGTCATTTCAAAAAAGGGTTGGATTTTCACCCAAAAAAGTCCAAATTCTGCCAAAATTCTCCTATTAATTTGAATAAAAGATGATAACAGGTAGCTAAACCAATTCCCAAACGTGTCTCTTCCTTTCATTTTCTTCAGTAAAAACGTTCTAAGGAAATAATTCTGCAAAAAAAGGAAAATACTTCGGAAAAAAAATAGAAAAATGCCAAAAAATGGCATAATTTTTAACACATCACTTCGAAATTCATCCAATTTTTAGGATCCCATGGTACTAAAGACTGTAAAAACGGAGAATCGCACGTCGTTCAAGGTGTCGTGCTAATGACTCGCTCGTAAAAAAACACACAACCCTACTCCAAATGATGCCCCCCTTCCCTCCCCCCAGGCTTTAACCGATATTAGGTCTCAAGGTAGATGTGTGTGCCGGTCGGCGCGACACGTCAATAATGTGTCGCGGAGGGCGACATCGAGTTCCTCCCTCCCACATACATACACATACATAACGTTAGGACATGTGATAGCAAGCACATGGTCGTCGATTACCGATACCTATTCTCCTATATACCTTTCTACCTCAATTCATTTGTAATGAAATATTTATCTTGCGGCGCGCGTGTTATGGACTAGACCTCCCTTTCTCCCCCAAATAATGAAAATGCAATTGATTTTTTATACTTTTTGTAATTTTGTTTAAAAAATAAATTTTCCAGTTGTTTAATTAACGCATTCTTTTGTGCTAATTCAAATGTTCGCACAACTAATTAACGTGCTAAATCGAACCAACATGGCGATTGAGCGCCATCTTGTCATTTCCGGTTCGTTCCATGAGTGAATATGCAAATGAAGGCTAATTTTCCAGGAATCGGAAATGTGGAAATAAAAATTGGGAAATGCAAAATTGCTTAACTATTTAAATAATTAAATGGAGTGAAAAAATAATTAAAAACGCATTCCGATGGATTGAATTGGAGCGCTATCCGAATTTAGACTGAATTAAACAAGATAATTAAATTGCCATTAAAACGCATTTAAATTAAAAATAAAAGGAATTAATAACTTATAATGAACTAAAAACGAATTAAATCGTATTATATTTCATACCTATTCCATTCTTCCTCCCGTCTACCTTAGCTTAGTGATGCGAAGCAGCCACAGATGGCGTTGATGTTTGTTTTTGTTTTGCGAAAACCTTGTGCAATAGTGGGCTAAGCTAGATACGGGCTAAGATGTATACGGAGCCTTACGCAGCAAAATTTTATGTTTAAAAGCGTATCAAACAAATCGAACTGAATGAAAAAGAGAACTAAATTGCCATAAAAAGCATATAAATTAAACCTTGCCCCCTTGTCATTAGCTCAATGTTGTTAAGTTTTGCACATCATGTGCAATGATGCACAATGACTAATAAATAGATTGGCAATAGGCTATTGCCTACGCCGATTAATAAATGAATTTTTTAAAAATATAAGGAATGAGTCAGCAATAGAAATTTTTGACAAAGTATATAGAAAAATTAAAAATGTACATTTGGATTCCCTTAGTAAACAAGACCAAAAGAAGTCATTCATGGAAATTCGTGGAAAACGTCATGAAAAAATTACGTAACAAAAATTGAAATTCAAGAAAGAAAAAAAGGTCGTTTAAAAGACAATGCCGCAATTCCCTATGGCTTCCCGATGTCAAAACCCTACTTCTGTCTTCCATTTCTCTTCCTTCCAGACACTCGGAAAACCAGGTGAAATGGCATTGTCTCGTGTGTGCCAATTAAGCTCCCATTATCTCATTGACTTGGCTAAAATCTTAGTAATTCCTGTCTTCCCTCTTCCTTCCCTCCCTCGCCTACAACAACGAACAGCGCAAGCTTCCGTTAAAATCTTCCACTAATTACTCCTCATGACCCATGATCCTTTCTGCACTTACCGGAAACACTCTAAACAACCCTAAAAACATCGATAATTGAACCGGAAATTCCCCACAAAAATACACCAAATAAAACTAAACCTCCTTTTTCACCAACATAAATTTAAAAAGTAAGCACAAAACGTAGTTAAATTCCATCAAAAATACATTAAATTCCAATAAAATAAAAACAAAATTACACCAAATTCAAAATTCTCCCCAACAATTCAAGTGGCATATACATGTACCTATCGGATCTCAAGTAGTTAAGCTAGACCCATTCTTATTGTCTATCGATGCATTGTAGGAAACATCCATATCCTCTCACTAACGTGAGGGGGGGGAGACATTTTAATTGCCCTGTCATTATGCATCTCTCTCTCTTCTTTACCCCCCCCTCCTTTACCAACTTTTTCGCCCGGTTTTTCCTTTTTACCTCCCCCTCTTCCTCATTAGTATGCACTTCTCTTCCTTTTCCCCTCCCTTCCCTCCTCCTCATTGACCCCCTCCCTCCCCCCCCCTTTTTCAACGTCTGCAATGTTGACCTTGGCTTCTCCGTTTTTTTCCGTTGGTCTTAATCGCTAATTACCCATTTCATCTCCCTCAATGAAATTTCAACTAATTGAAAAAAAAAATTATTTCTGGTAATTAGCGTCGAAACGAAATCAAAAAAGGTAAGAAAAAAAGAACCAATTTCGACCATTTCCTGTACTCACTATTCACTATTGGAAACGCGTTTAAAGTTCTTCCAAGTCCATCTTACCTATTCAATCCTCCTTTTCTCTCGGTTCCGTCTTCTACTTCTTCATTCTACTTTGCTTCTATGCCGACATACTTGTTCAACACCTTGGCCCAAGGCATTCATGGTCCCCTGAACAAATGACAGCCTTGGAGAACGCGACGGACCCGAGACCCAACCCCAGCACCTCTCTTTTCTCCAGCGAAGGGAGCAAAACGCAGCCCCAAAAGCGCCAACAAAGAATGTCTTCCCATACCCCCCAAACCCCGACTCTGCCCTCCCCTTCCAATGCGTCTATTTAGCTTGGAAACGTTCACCAAACCAAACCCAAACCAACCCAAAAACGACAAACTAAAGAACAAAATTCCCCCAATTTAACAACGAGAACATTTGCACATTCAAAACTTTCTTTTAATTGTCTTAATTATTCATGAAATTTACGCCTTCATTATACACACAAAGATTCCTACCCACGGAAAATGAAAAGATTCATTTTCTTCCTTAACATTATACAAAAATTGTACAAAAATACTCGAATAAATAGAATTTCCCAATGAATTATTTGAATACTTGATGACATCCATCGTCAAATTCTTCCTTAAATAGTATCGAATAATACAGAATACATTGGATTTCCCAGTCAATTAGTAATACTTGATAAGTAACTATGACGAAAACCCCCACTTAATCTCTGATTTGATAGGGGAATACAGTACTCGGAATAAAAAGAATTTCCCAATCAATTCCTGTAATCCTGATAAATAACGAAGACGAAATCACTTACGTATTAGAACTGTCTTCATTTGATTCGAGTTGGGAATTGATCTGCTAAGATGATTAGGTAGTTTACAAATTGCCATAAATTCCACACTTTTAAGCTTCTTCAAAACTTACAATTCTTTCAAATTCCAATCAACTCCTTCGCTCCTTTGGCAACAGGCTTATGCTTATACGGCAATAAAAAAAATCCTTTGCTCAAAATCGCCTTAAACTTTAGTCTCTTACCCATCAAGTAAGTTACCCCATAAAAGTAAGCAATTCCGTGAAAAAACTTCCAATTAGAATGGAATTCTACCTGTACTCAATTTTTAATGGTTTTTAAACTAATTCCAAGCGTCACCTAATTTCATTATAATTAAAGCAGAAAATTCCCCCCAAAATATCTTCCATTTCCTTATCATTTTTATTTCTGCGAAATAAAAAGCTTCAAATAATCTACAATCCCCACTATCTTTAAGAAAATACGAAGAAACTAATCCCTTGCAACTTTCCTACAACTTTAAAATGTCCTTATCTAGGCCTCTAGATCAAGATAAAGCGAACGAAAAAAAAAGCTTCTTTGTTCTCTATTTCTTGGGCTTCACCCCGGATCTAGTTTGAGAACGAAACAAATCTTCCCTTTACAAAAAAAAGTTTCCCTTAAGTCATTAACCTTCCAACCAGGTAAAAATTTAAGAAGAGGGGGGTACGTACCTATAGGAATAAAAACCTCAACGGGGCGTAATACGCCAGTTTACCTTCTGATTATCAACTTGTTAACATTTTCTCTTACAAAAATTAGATTTTCAAAGCGAGGATTTAAAAAAAAAACGGGAATCTTTCTTAACCCCCTAATTAAATTTCCCCCCCTGCCACGCTTCATCATCTATCTCTTGATTCATCTTTCGGCCCTCAAGTTCAGTTCCAGTTCCCATCGCTTTTCCAACAATACCCCTCAAAAATGGGGAGAGGGAAGAAAATAAGTTTAAAAAATAAATTTAAAAAAATTTATCTTGTTGGTTTAGAAAGCTTAAACAAGACAGGTCAGGCTAAGTTGACACGTTGATTGCTCTTTGGAATGCATACAATGGTGCCAAATATCGCTCTTCAATCGTTATTACGCACAGATATAAAAAAGGAATGAAATTTGAAAGCGAAATGCAATAATTTGATTTTTTGGGGAGAATAAAACAAGAAATTCAACAGAAAAAAATGAAGTTAATACAAAACAAAATGATTACTAAAAAGGAATTCCGAACGACTGCAAGAGTGTAATTACTACCTGAGATGCGACAAGACACAACATAAGGATGCCGGACCCCGACATAAGGGTGCCGGACGCGACAGAAGGATGCCGGATCGCGACATAAGGATGAAACCTAAAATGACCTAACCTAACGAAACTTAAGCTTGTGACGTATTTTTTTAATACAGCGTAAGCACTTTCTAATCTCGCTGGCGCTTAATCAATGAGCAGACTTCTTGAATTCGAAATTCTATTGGTACCTAAACATTATGGACCTGGCGTCCTTGTGTCGGATACATGAATTAACTCAGATCAAGTGATTTAAGGTGTACAAAATGTTTTTTCTTTACGGAATTTTTTCCTGGATTTTTGTCGCGTTTAGTTTGAGCCTCGCAGCGCTCTTTTCATTAGAAGGTAATTAAGCCAGCGCTTACTTATTTTAAGAATGCGAAAGCAGAACATTTAACGAAATTTATGTTAAAATTCCGAATTAAACCTGCACTTTCAACGATGACATTGGATTCGTTACTGAAATAAGGGAACAAAAGTTAAGCGAATAAAGAAATTGGACATTTTAAAAATAAGGGGAAAATAAGTTAATTAAAGGAATTAAATGGAAATTACAGGAATTCAATGTTCACTGACCACTATAGGAATGAATGTAATGTCTTAGGAATAACATAAGGGTTTTACAACAATATCGGAACGATTTGAGGGGTTTTCACCTCTTCTTCGTTCCATCTATTCTCTCCTCTCCTTTTCCTTTCTCAATCGTCAATTTCAAGGGTTTTTTATTACACGCGAGTTCAATGATCGGTCACTTTTGTGATTGTCCAGAGCTCTTAACAATGCTTCGTAGGCATTGGTTTGGAAACAGCTGAAACAGGAAATGTTAAAGAAATTCCAAATCTGAAAAGGTCAGTCAGCTTACCTTATCGGGTAAAAAGGGACAAATTTGGCGCGTAAAGAAAAAAAAACTTAAGAAAATCTTGTTTCGCTCTGCATTCCAATATGACCCCCTCCCCTTTTTTTATCTCCCCCAAACAGGGTTGAGGTATGTCGTACAAGTTTAGGGTCATCAAATCATTTGTCTGATTGGGAAATTTCCAAATTATGTAACTTTCTTTTATTTGACTTCAAATTTGTAAAGACTTTTGTTACTCATTTCATACCCAAAACTAATTTCCATAATGCTGCGAATTTGGGGATACATTATGTTAATTATGCTAATTCCTTGAATTAAAAAAGTGCTGCTAGATTAAGAATCCCAAAACAGATTGTTCCCTTCATGTAAATATTAGTAACATAAAAAGCTTATGCAAATTTTAAAACTTGTCTACGACAATTGAGTTACGCTTGTCATACGGATACGAAATTATGACGTGTAACGACATGTAGTATGACAATTACTGTTAATTTGCAAATAAATCCCAATTTAACGACCGGAATTCACATTGCGGTGAAAAAAGCCCGCACGTGTCGTAAAACTCGATCTCAAGGCTCTACCTCAAGATCTTCGTACAAAAAAAAATTCTTTGTAATACAAAGATTTTTTAGTAAAATTACTTGAAGATAAATTCATTTGTAATACCGAGATTTTACGAGATTTTTTTAAATACAAAGAGAAAATAAACTGAAATGTTTTATGCTGTAATTGTTTAATGACGTTTTCATTATTGTCATAAGGTCTAGCCCCCTTATGATTGTCCTTAAACTTGCCCAAAATCACCTTCTTTCTCTTATTCTTGTTCTAAAATGGTTTTCCTATGTTTGCAAACAGTTATAACACATCTTACGACTTTACACGCATCACTTGGAACTACACAACAACCTTATGACACAGACTTTAACCCTAATTGCTTAATAATTCGTCCCAACATACACGAACTGAACCTATTTTTCGTTTTGTCACAAGATACGTCCTACTATTAACTAAAAGAACGCTTACAGACATAACAACATTACGACCAAACACAACTACAATGTATTGTTATAGAAAATTCTCAAAATTTCCAAGAAATTTGTCGAATTTTCAAGAAAAATCTCAAAATTTTACAAGAAAATTCTAAAATTTTCAAGAAAATTGTCATCTGAGATAGTGGAATGAAACGTCACGCGAAGACCTTACGAAACTGCTTACTTTTCTCGACTTCTCAAAATTCTCAAATCTCAAAACTCAAAAGTCTAATTATCTCTTAATTTTTATCGAAAAAGTCTCAACTTTTTCAAGCGTTTAAAAACCTGCCATAATCAATCTCATAACGTAACTCGTCGTAAGAACCTTATACCAACTTATATTAACAGAAATAAATATTTTATTTAATAGACTATTTTTCTTATTCAGACAATTTCCTACAAATTTCGCCTGAGAGTTTTATCAATAGTCGTCATAAGAACCTTACGACAGGCCTTACTTCTTGTTGGAGTCCTTCACTCGCAATAACTAAAGGAAACATAAGAAAACTGAGACCCAAGGAACAAGTTTAAGGGAACACTAACGTTATGCCTATTACCCTCCTTCCGATTGGTGGCTTTTGCCAATTTGGCGTCTGGAGCGCCTCGCGTAAGCACAATTAGTCAGCTAATTAACCTTCCATAAGACAAAACTGAACAAACAGCAGCCAGATAGAGAGAGAAATAAACCAGACTTACCTGGAATGTTGATTAAAACCTTTGGTTTTATAAAAAAAAACTGCGTGGCTCCTTCAAAAGTAAAAACCAAGCAAAAAAACACTCCGCTTGTTTATAGGCCGCCCATTTTTTCTATTTTTTTCTTTCCAGGGGTTTTAATAAGGTCACTCTCAACTTGAGAAACACTGGGCTTTTTTTTATAAGGGTCTTATGCTTTGGACCAACGGCAAAAGCGCTAAGAGAAAGTGTGAAATAACTTTTTAATCCTCGTTTTCTTGGTAGTTTTAACTTAAACCACTTGTGATTAAATCAGTTTTACTTTTCCTTAATAGTTTCTCCGAAGAATGAGAAACAGGTTTGAGTTTGGTGGCCAACAGTGAATTTAAGAACGCCAAAAATTCTTTGTTGGAATGGGACGAAATGTCACATTTGCACGTGGCTAGTTTAGCCCCGCAAGTCCGGCCGAATTTGGCAGCAGCCACATGGGGAGGTGCTTCCAAGTTGGGGGAAAACAACTACTACACCGGACTTGTCACGCTAAACGGGCGAACAAAAAGCCAGTCCCATCGCACGGCCCAGCTCCTTCCACCATGGTCTCTCCTTCTACAAGTACTCGCAGTCACTCAACACAGACAATCCTTTGTTTTTCCCGTGAAATTAGTTGTAGACGCTTATGTGGTATGGCTAGAAGTTTCTCCTGGAACTTTTACACTAATGGCTGCTAATCTAGTCCAGCTTTAGCCCACTTTAGTCTCTTGTTAGACAAAAAGCAAAATAAAGCACAAGCAAAAAAATATGCTTAATTCCCAGTCTTCAATTGTAGGTCACTCGCTGTTAAAAACAAGAGTTTGTAATGCAGCAACACTTGGAGTAACTTGTAAATATGGCAGACGAGAAAGAGGAAAACTTTATGCGTGCAATTTGTCTGGATCGCTTGCTTTTGAGACACTCGACGCTTATGTGGCGGCGAAGCGTTCCCAGCCAAACGCTATATACAAAAGAGGGTTGCCTTGGGCCGTAGGCGCCAAAGCTTAGCACCTGCGCTCCACTGCTGACCCGTGCGCTTGTGCGGACCGTGTCTGCCCGACTTGGGTTCGGTTCGGCTTCGGCTCAACCCAAGCCTGAGCACACGCACACCCGCGCGCCTGTAAGCAGTCATAGGATGAGCTTTATACCGTGATACGCAAAAAGTCTTACACTGAATCTGTAATAGATTTGTCTTTACAAAAACTCTTGACAGTAATGTAGCTAACATAATTAACTAGTAGAAACCAATATTAAACTTTTAATTAATTGCTTAGATAATGTTTAAAATGCAAAAGCAATATTGCACCTAGGCGAAAAAGAAATAAAATTTTGAAATGTGTTGACTAGTAGATATTATTTAACGACGCATTAAAACATTATAGGTGCATAAAGTTACAATCATTATAGTTGTATAAAGTTAATACACTTTATTGGCTTAAACAAAATCCACGCAAATTGAGTAAATGATCATTCAAACGACAACGGACGTTTTATGCGCAGAAGCTATGCGCGTTCATCCAGGTTTCTAACTACGAAACGCTAGCGCAACCTTGCGGTAATTCAGGCAAAGTAATTTAAAACTTTCGAATTTCTATTTTACTTTTGAGGTTTCTCGCCGTAACTCGAAACCTAACCCAAACCGACCCCAAAAGTGACGATTTTTCATTCCTGACGGCAGGAAACAGTGAAAATGAAGGGTTTGAAGGGGTCACGTTTAGGGTACGGAAACGGGAAGTTGTTCCATACACAGACAGGCATGGATAATTATAACCCAATGCCTGCATTACTTATTCCAGCTTTAAAAAGAGTTGCATGCAAGGTGCATTTTGAAGCTCGAAAAGCTAGGATTTCAGCTAATAATTCCAGAAATTCATACGTAATTACTCGACCCCGAAACGGAGGGAATTCATTGTTCCCGTTGATGTATCTCAAGACTTGCTTCTTGCTTTCTGCCCTGATCGAGAGGGAGGAGGAAAGGGGGTTGGGAAACGCGGCAAGTTTTAATTAGTTGGCTCTTTCTCCTCACTTTTAATGCCAATCATGCACATTGCAAGAAGGTTAATTAATGACGTTGGCCTTCATTAATTAAAACAATAGCTAGGGCCCCAGACACCATATAGTAGCTTTGGCTGTTTCCGACTCCACTAAAGTTCCTATAGAAGAGCGAGCGGAGAGTCAGAGAGTGAGAGAGTCGCAATGAAACTTTTGGAGAGACGATAATAAGCCGAGTTGCATATGGGAGCGTTAATGAGACTAATTAAAGGCCGCCTGCTGTATCCCTCCTTTCTGCACCGTGGAATTAAACCATCCCTCCAAAACGTTGAGGAGTTAACTCTCAGCCAAAAGATCCGCCAAGGCCCAAGTTTCAATGCGAAGAAGACCCCCCTCTTGATAGAATCATTCAGCTGGAGAGTTTTTAGCGAAAATGACTGGCAAAAACGATGCTTTCTCATTTCCCTGAGAGCCGTATGCATCGAAGAGGGGGGGGCAGGTAAATCTACAAAAAAAGGATTTAATTTGTATAATCCAGACACGAGGTAACCCAAAGTTATCTCTCTCTCTCTCGGCTCTTATTCTTACTCTTACTCTTACTCGGTCGAGTTGATGCTATTTCGCACCCACCATGTCATTCGCCAGTATATGCAACTGACGGTGCGCAACGGGTGAAGTAGGGGGGTTGAGCTAATTTATTAACTTTTAATTACGCTAATGTGGGAAAGGAGAGCAACGAGCAGCTACCCCAAACCCACCAACTTTAATTAATTTACTCGGGATACTTAAATAAACTGGCTCACGCTCTCTGTTTTATTGCTCCAATATCAAAGTTGCTTTATAGCGGCCTCCACTGGCCTGCACTCCGGCGTTTGCGTTATGAGAAAAACTCGCACTGCAAAAAAAACAACAAAAATTTAGCTTAAAATATCCCAAGGACAAAAATCTAATTCAATCTCGTCCATTACCTTGATTGCTCTTCTCGTCGAGGGCCCACGAGCAATCCTCATCAGCGAGAGAGTATTAGAAACTTTACCTCCCCCCCCCTCTTTTATCTAGTCGGGGTATCGTTTTGTGGGAAAGGTATCGTTAGAAAGGGTATAGTAATACCAGGCTTGGTAGTAAGGTAGATAGATACCTTCCCAAAATCTGGATCATTAACACGCGCTAATCGCTGCCGCAGAATAGAATTAAAACCAGCTTTTCCGGGGGGGGAGACTTGGGCAAAATCTAAACATTTGTAGGGGTTCAATTGTCAATTGGTCTTAAAGGATGTAATCTGAGGTCGGAATCGCCTAGATCGGATAAAAAAAAGGAACAGATACCTTCCTTCTGGTTCCCCTTGCTCCCATACGATACAATAAGAAGAAACAGAAAAAAGTGGGAAGAAAGAATATTTGGCCTTTCAGGTTTTATTCTGGGCCCGTGCATGGCCAATTAGGGCGTCTTTCGACCGTCTGATTGCGACTCATTAGTAGCTCTTACTCACAGGGGGATTCTCTCGACATAGTCCACATTCAACACACTATATACGTCAGAGCGAGCGCTAACAACGTTTTTAACCTTCCCCCTCTCTTCCTCTCCTCCCAATTTGCTAGTGTCTCTTGTAATGAGCGATTAAGCATTAACACGAGTGAAGAAAAGAGAATTCAAGACATATACTCACATTTCAAGCCAGTTCCCTGTTTCAAACAAACCCCCCAAACGGAAAAACGGCTACGTCATCACAATCGATCAAGAACAATTCTAACGGACGCTTCCTTCCAGCTAACGCACGAACGCCGAATGCAAACCTTATTCGCTTCCAACATGGCAACCAAACCTGCGAACCGCGTCTCGCCTAGCGTAAACGAAGGATATACATTACGGAAGTTGGCAAGAATGAAAAACAATGCGACGATTTAGACTACAAATAAAAGTTCATTGACCTGTAGAGAGTTTAATTACTTAGAGCTTTAAAATACATAGCTAAAAGACCATCATTCCTTCTAATACATGCCAGTTTAGACCGTTTGACAGATCATATATAACACAAATAAAAATAAATATTTAAAAAAAAGTTTTTAGCTTCCAGTTGAGGACTTGCAGCAATAGTAACTCAGTCAATTATTTTTAAAGTACAGACGTTACCTTAAGGTACATAAGGTAAATTCTGCATCACTGAAGTTATGAATTTAAGGTTACTTCAAGCGGATGGGAATGCGAGTTATTAGTCACTTCTGTCTCTGATCAGGCTCATGCTTTCTTGTACACATCACTACAAGGTTTTTAACCTTTAAGAATGTTTAATGAACCTCTTGTATCAAATAGAATTGGACATTGAATTGATTACGTTCTTTATAAAATTATCTTAGTAGAAAAAAACATGGTAGAAATGACCAGTTTCGATAGAAAAGGGGGCGACACACGACACAAGAGGGCGACACTTTTTTGTCTCTCTTTTTCTCTAATGCACTGTGTCAATTCATTAAGACAATTTCCATCTTTTTGTAGATCTATACTTAATACTTGGGGAACAAATTATTTCTCTTGTATACGCTCCACTCACTTTCCTAGTGTGTGCCTTTTAATGGGACCCTCATGCACACAAGTCTCGTAATTGGACTGGAGAAACGCCTAATGAACTCTCTCTCTCTTTAAACTCTTCATACCACCCACCACCCTCTTCGCCTTTTGATTCACATTAAGTCAAACTAAAGTCAAGAATGCCCCCTAACATTTTTTCCTCCATCCTCCTCTTCCGATATTCTCAAAACATATCTAATCTTTCTAAATAAATTTCTTAAAAAAAAGTTTTTGTCAATTTAAGATAAGAAAAACCAAAGCCTGGAAAGAATTGGAAAAGCTTGCAACAAGAGAAAAAGCGAGGTCGTTAAGATTGCCATTCCTCAATCCTTCCGACTCACTAATTAAGCCATTAGAGTCGAGAGCCCACTTGGTCGGTCCCATGCCATGCATAGCAATGTCATTCCCTATTACCTTCTTTGACTCGCTATCTATCCCACGTGAATTTAACTCCCTTCACCCCACCCAATCCACCCATCCCTCAACCCTCTATCAAACGATTGTTTCCCTCCACGGGACATCATCTCTTATCTCTTCAAAACTTTCCATCTTCTTTTTACTCCGCTTTCAGTCCCTCTCTTGCTTATATTTCCGCCATTTCCGCCATTTCCGACATTTTGAAGTTGTAATCGTAACTGAGCTTAAATGAACGAGGAAATTTAAATATGGGTTCCGAATGAATCAAATTGGGAGAGTTTGGGACTTCTGGACCACGTCAATGTTGTATAGAAAGCTCCCTCAAACGTGACAACTTTTTGGGCAAACTAGAATTGAATTCCGGGGGTTTTCTAACGTTGCTCTCAGGTTTGGAATCTAGAAACTTGCACATTAAAGGGCCCGTGAAATAGGTTTCGATCCAAAGTCTCTCAACGCATAAAGACGTCTACAAACGAAGACGGCAAACTTCGGCTAAGCTTTGAACAGAGGTATATGGTTGCGTGCGCGCTAGAACCTAAGAGGTTGCTATAAGTATAACAATTCCACTTCTTTCAGAAATACCCGTCCAATAACTAGACAGCGAAAGAAGTACGGAAAGAAGAGCTAGAAAAGTTTGGAAAATTCTAGATGAAAAGGTTAAAAATTCTAGGTTAAAACACGCTGCATGGCTCTAGCCTAGTGATAAAGGAAGGGTTTTCAATGCCTACGCGGCTCCTATTTATATGGCCAATAATTCGACCGAAGTAAATGGAAAACACTCGATTAATATGAAGCAAATTCATGAATATATGAAGCTAGTTTATGGAATATGAAAATAACTCTAGTATTTACACAAAATAACCTTTCCTAGCGTAAAATATCCTCAACTGCATGCTGTTTTTCTCTAAAGAATGTAAACACATGGAATTAACTACTGTGTAGTAAACAAAACAACAAATGAACTAGGTTGCTAAAACGTAAACAATTGCATTGTTTACGGTTAGAATGAAACTTCCCGATAGTCCATTCTCAAAAGCGTAAACAATACTATTGTTTACGTTCTGGACTCCCGCATTTAAGGCCCAGAACTGTAAATAAATAGCACAAAATATGTTCTACACATAACTTTTTGTTGCAGAAGCACATGGAAGATATTACACAGTATGAGATAACTTTCTGCCAAACTTGAAGGTAAATTAGAACGTAAACAAAACTGATTGTCTGGTCCTCGGAGGCATAATAAGTGGCGATAAATTCTTCAGCATGATGGACGCTTATGGCCAACGAGATGTTCTCATTTGTGTTGCTCACTTTTCCCCCTTGTGTATAGTATACATATATATCTATATATATGGGCAAAAGTTGGTGGGGATGAGGCAAGGCGAAGCGAAGCTATTGGTTTTCTCATATGCGGTTAGGCTGATCAATACGGGCTCTGTCCCTAATTGGATCTGTAAGTTAGGAAGCATAATTGCCCAAGGATCCTCATTACCAATAACGGGGCTGAAACTCCTTTCTTGTGAGGAAGAAAGTCAAAGGGGGGAGAGAGAGAGAAAGAAGAGAGCACAGCTGGGAAGAGTACAGGATGAAAGAGATGCGGAGGATGAGAACAATAACTCTCTTCTAAAAAGCCCATGATTTCAGTACTAAAAACTACATGAACAATTTACCTCGGACTTTCGGCCTTTCACCTCTCACCCCCTCCCCTGAACCCTACCTATAGACTAGCTAGGCTTGGACTATGATGGGGGGGATTCGTTTTTGTTCCACTTGAAAGTTGCCTAGGAAACCGCCGTTTGAACTTGACAATCTTCAATCTTGCCTGTCCCTCATTTACGTACAATCGACAAGGTTCATTTCACATTTAAATCGTGTAGGTGGCACAGAATGAGAGGGTTGAGGGGTTAAGGGGGATAGCCTGCGGCAGAAGGGAGGGTTTGCCCCCTCCACGTCCCTCAAGGCACAACATGATTTCCAAAGGGACAGATTTGAAAGCGCTAGTGTCAAATTTAGAGACAAGAATCCCCAATTTGAATTTCAGGAACCTTAGAAAGAGAGAAAGAGCGACAAAATCAAAAATGGAATCAAGATATCCCCTCCCCACTTGTTTCTTTCTTTGATAGTGTAGAATGACCTTGGATTAACGCTTGGAATATATTGGGAATTAACTTGAAAAGCATAAAATAAAAGGTTTAATTCATGAGAAGTTATTACTTATATGGGTTAATTTATCGTTAATAGCAATAGGAAATGCATTGAATTCCAGGTGAAGAAATCGTCGGGATTCGTTCGCATTAAGTTGTAGAAAAGCGCTTTTATCGCCCTCTGTAAACATTGGGACAGTTTGGGAAGCTTTTACATCCATCAATCTGCAATAAAAGTTATCGTTAAGAAGCAAAAAGCGTTAAAATTGTCGATACTAAAAGGAAATGATATTAAACTGGAAATACGCCGTTTGTACGCGTCTTTTGATCACCCGTGGGGTTTGGCGGCCAAAAAAAGCGGGTTCCCAGATCACTAAACCCGCCATTTTCCCACGCTAATGAAGTCGAGCACGTGTTCCTCTTAGAAAAGCGTGGGATTGATGACTCACGACCCCGTAATTCGTGGAAATATTCACGCATACCCTAAATATCGGGAAATAAAAGGTTTTAAGTGCTTGTAATTCTGTGTTAGAGGCAAAACTTACCTTTTACTTTGACGAAAACCGTCGTCTTAATCGAAAGGTCAACAAATTCCGCTTTCCAATGCAAATAAAGCGTCTGGTAAATAGATTTATTACGATAGATAGTGCTAAATATGAAAAGAAAGCTGGCAAACGTTATTTCTGTTAAATTTATGGTGACTGGTCGAATCAAATGGCGCGAAATTCACATTTTGACTCAGTTTTGGAAATTGATTTTTTTTTTATTTGATTGATTTGATTTTTTTATAACGGAAGCCATCGTTCTATACATATATTTCCAGGCATTTTAAGTTTCTGGGTCCCAAAACGGGAGTCCAAAGACGTTATTAGGGCGAGGGTCGTGGCAGTGGCTTTTCCTCGTCCACCATTGCTCCATATCTTCATACATTTTGGTTTGCGGATCCACATGGAGCCTCGCACACAACCCGCACATGCTTAACCTCAGATCGGGTTGGTCGTTACGTACTCGGTAGTAAGGCTTCCACCAAAAGTATTCGCGGTAAGCTGTTGTGTTTTGACTCAAATAATTCAAATATTGGCCCAAAACGTTCGCTGTGGGGAAGTCATGGAGGTCGATGTAGGAATGGGGCGGAGCTAAGGACGAGTAATTAGCCCCTCCCCAGACAATTGGAATTATATCGAGCTGCATTATAGTGAAGAACTTCTCCGTGACGTAGTCATCGCAGTAGGAGTTTTCTAGCGACAAATAAAACTTGTAATCCCGTTCCAGCATCTTGTAACACGCCTCTTGGGTCATCTGGGAGCATTGGAGAGTGCCACAAGAGCCATAAATGTCAACTTGGACGTGTTTCTGTAAGGATTTCACATAACTTTCGCGTTGGCTATGCGACTTGCAGTTGGATACAAACCAAGCGACCAGCTTAGTCTTTTGACTGAAGTCCAGGGTGTTTGTTTGCCTTAAAATTAAAAGACAAAAAACTCCCAACTATAAATGACAATCCAAATTCAGTTATACATACTGGCTAAACTTGGATATTTATATCCGTTTTTTACTATAAGTATTAAAGATTTCGTTTGAATTATGCGACGAATTTACTGATTATCATTGTTTTGAATCTTCGAATAGGCGGAGCAAGGGTGGAGCCAAGCTGACTCAGGGGTGGAGCCTAGTTCAAACATTCAACTATTTCGTTTATGCTTCAAGTTATTTTCAAGCCAAAAATAATAAATGTTCCATGTTAGAATGGTTAATACCCATCTTCAACGAAATACAAATGTTTGCATTGTTGAAGTTGTGTTCAATTAATTTTGCATTAATTCTTGCATTAATGTTCATTCTTCTTTACAGTTTTCCTTGTTATATTTAACTATAACGTATAGGACTTAACTTTCTCTGTTGAAATCTGATGGTTATGAAAAATATGAGACAGTTTTCACTGCTATCGACTTACTTCAAGTTAGCACGGTCTCGTTGCTGGATCCAACCATAAGGAAGAAGGATATCCGAATTGGTTTTGTAGGTCATAGTCCAGTTAAATCGGTTATTTAAAGGCTCCACGTCTCGCATATTGTACTGCGGAGATTCTAACGACCAGAAAATGTAGCGTTGCCTAGGTTTGCGAGTTTCGGGATAATCTTGCTCGTTAAAGGTCCTTAAGTGAAACAAAATGGCGTCAAACTCGCCCACGTGTTGGAACCACGTCCGGTTATCTGTAGCAAAGCAACTGGGTACGGGACAATGCTCAAACCCGCGGGTTCCAAACCCGATCCCGTACTCCTTCGATCCATATGCGTCATTCCACATTAAAATATACTTTAAATGTGTCTGGTTTGTAGACTTGTAGCCAAAATCACTTTCTTCGTAAGCGTTCATGATAAATGGAACCGACTGCGTCCCAAGTTGCTCAAACGTGAGGTTTTCGGTTCTGGCTCGAGATTCAAGTTCGGATTGAGGAGATAACGAAGGATTTGAACGCCAATTAAACACTTGGGCGAGGAGAAATAATACGAGGATAATGAGGCAACTTACGGCCGCACATTGGGGCCATCGTACTTGAAAGTACATGCTCTGTAGTCTGTCGAGAACCTCGTGCAACGCTTTACTGAAACCCACGATGAACATAGTTTTGCTCCAATCCTTTGCGTCACGCATCAAACTTTTTTGGTCCTTTGCTTCTATTTACTATGGCTTTGAAACTGAAATATATTAAATTCCCCGCTCAGGCACTCTTAACCAGGTCAATGTACGATACGGGAAATGAGTTCCCAAGGGAAAAGACACACACACACCGGAAGTTACCAAGTTGGGGGCGATTCGTCTGAAGAATCCGGCCTAAGTTTTCAAACGAATTAGAATTATTCTAGTACTACCTACCAGTAAAGCTAATACAAGCCAGTTGTTGTGCAAAATCCCTCTTCAAAACTTATTTAAACTAAATTTGAAACCCTAAAATCCGTTGTATTTACGAATTTTCTTAAATCGATTTTTTAAATTGTATAATCGATATTCCAATCGATTATTAATTCGTAATGTACTACTTTACCATAAATTTGATTTCTTTGGATTAATCCTGACATTGCACTGAAAATCTTAGAAATTTTCGAACGTTTTTTAAACGAGTTTGAATATCTATAACTCTAACTGAAACTGAATAATACTGAATAGTAAAATTGAGAAAATTGGAAAAAAATTATCGTAAATCCGATCTTGATAAAGAAAAGTTTTCGAATCTCGGGTTTACACAACAACAACATGGCCAAATTAAATTATTACTGGACAAAGTTCCAAGTCTGTCCGTTAAACACTGGCATGCTACAAAATTTCATTTCTTTTAATTTAAATTCCATGAATTAGGAAATAAAGTACTTAAAAACGTAAACAAATTGAAAATACCTTTGTTTTTTGAGGCGATAATGACCAGAAAGTTTGTCTGCCACCACACACGTCACGAGGAAGACGAGGAGACATAAAAATGTAGAGAACCAACACCCATTCTAAGCCAAAAACCGACGTTAGACTGACCACTATGACCATGGAGAAATTTTCAACAAGGAAAACACCTTACCAAAGGGTCCACCATGTATCTACACACGGCAATTCTTCCCGTTTCGTACACGTCCCACAGCGGTTTACAATGGATCGAGCTGTCGTGAGCTGAAGCGACCACATGGGTAGCAAATTGCTCGAGGTAGTCAATTACGCGATGACCAAACTCCCTCGCTCTCTGGGAAAACAAACAACCAAGAAAATTAAACTAAACTAAACAAAAAGACAAGAAATTTGACCAAAAAGGTGACTATAAAGTAATTAAAATCGTATCGTAATAAATACAACTTTAAGAGTTTATCTTTACTCGATTCACAAGTGTTTGGCTGTAGCGCTGCAAATAACTTTGAGCGACATCGAAGCTCCGCATGGTGTAATTGAATTTCACGCACGCTTTATGGCTCTCTTCTTGAAACCTTCCAAATTGCACCAGTAATTTATCCTAAAACGCAAGATTATTAACCTATATCTTTCCCCCACTCTCCCAAGAATAGCGTGAAAGGTTTATTACTCGGTTTTGTTCCAAGGGCTGTAAATGTTGAATCATAAGATTCCCCAATTTGGTAGTCAAACCAACCACCGTTTGGGTAGTAGATGCGTTTTGAGCTCGTCGACTAACGTGTTCCAGTTGTTCCATCACTAAATGGGCGTTGCGATTCGTCAAAGCTTTTTGAAACTGTCAAAACAAAACAAAATACGTAAATAAAAGTCAAATTAAGCCCGAAGAAGCTTAGAAAACTATCTGTTTTTACCTCAGCTTTGACGAACTGCCAATCGTAATCAAAAGCTTGCTGCGAAAACTGCAAAGAAGATTCCAAATCGGGCGTTAATAAGGTCAATTCGGTTAAATTCAACCGCAAACTGTCAATTAAGGTAGGGACGGCAATGCGAGTCTGGTACTCGACCACTTCATCGAAATCCAACCATCGCTGCAGGCGAAATACGTCATAAGAAGACTTGCTTTCCTTGCATGCCCTAAAATCAAGCCAAAATTGCAAATAAATCAGAAAATCATTATAAATCCACTAAAAGCGCATAATTTAACAAGATTCTGACGTTTTTACTTCAAAGTTTCGGGAAGTTTCTCCACAAGTGAGTTATTCGCAAACTGTAACTCGCTCAGAACCCGGAATTGGGGGTCGGCATACAAGGGTGCACATATGAAAGCTTCGCCATGAGATCCTAGAACGAAAACAGCCACGACCACCAACCAAAATACGGACGAGAGGAAAACAACCAACGCCACTCCCCTAAAAGAGTCGAACGAACGAATTAATCTAGTAAAAATCTCCATATTAATTTTTTTTTCAAAAAATCGATAATTACGTTAAAAGAGTCCATCTACCCATGCAACCAGCGCAAGATGGCTTGGATTCCGATACTCTGCTGCTAAAACAGCCACAACACAATCCGAGGAGCAGTATGTTCCATAAAAGGACCAAAATGAGCCCCATCCCTATCAAAATACAAGTTTTAAAATTAAATACATAAAAAAATTTAGATTTCTTTCAATGTAATGATTTTAAGTGACTATACCTAAGCCCAACCACCAACGTTCCATCTCATAGTTCTGTAAAAGAGACACAGTGTGCATGCTTTGTCCTCTCCAGCGTCCGAGCATTCCTTCCCATTGCAAAACAACCGGATCCAAACGATGGACCAGGTCGTTCGTCCAACTTTTGTAGTCTCTCACGTTTCTCTTCACATCTGTAGAATCCAAACAAACGGTTAAATGTGCTTTAAGACTCCCTTTCTTTAAGGAAATAAAGGATTTTTTTTACTTGTTCGCCATTCGGTGGTCTGTTTGTCTACCAAACTCGGGATTTGGTGGAATTCGTTTTGCGCTCGCCTTATGCAACTCTCCATATCCACTTCCTGACTGCGTTTAAGGAAGGAAAGTGGTTTGCTGAACACATCCTAAACATATACATAAATAACAATTTCATTTTTTTAAATTTATTTTTTACTGGACTGAAATTGGCGATGACTCGCAACGCTGCGACTTCCACTGTACTGCACAGGATATCATCTTCAGGTGCGCAACGCTGCAAAACAACTTGCATATCCCTCGACCAATCCAGAAACGCTCCATCCGTCGCTTTGGCTTGCATCTTCAACGTCATAATCCAGGATTGGAGTGCAGAAATGGACGCTATCAAGCTGGTTACCACTGCGAGAGTAGAATACTGTTTAAAAAAAAAAAAAAAGGAAAAAATGTTTTACCCTTGCTAGTTTCCCGTAATGCTTGAAAAATGGACTCGGCTTGGGTCTCGGCGGCCAATTCACCTTGTAAAGGTCTACCTAACAGCGTTTTAATGTTATCCACGTCAGAAACGATGGCGTCCGTAGCGCTTTCTAGTGATCCCGTGACGAGTAAACGTAGACGCATTTGCGTGTTGCGAATAAGCGCTCCCAAATCGTCCAAAGTGACTGTAACTAGGGTATCAGCGTGGCTAACTCCTGTTTTTATCCTTTCGTTAGCCACGACAAGCAAAATAATCCCAGTCCTATATTTAAAAAAAAAATCTATTAAAATTCCCAAATAACTAAATAATTATTTCTAAAACTGGCGCCAAAAATGTACCGAAATCTGAGTGAAATCTCGCTATCTGCTAAACTATCCAAACATGTAAAAATAAAGAACAAAATGACGTTCGTTTACAGGAAAACTTTAGGCACTTTAGCCCTCGTTAAGATTAAGGAATTTCCCTTTGGCGGCAGTTTTAGCGCAGAAATGTAACTTGCAATGAAACGAGGAGGAAGAACATTAACAAGAGCTCTAAACTTCGTCGTTTATATTGGACGCAACGAGTGTTTCTCCGTCTTCTGCTGTCGCGTTCGCTCTTCTTTCTAGCGAGGCGACAGCAGCACACGATTAATCCAGTTAAAGGCACCAGAATAGACATAATAAGCCCCAAAATGGCACACGTCATCAATCCCGGCTCGGATTTCATCGACTCCAACAATAAATCCCATATAGGCACCCGTCCAGACACAGCCTCTCGAACAGCGCCTAAAAATAAACCAAAATAACTTGTTAAAAACGCAAAAATTCGTTTATTGAAGAGTTTAATACAGAAAAATCCCAAATTAACCTAAATTAATTAGCTAAATAATTAAGTACATAATAGTTTTTGTTCACCTGAATCAAATAATAACAAAATTCACTAATAAAAAATGAAATACAATACTAATAGAAACACTAAATACAAAAAGAAAAATTTCATAAAAATAATCAGATTTTTTTAAACGAAATCGAAGGTTATTTCATTACCTAAGTGAAACCCGTCGTTGGGCTGGAGCCACCGAATCAAGCCACTCAAGTATCCGAACATAAACACTCCAGGCCGGTATTCCAAGGCGTGGATCCGATAATCTTCGCCGGATGGTACGCCTGGGAAGGTCAGGCGATTCCGGACACTGGTTTCCCACACGAAATTCTCCGTTTCGTTGCCCATGTTCTGTGGGTGTGATCTGGCTCTTCTCCGTAACCCCAGGAACGGAAAGAACCACTTGATATCCGTCACGTCAACTCAATTTTCTACTTCGTTAATTGAAAGTAATAAAATCCTTATATAAAACAGAGTTTCACTCGGCCCTCGCGAGCATCTAACGAGACTAGAACCCCAACTACACCTCTGGTTAACGCTGGAATGTCCCAAATCCGCAAATTCCCTCTCTTCTTTTTATTATATTTAACTTGGGACTCGAGCCCGCATGTTCACTAGCACGAATTACGGTTTCACAACATCCCAACCTAAATTCCCTTCGCCATTCCAACACGAGAGCGCAAACTCGTCTTCCTGGACTGCAAACTGGCACCGAAAACGCTGCGAGAGCACATGTTGGCTCTTTAAAGGCCCAAAAACGACTGATATAATGAAGATAAAAGCCTTCTCCGTTTCTCCTGGCAACTCTATGGGTGCAAGACCCCAAATTAAATCAAAGAAGGAGGGGTTACTTATTAGGTTCTTCTACCCTTTTTCCCCTAATAAAACCAACATTGATGGGGGAAAACTTAAAAACACCCTAAAAGTAAAAAGAAAAAACGAGATAATTATTTTCTTGTTAGCTTAAGATCAGACTGCTGTCTGAGGTCGCGACTGTAATGACCTTAACAGATCCTAACGGCATGAAATGAATAAACATCCGTGTAAAGTTTTTAATTAGGAAAATTATTAAAACTCTGCATCTTTTTTTATTTTTTACTTACGTTACTTTCTTTTAGGAAGAAACGGTATGGTTATATGTCCCGGCAATATCCAGACATACGGAATATAGCAGGATGAAGCACGAGATTCCGGGAGAAAATGTTCCCCAAGGGCTTCTCTGCAAAGTCAGAAGTAATCCTGTTAGTTTGACATAGAGAGAAGACTTATTGTAAGGAGATTTTTCTAACGTAACTCGGGGCTTAACTGTTGCTATAGTCTACATAGCTTAAAAGAGCTCGGTTTTACTTTCGGCATTCCGGAGCAAAAATTCGTATTTTCTTCTATATTTTATTTACTTACTGCTTCTTCGATGGATAGCGGCAATCCCGTACGTGTCCTTCATGATTTCTAGTTTATTAACATCTTTTAACTTCGGAGAGGCTAGAAAAGTAAGTATTTTGAGGATAAATTAGTAATAGGATATAGGATATAAGTTATATATATACTTACACGAAAGCTTAGAATAATATATGCTTCTCTGCTTTCCGTGTTCAAGACCCTAAGATGTTCAACGCCTACTTAATTCACCGAAAGAGTTAATTCTTAACAACAATAAAATCTCTTACATCCTACCCGAAACGTTTGCTGGTTTGCGCAGTTTGCAAAAGTTGGATTTGCAACAAAACCAAATATGTCCACGATTCCAGAAGATTAATCTGCTGCCCTCGACTTTGCAGGTAAATGCTTGTGATTCTATTCAGTTGAGGCAACGTGGAATGTTTAGCTTAAGATTAACGTATCTCTTTCATTCAAATCTATTTTTCTAAGATTTTAAGACATTTTTGTAAGGAACTTTTTTTAAGTTAACGATTTTAGTTTTCTATAAAATTCAATTTAAAGGTTTATTTTGGTTTTAGGACCTGAATCTGGGTTAAAATAAGTTGACGCAAGTAGGACGGCAAGGGTTTGCAAGTATCGAATCTCAACTCGCTGGAATTGCACTGATTTTCCTTAAGTGATTTAAACACTCGTACAAACAATGAAAACGGCGGGAAAAGTTGAAGCGTCATGTTTGTGAACTACTGCGTCGAAAGCTAACATTACTTTTTTTCCCGCGTAAGTTATGCTTGTTGGATAACAAACTGGTATTATATTTTTACTGCTGCAATCTACTTCAAACAAATCAATTTAAATGTAATAAAACGGAGCGAAACCCCCAAATCTAAGCATTCTAAAGAAATATGCGTGTCGATAGCAGAAAAGCTGCGGATCTTTAGCACTTTTGCAAAAGATTTTCTCACGAAACTTCGGGAAAATTAGACAAAATAAACACAAATCCAGACAAGAAGAGTAAAAAATGGCTGGACATGAAAACATCACAAGTCCTGGCTCCGTTAAAAGCCCTTCACTGAAGAAGCATACACTTTTAGATCGTGAGAATGCCCCAAGTTCTGTCTTGCGACTCAAAGAAATTTTGCCTTCAAAATCGGCCCAAAAACAAATGGAAACCCTAACTAGTAAAGACCTGAAGTCAAATTCTATATATTCTTATTCTAAACACAATTTTCCTTAGAAAAAAACAAAATTTAGCACTATTAAATACTTCTAGATTGCCTACAATACGTTCTTGACTCATCTAACTTCTCTAAACCAGAGCCATGCGAATTACAAGACCCGAATCTTATTACTGGCCTTTTAGACCTCATCAAATTAGTTTTCAGGCTCCCTACAAACACCAAACCAGAGCATATCAAGCAAGAACTAATTCAAATGGGGTAAATTTCTTACATTCCAACTCTACTTATCTGTTATCATAAAAAGTATAATTTAAGGTTGGATTCAGCCTGCATTGAGCTGTTGTTATCCCAACGCAAACAAATTCTCCAAGAACAACCTATATTCCCTCGTATGGGTCATGAACACACTGATATGAACTGGAGATTAGACGTTTCCTTGTCTTCGAGGTATGAAACTTTCAGTCTGAAAACTTCCCAACTCTAAACATATTCTTTTTCAAAATGTTTCCTTTAGTTATGTGAGCAAAATCGTGGAACCTTCCATTCTGCTAACTCTCCCTGATCCAGATTCTACTGCAAAGAACCCAGAAAGCATTCCCGTCCATTTGCCCTTGCCCGTTTTTCATGCGTTAAGAGCCAGTGTAGCTCGTGCCTTGTACCAAATGCAAAAAAAGTCAACTTAAAAATCCTTTTCCCTAAAATCAAATCCATGATAGAAGGCATCATCTCATTACATTTCGCAAAAGGTTTCCGTTACACTGTCTTCATTCATGTAAACCAAACGCAACTCGAGAAAACACGAGTTAAAACGAGTGAATACAATCCACTGACCTGTCAAAGGTTACTTTTACCTGATATGTGTTGCTAAACTTTCACGCATAATGTCCAAATCCTTCATGTCATGCTTAACGATATCCACCAATTCCGTCAAACCATTTTGCTGGCTCGCCAACACCTAATTTGCATAAAATTAGCCTAAACTCCTTCCTTAACCCTTTTTTATACTTGTTGAATATCCAGGAGAACATTGGGAGGAATCGAATAACGTTCAGGAGACCAATTCACCCACGACTGACGCAATCTCACTCTCGACACAAGTTCATTTAACCGTCCCTACAAATACGAAAGTTTTGATTAAATAAAAACAATATATACGAAAAACCCCACTAAAGATACATTCTATAACAACAATAACTATTAGATAAATAAATGGCGATATACAAAAACTATAGATATATTATCTAAAATAAAATACTATTTTAAATATAGAAAATAATGAAAAAATAAATAAAGATGTATACTCGGATCTGCTGAGGAGCTTGTAAGTTTTGATAAATGGCTTCCAACTGCGCTTTCAATTTTTCTTCATGGGGTTGGACCGTAAGCCCCGCCTTCCTTGCCGCTTCTTGTCGACAAAGTAATTTAACCAATCGGTGCTGTAAATTCGCGTGTTGGCGCTTCTGTTGAGCAATCGCAGCTGAAGTAGTACTGGCACTACGTTGTAGCGCAGCAACTGATTCCGCTAGACTATCCAATGCCGCGCTTTGACTCTTCGTATCACGCTCCTAATACAACAAACGACATAAAGCATGTAAATAACAAGAAATCTTCATAAAATAACTTGTTTTTTACTTGAGATTGAACGTGTCGCTGAAGTTCAGCAAAGCCTAGAATGGGAATCGGGATAAGATGCTCAGGATCAGGGTTTTCTTCGACTGCTTGGCGCCATAATCGCGGATCCATGCCCTGAGGAGGCGTTTCCAGATACTCCTTGATTTGCTGGGAAGAAGGCGTGGCTTTGGGCAAACACATCGTCACTCCTTGTCCACTTAACGCGTTTTTGGGACCGGGTTGCTGCCATAGGAATGCAGCCAAGGAATGCGATGATACTTTTACTATTCCTCCTGCAGAAACAATTGACAAAACAAATTAGAAAGTCTGATCAATTAGAAAAAATTTAAACAAACTAGATTGTAAGTAATTAGAAAATAAGTTAATCAAATTAGAAGCTCAATAATTCAGAAAAGAAGCAAAACGTTTAAAGAACTTATAATAAAATAGAGTTAAATAAAATGGTTAAATAAAATAATTAATAAAATAAGTAAAAAAAAAATTTGATTGAATGGTTAATATATTAGACTTTTACCAGTAGCGGAAGGTTCCGAAACGGAAATAGTCAATTCTGTCGAGTTATCAGTCAAGTGTTTGACTTCTTCCACTTTGACGGCCACGCCCATCTTGCTCCCTAAGAGACTGGTGATTCCCCCCACCCAAGTCGCCTGATTCTGCTTCACATTCGCCTCAGGTTTGTTAATATGGAGCGAAACGAGGCCTTCTTCATCTTTAGAAGCAGGCAAAGGCCCATAATTCACCGCTTTAAACCGACACAAGGCGTTATCAGGGTTGTAAGTCAAAGGTGGAGCCGCGCCCGAGTAATATCCTGTAATCGAAACCCAAAATGACCATTAACAATGTGGAAAACACACGTTTAAGCTTAATTAGTTTTGAAAATCTCTTCTAAAGTAATACATCTATAAATAAGACTCGGAAGCTTAAACATCCATTACACTATTTATGAGAGTTTAAGCTCAAATTACCTTTGCCAGTGCCCCAGGCAGCTTGCAACAAGTTCCATTTGGCCAAAACCGCATCTCTTTCGTCTCCATACAGCGATACGTAAACTACCGAGCCGTATAATGCTTCCACATTATCTCCCGTGGCTTGCTGCACCTGTTGAGGCTGCTGAAACTGCTGAACTTGCTGCTGTGGCTGGCCAAACGCTGTTAAACCTTGCGCAGGCGCTGTACCCACCCCAAATCCTGCGTACGCACCCCCAAACATCAAAATCTCATTATTTCTCCCATTTTATCCATTTTAAGAAGATTTTCACCCGTAGATCCTCCAAAAGAGAAACTGGAAGGTTGCTGTGCAGCTTGTGGCTGAGCACCAGGGGCCGCGAAGTTGAAAGCAGTACTAGCCGCAGGCGCGGTTCCGAATCCAAAGCCAGTACTGGCCGCCGGCGCCGCCAAAGTACTCCCAAATCCAAAATTGGCCGTCGACGTCACCGGCGCAGCCGCAGGGGCCCCAAATCCGAAGGCAGTACTAGTCGCAGGCGTTCCAAACGAAAACCCGGTACTGGGTTGCGCAGTACTGGCCGGCGCGGTCCCAAATCCGAACGATTGCGACACCACGGGAGTGGCTGCTATCCCCGCGAAGCCTAAATCAAGAAAACTGTGTTTAAAATTCTGTTTTTCGGCCCAAAAATTGAGTATTTCTGCAATATCTGGGGTTGGCGGTTGCAGCAACATTTTAACTCGATGAAACGACATTTTGGAATGAATTAAAAAATGTACAAAATACAAAACGTTAGAAAATGAGCGGAAGTTGTCCCTTCTAGAATCGTACACCAGCAAACCACCAGATTCTCTGGACTGATAAACGAACCTAACATAAGCTATTCCACCACATCCGTCGATTCTTTTCCGGAAAATTATCAAGTTTTTCAATACAAATCTCTACTACAAAAAGGTTTTTCCAGACAAGTTTCACTTATTGGAGGGAAATCCGAGCCGATCAGTGTTTTGCTCGCTCGTTAAGATAAAAACTTTCCTTGTTTCAAGCAATATTAGTGAAGGAAAATAGAAAAAATGATCCTAAAGTTGTGTACTATACTGATTTTGCCGTTGATCGTAGCTTTAGTACAGGCTCAAGTAATGGAGCCTGGTAGCGATTACGCGTTAAATCAGAGAAAAGGATTTACGTGTTCAGAAGACTCTCCTGATGTGAAATGTCACCCCAAAACCTCAGAATGCAGTTTTACTCCACTCAATACCAAATCCACGGCGTACTGCTACAAAACTTGGCCAACTCAACTATCGTTCGATTTTGAGGAAGTGATAATTTTAAATTTTACCAGAAATAACTTAACCAAAGCCGTATTAAAGAACATTCGCCCAACGCAAGTTCTGCGTATCATAAACTGCAACGTGAAGACTATCGAACGCAGTACTTTCGACAACCAAGCTATCACCGTTTTGGATTTGTCCGGTAATATGATCCGCAATCTAAACGCTACAATGTTTATCGGCTTAATTGGCTTGCAGAAGTTAATACTTAGCAAGAATAAGATCATTCACATCGAACTACGAACGTTTTTTGACTTAAAGACTCTTAATATTCTCGATCTGGAATACAACCAGTTGACTACGATGCCGAAGGAACTCCCCGAAAAGCTAGAGGTAACCTTGCTTTTCTTTTCAGCCAAGAAATATTATATAACAAGAAATATAAAGTAATAAATATATAAACTCACAGTGAGAACACTTAATATCACGAAAAATGCCATTATTACTTTTACTGTAACTAAGTAATAACCCACTACTGATTATGTCACGTATTTTCGGAATAAATCCGGATTCCAAATCCAATTATACTAAAGTATTGTATTCTTTGTTGGAGCAAGTCGTGAAATTGTGTCATGGCGGCCCCAAATCGCGCCCTTCCGTCTCCCTCTTTGTACTCATGGTGCCATCTACGAGCAGCGACTGACCCTACTCTCTTGGGCAAGCCGTCACAATATTAATTAACTTATACGGTCTAAATTGTTACTTTAAAGAACTTATAATTTAAAAAAGAGAGAAAAATGCAAAGGAAAAGCATATTTGACTGCTGAATAAAATTTGTCTACTTTTAGGAATGTAATCTTGGTTACAACAATTTAGAAGAGGCCAACACGCCTTTAGAAATGTCGAGCCTCAAATCGTTGAATTTATGCGGTAACGGAATTAAAAAATATCATAACAATTTCCTTCGAAGCTGCCGAAATTTGGAGTCTTTGTGCATCGGAAATAAAACGCTCGAATCTACCACATCCTTCCCATTTACGATCGTCCAGGGCCTCAAAAACTTAACTATAATTGGCGATGACTCCGAATTGAAAGCTCGCCCTAACTTCGCCGACGCTTTTACACAACTCACCGAGCTCGAAAACTTGACCATTATCCGATACAAGCTGCCCAACTGGAACTTCTTAGAAAACTTGAAAGAACTCCACGTGCTCCGCCTCAAGTGGGTCCAAGTCCAAGTGCAATTAAAGCAGGATGACTTCAAAAACTGCCCAAAGCTTGAAGTACTAGACCTGGCCAGAAGCGAAGAAATTGCCAAGGATTTTACCGAAAATCAGGTTAGTTTTCTCGCCAACTTCACGAATTCCGCCCTTAGTTCAGTGGAGGAATTTATAAGAACCATAATCCCAGGCTAACTCATAGGATTTTCGCCCTTCATTCAATAAAGACAATAAGGACCAAAATCTAATGCTAAGCTATAAGAATTTCGACCTTATAGCTTTTAGAAAGACCATTAGGGTCATTTTAAATGACAAGGCAATACGAATTTGATCCTTATGACAAGGTTCATTCATTTTCTTGGGAAAGTTGCAGTAAAACTTATTTTTTTCCTGCAGATGTTCTTGAATTTGCAATCACTTAAGAAACTCATCTTAACCGACTGCAACATAGAGCACTTGGGCTGGTTACCGACGCCCACGCCCACTTCGGTGAAGCACAAGCTCACGGAACCGAAACTTTTGCCGAAACTAAAAGTCCTGGACATCTCGAAAAACCCGCTGAAATGCAAAGAAGACAAAACCCAATACGCCCTCTGTTACCTGAACCAAATGACCGCGAATTTTTCCTCGCATTACAGCACCGACCCAACAATCGGCGCTACTAACCTCGAATCCGCCACTCCATCTAATGAACACACTGATTACACCGATGCAGTTGATGACGTTAAACTCCCTTCTGACCACGATGATCACGGCTCCTACCAAGAAGAGTTAATGTTTCAGCTCATGGAGCCCCAAGACACTAAATGTAACGACTGGAATCAAGCTTCGGTACCAACCATTAGCCATCAACTTTGTAAGAATCTGACGGATTTGCCAAACAATTCCGATGGCAATAAGAATAAATTCCCCGACTTGAAAGGTTCTCCTCCTAACCAGGCTAAACGTTTCGGTCCCCTATATCTATACCTCGCGCTATCTCTAGCAATTTCGTTGCATCGAACGCATATGAGTTAGATTGTCGCTTTCATTAGCTTTAAAGATATTGTACATGATGAGAAATATGTCTAGCGGATGCTGTTGCCTGCTGTTGTACGGCCAAAACCACCGGACTTGGATCCAGAACACGACATAACCACATCCTTCCGTTCTTTTCCAAATGTTACCAAGTTGTTCAATACAAATCCCAGCTTGCAAACGTCTTTTAAGGCGAGTTTCATTTACTGGAGCAGTTCAGTTCGTGGTTTGTTCGCTCGTCAAGAAAAACGTCCCTAACTCGGGCAAATTTTGAGTGGGAAAGAAATTAACAACACAATTTAGGAAGATGTTCTTCTTGAAATTGTGTAGCATATTAATTTGGATATCGGTTTTAGCCTTAGCTGAAAGGCTTAAAGGCAATCCAGGGAACCCTACTCCATGGCAATCACAGTCAACTAGTGCTACTACCGACTTTGCCAGAACGTCCAAATGCAGCATTACTCCAGCTTCGGGCAACGCTAAATCCATGGCGTATTGCTATGGTTTTTGGCCAAATGAATCACTCAAGGATTGCAACGAAGTGAGAATTGCAAATACCATGCAAAAGACCCTAACCAAGGTTCTACTGGACAAGATTAACAACCCGAACATTCAAATTCTGCGTATAAAGAATTGCGATGTGACATATATACAGCCCAATGCTTTTGAGCGCCTCCAATCGCTCATCCTCTTGGATTTGTCCCGTAACAGGATCGAGAGATTGGACGTTACGATGTTCAACGGCTTAATCCGCTTGCAAGAGTTAATTCTTAACACGAACAAAATCTCTCACGTCCCACTCCAAATGTTTATTCGCTTGCAAAACTTGGAAAAGTTGGATTTGTATAACAACCAAATATCCAAGATTCCAGACCTGCCCGAGACTGTGAAGGTAAATTGCTTGTGATTCTATTCAGTTGAGGCAACGTGGAATGTTTAGCTTTAGACTAAAGTAATTCGTTCATCGACGTCTATTTTCTAAGATTCAATTTTAAACGTTATATTTTGGTTTTAGGACCTGCACCTGGGTTATAACAAGTTGACACAAGTGGACAGCAACGCTTTAAAAACACCGAATCTCGAATCGCTGGATTTGTGTGACAATGCCATTACAGACTATGCTAGCAGTTTTCTTTCTCGGTGTGAAAAGTTGACGTCTTTGTGTATCGGAAATAAAATGCTCGAATCAACCACATCCTTCCCGTTCAACGACGTGGCGCGCCTCAAAACCTTAACCATAACTGGCGACAACTCGGATTCGACGCCTCACCCTGATTTCCCCAACACTTTTAAAGAACTTAAAGTGCTCCAAACCTTGACCATTACCAATTGCACACTGCTCAACTGGAGCTTTTTGGTAGGCCTCGAAAATTTGCAAACACTTAGCCTCAAGTGGGTCGAAGTCAAAGCTCCACTAAGGAAAGAGGACTTTATGTATTGCACCAAGCTTGAAACCCTGGATTTGACCGGAAGCAAAGTCACTGCCACGCAAATCACTGAAAACCAGGTCAGTTTTCTCGTCATTTTAAGAATTCGGCACTTAGTTCAGTAGAGAAGTTTATAAACAGACCCTAAGGATCAGTTTCTAGGATAAAAGTATAGGAATTTGACCCTTATTTCCTTTTAAATACCATAAGGGTCATTTTTGCTTCAAACTGGTACGAATCTGACCTTTATCTACTTTTAAAGGCCATAAGGGTCAATTCGAAGTCAAAATAACAGGAATATGACCCTTATAGCATTGACCAATTTAATATATTCTAACCAACCCGAGTCCTTTCTCTTTATACGAATTTTGAACTAAACCTTATGTTATTTTTTAACAGATGTTCGTTCACCTACAATCACTCAAAAAACTCATCTTGCCTGACTGCAATATCGAACAATTGGGATGGCTACCTTTGCCCATGACCCCTCCGACCAGGCGTTTGGAACCGAAAATGCTGCCACAATTACAAGTTCTAGATATCTCTAATAACCCACTACAATGCAGAGAAGAGAAGACTCAACACGCCCTCTGCTACTTAAACAAAATAACGGGCAATTTCTCTTCCTCGTGGAATCATAATACTGATCCGAGGATAGTTAACCATGAGTCTACAACCCTCCCATCATGGAATGCGGCTGGCATCAATTATGATTATGATAGCGAACACAAATTCGACCAAACTGGAAGTCCAAATGACCACCACAATAACCATCCAAATCAAGAGAAGTTACATTTCTCAGTTATGCATCCCGAGGAAATGAAATGTGTGGACTGGGATCAGCAACCAGTGACCAAAATTAATGAAGAACTTTGCCAAAATTTCCAAGATTCAAAATTTCCAAGATTCGGAGGTAAGGAAGAAAACTTCCTTACTTCCGAATCTTCCGACACGACCCCCTCTTCGGGGCTTACGACTGAAACAATTTGGTACATAGTCCTAGGCGTTATCTTGGGACTCTTACTATTGACAGCCATCATTCTCTGCATTGTTTGCACCAAGAACAGAAGAGGCGCGCAAGAGATTCGTGGCACCGACAACCCTCAACCTCAGTCATTCCAAGCGCTCAAGCAAGCAACTTCTTCTCAGGATGCATTGATTGACGGTCACAAGAAATAAGCTTATAAGAAACAGTCCTAAGTAGATGTAGTATATAAGTACTTAAGTTTAATCTAATGAGAACTTGACACTTACGCGAAGTCGTAACTGTTTAAAACTTCCTGTTAATTTCTTTCTAGCTTCATTATGTTACCAGAAGAGAAAATACACAAATAAGACATGCCACAGTAGCGAGTAGGAGTAGGGGTGATGAGCGCCAAGAAAACAAATTGTGTGATCCATGTGGAATTTGCTTGAACGAAATCGCTGCCAATAAACTGGGAAGAGAAAATAATAGGGCTGTTTTTAGATTTACCTGGAGTTGAGGTGCCAAATAAACCTCCAGGAGCTGGAGTACCGAAACTAAACGCCATTTATAACTACAATTTTAGGTAAATTTCGCGGCTACTTCGCAGCGCGCTTTCACTACAACAACAAGGGTAATAGATACTAGAACTAGTTGCAAAAAAGTAAGCTAGGTGACAGAACCTGTCAAAGGCTATGAATTATGTTGAATGAACTTGTTCATAGATGGCTTCAAACAGCAAAATCTTTTTATCAATCTCGGATTTCTTTAAGTGCATCAAGTTAATATACTAAAAGTACGAACGATTGTTTCTTATTTATAAAAAAATTAATTTGTTCTCTAGAATGAAATAAATCCATTTTTCCATTGAAATTTCCATTCTATCCTTGTTTACCAAAGGAAATTTCTAAAATAAATTATCCAAAGTCTGCATCTGAATGAATCTCTTGATTTTGATACTAATTAATATTCCATAGCCATGGATACTAAGCGTAGTCCAGTAAGTATCTACTGACTTGTTTGGTACGTTGTAATGTAATTGTAATGTAATTTGGGTACGTTGTTCTGAAACCAAAGATTTCAATAAGCAAGTAAAACGCGAGTGATATTCAACGCTTTCGCTTTTATTCAACAGAAACTTTTAATTCCATGTAACGAACAGTCTCTTCTCGCTTGGGATTGAGACTAGATGTCAAATCGGTGAGCAATTTAATATTCCTCATTGCCTTCGCCTTCTCCCTCGACGGAGTCCATGCCGACTTCCTCGTAGTCCTTCTCCAAAGCGGCCAAATCTTCACGGGCCTCGGAGAACTCGCCTTCCTCCATACCTTCTCCAACGTACCAGTGGACGAAAGCACGCTTGGCATACATCAGATCGAACTTGTGATCCAAACGAGCCCAGGCCTCGGCGATAGCGGTGGTGTTGGACAACATGCAGACAGCGCGCTGTACTTTGGCCAAATCGCCACCAGGAACGGCGGTGGGTGGCTGATAGTTGATACCAACCTTGAAGCCAGTAGGACACCAATCCACGAATTGGATGGAACGCTTGGTCTTGATGGTGGCAATGGCGGCGTTGACGTCCTTGGGGACAACGTCACCACGGTACAACATGCAGCAAGCCATGTATTTGCCATGACGGGGATCGCATTTCACCATCTGGTTAGCGGGTTCGAAGCAAGCGTTGGTGATTTCAGCAACGGTGAGTTGTTCATGGTAAGCCTTCTCGGCGGAGATGACCGGGGCGTAAGTGACCAAGGGGAAGTGGATACGAGGGTAGGGGACCAAATTGGTCTGGAATTCGGTCAAGTCGACGTTGAGGGCGCCGTCAAAACGCAGAGAGGCCGTGATCGAGGAGACGATTTGGCCAATCAAACGGTTCAAGTTGGTGTAAGTCGGGCGCTCGATGTCCAAGTTACGACGGCAGATATCGTAGATAGCTTCGTTATCGACCATGAAAGCGCAGTCGGAATGTTCCAAGGTGGTATGGGTGGTCAGGATCGAGTTGTAAGGCTCGACGACGGCAGTAGAGACTTGAGGAGCGGGGTAGATGGCAAATTCGAGCTTGGATTTCTTGCCATAGTCAACGGACAGACGCTCCATCAACAAGGAGGTAAAGCCAGAGCCAGTGCCTCCACCGAAGGAGTGGAAGATCAAGAAACCTTGGAGGCCGGTACATTGGTCCGACAACTTGCGAACGCGGTCCAAGACGAGGTCAACGATTTCCTTGCCAATGGTGTAGTGGCCGCGAGCGTAGTTGTTGGCGGCGTCTTCCTTGCCGGTGATCAATTGTTCGGGGTGGAACAACTGACGGTAAGTACCGGTACGGACTTCATCGACGACGGTGGG
>RJJA01000205.1:0-34375 GCA_003724045.1 Lepidurus arcticus
AAAAAAAAAGAATCGGAAAACAAGCATCACAATTCTAGTCAATTCTCAAAAAATTCATAAAAACACAGAAAGTCGAACTCCAAAGCTGCAATACTGTACCGCGGGAGCCTTCCAATGTGTCAATCTTGCCTTACAGGCATATTTGAATAAAAACTACCCCAAAAATCTTACACAAAAATCTGCAATACAAAATTCCTTTATAGGCAACCTAAGGTTTTGAATATTGCCAAGGTTTTCGCTGACAACGTTGGATGAAGAAAATGCTGCTGCTTGCCAAATATGGAGGGAATACTGAAGATTACAATAGAGCTCGTTTCGTAAGCACATATTGGCGGAAATCTTGCTCACATGAGTATGCTTGGCTCCCAGTTTGCATCCATAATGGGTAATCCATGCTGATTTGTATCTACAAAATTCAGGAAAAAAATTAGTAGAAGGAAACAAATTAAGATCTAAAAGTTAGGGTTACCGTTTATCACGCTGTATGACTGTAGGGATTTAGGAATAATTTTGCCAGCTCTGTAAGAACTTTCGCGACGGTGTACAAAAGAAGCTTTTATTTGCTTCAATTCACTATAGTAGTCGTCCTATTAAATAACAAGGAAAGTACATAAGGGACTCCAATAAGGTCGAATCCTAGAACGAAGACGAAAAACTATTATTGAACAACGCTAGATATCTACTACTGAAAATTCGTGCTTAGAGCAAAGACGGATTATCAAAGGAACAACCTACGCTTCGAAGAAAAATCGCAAAAGAGCGGACCACCTCACGGTACTTTTCGTTACGCATATGGCGAGTTCCATCTCAAGCCTAGGACCAAGCATTGTTAATAATTAAAAAAATCTTATAGTTCTTTCAAGTTAAAATACTTTAGAATTGCGAACGACAAGGACAAAATTGATGAATATGATAACTGCTGTGACTCACAAGAATCTTCGTCTTCTTCTGAGTGGACTTCACTTGAAGGCAATCTGTAGTAATAATGCAGTTGATCCAATGGTAAGGGTATTTGAATTTTTAAATAATCAATTAATACAAAACAAGCACAAAATCAATTAAAAGTTACTCGGCATCTTCAATCCACAGTCGAACTCAACCCTGGCCTGCCTAACTTCCATCGGACTGCATAATCCATCCAAATCACGCCTCCAATCCCCCAGAGAAATTCGGTTACTATCATTTAAAGACCAAACAAGCGGAAGATCTAACGAATAATGGAGCAACGGAAGCCTCTCTGCTCTATACAAGGTTAAATTGCCGGACATTTTTACGCGATTTACCGCAGCCAAACCTCCTAGCATACCTTTTGCCCTCTGGGTTCCCTAGTTCCAGCACAATGGGCGAACCCAAATCAAAGGCGACGTGAAGAATATCAACGATATCGTTTAGTCGGCGCGCAAAGGTAAGGGTTGAGTGAAGAGTTTATGATGATGATGATCTTCGGTATTGCAGCCGGAGAAACAGCCATTAATGCACTTATAATCCTCTTATGGAACATCTTTGGGTATTAAATAGCACGGAAAGAAAAGTAGGGATTCCAAGAACGAGGCCTATATAAAACACGTAAGAATAAAAACAAATAAAATAAATATCTTGTTCACTCACATTTAAAAAAAAAATGCTTTGCGTAGTGAACGCCAAGGACGAATTGCTGAATTTGATAACTTATGCAGCTAAATATAATCTTCGTCTTCTTGTGATGTGGGTGGAATATGGCGTCATAAAGGCTTTAATTTGGTAGTAACGCAGTTTATCCAACGGACGGCCTAATTGAATAAAACATTTTGAATACAATGAACAAAAAACTAAGAAGATTTAAACAACTGCAACTGTTTCAGCCAAATATACGGAATTACACTCGGAGTGTGTATTTTTGTTGGTATAGTCTGTTAACAGAATTGAGAAATTTGAAAACGACCAAAATCGGATTTTGAAAAGTTTTCATAAAAAAACACAGGAAAAAACAAATTCTTAGTCTGACTAGAGGAAATGGAAGGCATTGTGGACCATCAAGCTAATTGTTTAGTGAATTACTGACAATATGTAGCCAATGGGAGCGAATAAACTGGAAAATGTTCAAAACCTACTGACATAGTATAAAGGTTGTAATATATTGACGCTTACCCATACTGAAAATGATCAATATAGCTACTTTTAATGAACATAATGCGATAATATGCTAGTTATTTGAATAATATTTAAGTTTTTATTGCTTCCAGTTTGACAAAAGTCGGATGGGAGTCGACAAATTTGAATAAAACGGAAGCAAATTACCTGACATGTAGTAAGCTTCACTGTTCACAAAATGGCTGGCGCAATTAATTCCGTCGTCAACGCAAAGTGGCTGCGATTGCCTACAGAGGGCTGCATCCCTCCGCCAAAGTCCATCAGCAACGGTCAAAATAATTGGGCACTGGGTTGGGTTAGTTAATGTTATAACAATACCTCCCAAGAAATGAAGAGAAATAACAATGGTTTTCGTCAATGAAATAAAGGAAACACATTAAAACATGTCAGTAATTGGCCATGCGAATACAATCAATTAATAAACAAAACGTTTAAGACTTACAAATAAGTGTAAATGCGCCTGGGGGAAATAGTCGACATCACTTCTTGTTTTTCGCATTGAGACATCGTATGAACTTCGCCACCCCCCAATTGCCCAGCCTCTTCCTTCTTCACCGCCTTCCACCCTCTTTATGCGATCTACGTTACGAAATGTACTGCAAACAAACACACACAAAAAGGAGTATAATCAGAAACTTGTCAAAAGGTACAACTGATGCTTTCTTTATAACCAAAACACTTTCCGAAACTCTTTTTAAACTTCTGTAAAACAATTCATTCTAGCATTGAAATTCAACAAGAATCCCAAGGAAAAATCAGTATTTTGGATTTCCAATATTCCTCGAGAAAATGCTAAAAATCGTAAAAGAAGGGAAACTTCCTCTAAATTAAATGTATAATAAATCTTTCCTACATAAAACTTTATTATAATTAAACTTAGAACAATCTAAGCGACATATTTTCTTATTTTTGATCCTAAATTTAACAAAATCGTCTGCTTTAAACGTAATAAAACGTCCACAACGCCAAACGTTCGAAATGAAACAGACGCCACACTCAAAACACACCCAAATTCCACACACGAAGCTAAATTAATGCTTATGGATCAAAATGAATATTGTGCATAGCTATAAATAAAGTAGGATATTCAAATTTACCTTAAATTAAAGCACAACTATCATGAAAGTTTTTCACATCAACAGGTTAAAACTTCCACACAACAGTTTCGGCTGCGCGAGCGCGACTGACGCGATGCGAGACGTCAAGCTGGGGCGCCCTTGCGGCCTTTTCTATAGCGCGCGCTATTCAAATCTGAAGGAACTCTCAAATAAAATCATGTTTTTTTCAAGGTAACTTAAAGGGTTACAGGCAGGGGCGTCGCGAGGGGGGGTTTGGGGGGTGCACCCCCCCAATAGTTGAAGATTTTACAGACTGTATCATACAGTCGGTAAAATCGTCAACTACAATCGGTAAAATCGTCAACTACAGTCGGTAAAACTAAGTAAAACTAAAGGTCTCCACCAATGGACCCCCCAACCCCCCGACGCCCCTGGTAACAGGGTTTCTAACTGACTGAAACTGACTTTCTAACTGACTTTCTAAAGGGTTTCTAACTGACTGCCTATATAAATTAGCCAGCATAACACAGATAGACTAGACAAACAAGCTAGGAAGGCAAACTGAATAACTGTCTGGACTAATTTCAATTTCCCTCTATGAAACAAACAATCCAAAACACAGCCAGTATATGGACTATTAAAATACTAATTAAAATACTAATTTAAACGGTAATTTCCTCTAGAGACACGGAGATTTTGAAGTTGCAATGACAAGGTATAATACAGCTTTGAATGTCTCCGCGCTCTCGCTCCAGACGGCGAATGAAGTAATCCAGGAAAATGTGCTCAATCGTCTTGGTTTCAAGCAAGAATCCATGGGAACCACGCTGACATGACACTCTAAAGAAATAAAGATGAATTAGACGTGAATTAGATGAGCTTTCTTTCTTGAGCAATGTGAACTTCTGTTCGCTAAGCTTAAAACTCACAAATCTGGGAAGTTTTCGATTTAGAAAGACAGTTGACGAAACAAGATAAAGAAATGCCTTTTTTACAACTGTACGAAGAACATGCTTTCATCGAACTGACTGATTCCTGCAATTTAGCTAAAAATACCTAAGAATCGATGAAAAAATACCTAAAAATTTACGAAAGAGACAGAAAACGTTCAAAAAAGATCGAAAGTGGTTCAAAATTACCAAAAACCCCAGAAGAAACCAGACGAGAGAAGTGATTAACGCAGAGAATGCCCACCAGAGAAGTGATCTTGAAAGTGGCTACAAAATCTTGCCATCGACCTTCAGCTGACTTCAAAACAGGCTTCTGTTTGCTTGCCTGGACGATTAATAATAAGTATGAAAATCTTACAAATGTAAGTTTGAAGTGTTTACTATCATTACTCCGAAGCTCCACAAGACCTTAACTGAAATCAGGTTCGCACGGTGATGTTGACCTCGTGGCACAGATCTTCTTCGCCTTCACCTTCATTTGGAGAAAACTATTGTAAGGAGTAGAATTAGTAAACGAATAAATTTAAATCTCGATAACGATATAATAGGAAGAGTTAATAGATTAACACTTTTCATATGATAAACGCTTCTAACCATAACGCTAACTACATGTAACTAACATAAAAAGGACAACGTAAAGACATCTCTCGTGCCGAATCCAGAACCCTCGTGAATGTATATACGTAGTCCAAAGGTAATCTTAGGTTAAACCAGTATCGCGTAAGTTTGCGTAGTCATCCAGACTGGCTTCAGTCATCCTTTCATCCAGTCATCCAGTCATCCTTTTGGCTGCTCGTCAAAAACCCATTTGTTTCCTTCACGGTACATCTTGTTACCATGGCAAGTGAGCGTTTGCACCAGATGGTAACACTCGTCTGCGGAGGTGTCCATTGGTTGTTTATCCATTATGGTGGCGTGACCTACGAAGAAGAACGAGTCG
This sequence comes from Lepidurus arcticus, assembly GCA_003724045.1. NCBI lineage: Eukaryota > Metazoa > Arthropoda > Branchiopoda > Notostraca > Triopsidae > Lepidurus > Lepidurus arcticus. Next base: position 5,079 of record RJJA01000205.1, read on the forward strand.
ATCTTTAGCTGTCTTTGCCATTGGCCGCAGGCGTATCCTTTAAAGGTTGTTGAAGCTTCTAAATCTTTAGTTAGGATGTAGTTCATCGTGGTAGGTGGTAGGTCGCGTTCTCTAGGATTACAATGTGGCATGTTGTTAAGGTTGATAAAATTTAAGGTTTTCGGGTTGCTACAGCTGCAGATAGTGATGTCGATGGCTAGCGTTGTTGACAAAAATTGAGTGCTTACGAAGAAGATGAAGAAGCCGTAAAATGGTGTTCGAAACATCTGTATTTGATAAAGAAAAATAAAGAAAAAAATCAGTCCCAGACTTCATCAGGTGTATCTGGGTCTGGGACTATGAATTTTGCGATTTCGCTTAGGGGGGTATTGGGGCTAGGGTTGCGACTGTGAGGGGGGGAGGCATAAGGGAGGGTTTGGTAATCTAATATATTGCTAGTGAATATTTAAGGCGGGGGAACAAAGGGTTTGGGTCTGTAGAGACCCGCATAACGGAAACGACAAAAAAATGTGGCGTGGGCGAAAGCGTCGAACTAGTGGATGTGATGCAGCTTTATGTGTGGGCACGGTAGGAATGTGTCCTGGAGGTCGGATGTTTGGTACGGCATTCCTCCAGGTGTCTTATCGTGTCCCTGGTATTTACGTCCTTCTCGCAATACGGGCAGGTGAACAGGTCTTCCTGCATTGAATTGGGTGGGGTGAGTGAATTGTTCGTACGCCTGTTCTGGTTCGTGGTGTGCATTTTCGGTACGGTGAGCTACATCCGTTCTGATAGTTTGGGGGGTGAACGCGAGGACGCCTAGGTCGTTGGGCAGACCGAAGTGGTCGGGTCTAGGCAGTCCATGGTCTGGGAGTTCTTGCTGTTCGAACCCCTCAAGAAGGATTGCATTGTTTTTGTATGGTATTGTATTGTATTGATTTTGGTGGCAGGTGCACGTCCGGGTGATCGGGTCCCAGGCCCTGTACGCTCTCATAATGCATGAGAGCGTTGTCCAGTACGTGGCGCATGTACGCTTCGGTAGGGATGTGATGTGCCGAATCAAATCCACAGACGTACAGGCCTGTATCTCCAAACGAATCCTCGTTGGTCTTGCGGCACTCCGCGAGGTATTCTGCCGCCTCCGCTAGCATGAAGTTATTTCCGCAAGAGTAGGGGCAGATGTAGATAGTATGGGGGGATTTCATATTCTAGGGTAGCACAATAACATGTAAGAAATGTAACCGTTCTATTTTTAATAAAAACCATGCACTGTTAAGTCTGTCGTGCTCAGACGTCAAAAACTCTTACGAGTACTTCGCCGGGGGGTGAAGAGTAGACCGATCTCTTAAATTTACTGGTCTCTGAATATTACCCTGAGGGGGGCTTACTATTCGTGATGGTTGTGATCGCGGTGCTCGTGCTGTGCCAGCACTTTAATAAATCTGGCAACCGAATCGAAATAGAAACACAGTAGCCAATGTAAAGCCAGCTGTATTTGGAGGGAACTCCTAGCTTAGGCGAAGGTATCTCTTGCACTGCGGTAAAACACAATGCATTCCCCTTTTATATCCAAGTATACGAGGCAAGGGGCCATACAAAGTTGGTTCTAAGAAAGGGCAAATCAGGATTCAGAGGAAAAAAGGTCATCAAGCAAAAAGAGGCAAACGTTCAAGGTCAGGATTCTAGGGAAAAGGCAGAAGCGTCAATCAAGCAGAAAAGCAAACGTTTGAGATCCATAAATTCCAACATTCTCCTCACCTTGGGATCCATAAAATCCAACACACTTTGAGTTCTAACACCGGCTCTGGGTGCGGTTGGACGAGTCGGTATTGGGAGAGGCAAGGGGTTCGTAACTCCGTTGGTAGGTGTACGAGGGTTAAACTTTTAACGGTTAAAACTGTTAAACTTAGTGTTAAAACTGTTAAACTTAGGGTTAAAACTGTTAAACTTAGGGTTAAAATGCTAAACTTAGTTAAACTGTTAAGTTAACAAGCTAAAAATACAAGTTACACGCGTTAAAAAGTTTAACATTTTTTAACAGAGTGGTCAGGGTGTACGAAGTTAAACGCGAGTTGCGAACCCCTTGGGGGAGAGGTATGGGTGAAGGAGCTGGTGATACTGTTGGACTTGAAATTGTTGCACTTTCCGCTCTTGAAAATTTCACAATTTTATAACACGGCTTGCATGAGTGCTTTTCTGGTTTTAACCAACGGGACTAAACACGACAATAACAAAGTTTTTAAGGAATTATTATTGCAATTATTATCTATTATTGCTTTTTCTTTATAGCTGGTGAATTTCTCTAGTCTAGTTTTTTTTATTTAGTTTCCCTGTATTACTACAGGTTGTGATGCGTTTCTAATAGTGCAGTTTCTCTTTTTGTTTTCAAAACCTGTTGCGCAGGAGTTTCCAGGTTTGTTGGTGTTTTTTAATTGCATGCCTTATTGGTACCAACTGGCGCTAGTGTTCCCTCCAAAGTGCAAGGGGGAAAATAGTGGTCAGGATATTCGGAAGCGGGAAATTCGGAAGAAGTGATACCTCCGAAAAATAGTGAGGAAATTCCGAACCGGCCCTTTAGGCGATTCGACCTGCTTTCAGGTAAGTGAACGTCGAATGGGACGGTGTGCCCTCCAAAATGCAAGTATAAATGCTCCTCAGTGAGTTTTCCTTCCGAAGTGGAAGGAATCCTCAGTGAGGAGTGAGCTACTCAGTAGCACTTTGGAGGAGAAGTGGTTCCTCCGCGTAGGCTCGTGGCTTTGCTGTTCCCCTCCAAAGTGCAATGGAAATAATAAAAATTATGAAAATTAATTGAAATTGAATATATTGAATATAAAATATATTGACCTAACCTAACTTAACCTAACCGGACCGGATTTCATACATTCCAAATCGACAGTATGTGCGCGGTGTGCAAGGAGAAGCACGCGGTCTAAAGTCAGTTCCGCGATCCCAAATGAAAAAAAAAGTAAAACGAATTGCCCTCGGTGAGTATCGAACACTTTCCTCCATAGGAAAAATGTGTGCCTTTTTCCCCGAAGAATAACTCTCTTGGGAGCTGCTCTCCTGAGCTCCTCTTCCTCCAGGAGCCCTGGAGGAAGAGGCTAGAGGAATCTACTCTCCTGGAGCCCTGTGAAGAGCTACGGCGGTTCCGCGAGCCCAAATGAAAAAAAATTGCCCATGGCTAGCATCGAACAGTCTCCTCCAAAGTGCACAGATATACCTTTACCCGCTACACCGCTTGTAGTATACGTGATATGACCCTGGAAAGTAAGAAATCCCTATCCCGAGAGAAACTCCCAGGAGAGTTGCACTTTGGAGGGAACAAGTAGCGCCAAAGTGGTACCAAAACAAACACTGTTTTTAATTTTCAAAAACAATCCTTTACAACTGCTTCACTGCAGCCATCTATTGACTAGAAGCTTCCGCTCCTATTCACGTTATGCCTTGCAACTGTAAGGCTGAACTTTTTTCTATTTTGGTTTTGCTTGGTGCTGCCACCTCTTGAAACATTAAAAAGTAAATTTGACAGGCACGGCGCAGTCGTTGACCAACAACAGGTAACTGGGAGAGCGAGAACTCGAAAGAGAACGCTCATTTCACTTCTACATGTTGTGTAGTTTCGACGAAACAGAATTTATGTGTTAGTTTTGTGCTTTGCCTAGGATTTATTGGCTGCAACTGGTGTCTGCACTGGATACGTGTTCGCGAGTTGTTCGATTAAAATCAGTGCGAGTAAATCAGTCACGTTGACAATGCCAGACATTCTTGCCAGCGCACCGCCACCCAGGCTTTGTCATGTTGTGAAATGGCCCGATTTTGACGGATTTGGCTTTAATCTGCATGCCGATAAAGTGCGACAAGGACAATACATTGGCAAGGTAGACGATGACTCCCCTGCGCAAACAGCTGGCTTGAAAAATGGGGATAAGATTATCGAAGTGAATGGCGTCAATATTGGCAATGAAAACCACAAACAGGTGGGGTTTTTTTCGTTGCATCCCAAGCAAAACTCGAACTCAACCTCAACTTTATATTATTCCCCGTCTCCCCTTCTCTCTTTTTAAAGCTCTTTGTATCGTTTGTTTCCTTTGTGTCCAGTTTTCTTATATTTAGCGTATTAACTGCTAAACTATTGGTTTATTATTAAGGTTGTTGTGCGAATAAAAGCCATTCCTAACGAGACTAGGCTATTGGTAGTTGATCAGGAAGCTGAAGCCTACTATAAGGTAAGCTCTCCGTTGGCTTTTTTTATTAGGGAGGGTTTATTTCCGGAGTTTAATTTTTATTATAATAGGAACGTAATATAGTCATTAAAGGGACGTTGCCGAGCGTTTCTTACATGAAAACACCCTCCCGGAATCCTGTTACATCACAAGAGAGTGAAGACGAAGAAGAAGACGACGTAAAACCAGTCATACAACAACAACAACGTCCACATTCTCAAACCAATGGACAAAATCGCCGTCATTCACGTTCCAGCACTTCCAGTCAGGTTCGTGGAGAACACCCTTTTATGTTATACCCTTGACACAGATCCAGTTGAACCTGTGTTATTTACTGTTTTTCCAACGCCTTGTGTGCAGTTATTATTGACTAGTTTAACCGCTCGAGCATGACCATAAGAAGTTTTATAATCCAACACATTTTGACTCTCAAATGTTCCCCGGAACCATACATATAGTACCTAGTCGGACCCGATAAGGCCTGTTAGTTTTATCGAAAGTCAACATCCTGCAGGATGAATTGCAAACGCTGATAACTTAGCATTTAATGCTCTTTTTTCTGTATATCCGTATTTGAAGCGTGTGGGGGCGGTAAGGAGATTTCAAATTTAAACGGTTAATTTCCGAATTCTTCCGAAAATGGTGCTTGAAAATTGCATTGACGTCGTGCCTGTGAATTAGCAAAACGTCACTGAATTGGAATCCTTCCTATCGTTGAAAGTCGTTATCAGTTTGTCCCATGGCATAAACCATAAGATTGAAACTCTGGGTTTCTAATTTATATAGCTTGTGGGTGACTGATAACGATTCGAGTTTAACATTCTTATGGAAGCTTAGTAATCCACTTCAAATAGTGGGAACGTGGTTTCTAACAATGGAATGTATGTTCTTTTTCCTCGTTTTTGTTGGCGTAATAGGAATCGGAGAGCGACTGCTACCCGCGTGCCTGTCACGTCATTAAATGGCAAGCTAATGAAGGCTTCGGATTTCATCTACTGGCCGATAAATCCAAGCAAGGCCAATACATTGGCAAAGTTGACCCCAATAGCCCAGCAGAAACGGCTGGTTTGCGCTTAGGGGACAGAATCATTGAAGTCAATGGCGTTAATGTGGAGCGTGAGACCCACAAAGAGGTATTCTTTTCCCTTCCTACTTTTCTTATTTTTAGACATTGTAAGTTTGAAACAAATTAGAGCGTATATTCGAAGAGAAAGCTTTGCTTATTTAGTTCCCATTTTCTTTAAGGTGGTGGAGAGGATAAAACGAGTGCCAACAGAAACGAAACTTCTCGTCGTAGACCCAGCAACTGATAATTACTACAAGGAACGCAATCGTACGGTTGTATCCACCGATACTACCGTACGGTTCTTCAAAACGCCTGCAAATAAGCCTTCTCCATCACCACGCCCCGCTAGCCAACTTTCTGAAGATGGAAATCGCATGAATTTGGCTTTGGATCGGCGATCCCAAGCTTCTTCTAAGAGCTCAGCCTCTACTGCACAGGTAAGCTGTTTTATTATTATTTCTTTGCTTTTTAACCCCCAAGGAGGTTAAGAACGGTTAAAAGAACGCTCAAAACAAGTCAAGGTTCATTGGAGAATGTTAACGGGGTTAAGAGACCCAAGGGGACGGATGTTTTGGGTTTACTAGTTAGTTTGACCTCGTTACTTTGGTCACATTTTTGTCGCATGAAAAAATTATCTCGTGGGCAATGCGGATATTCCGCATTCCTAGGGTAGTTACTTCAAGCAGCTTTAAAAGAATGAAATGTTAAAGTCATCCCTTTCAGTTCCATTCGTCGTAAAAGTTTGATTGTCTGCAGGATAGGTTGTGCGTTGGCCTAAATGAGATAAGTTTCGAAGCGTATGGTCAGAGCATACAGGTGTGTGCCTTGTTTACCGCTTAGTCAGGTCCTCGGTACACGTCTGCGTATAATAGAAGCCTCGCTTTTGGCTCCGTTCCCGTGATACGGAATAGAGTAGAGGTATTTTAGAGAAACACATTTGGGATTATCTGCGAATAAATTCGGACCATGAGCGAAGTTCTTGCACGCTTATTGGATGCGTGTTTCGTTCAGGTGTGAACGATGTTAAAACTGCTAGGTCCCTAAGAATTTTAGCCAACCTTTATGTTAAAAAGAGAAGATGGTTCTAGGAATTCGCAGTACTTGTGACGGAAGTTGTTTTATGCCGCACATGTGGGATCTCTAACATAATGGAATGACTCACTTTTAATTCTTTTAATAATAATTGTAGCGTCGAGTAGCTTTCAATTGCACGATGTGCACGTTTTTCCTTGCCCAACTGGCAGGGATCTGTCAGCAGATAAGCGTTTTCTGACTTACTTATGACTGTAATCTTTGATGAGGGACTTGTTGAATACCCAAGTGCTGAGAGAGTATAAGGCACAAGATTCGCCTGCTGATGTGAGAAGGCTTACTTCACGAACTGCCTAACTCGTATTCGTCCGCCTCTTTGTTTTTCAAGTACCCTCTTTGCTGTTAACGTTTTCCGAGAAAGCTCTTTGGACGTTATCGTTGTTGGCAAGCTAAAATATGCCAATTCCTAAGCTTAGAAAATGTGACTTTCGCGTCTATTTATCTTTTTCTCGGTCGCGTACTGTTATTTTTTTTCAGGGAAATCTTCTTTCTTTAGTATAGCAGGTTTATTTTGGGAAAAAAGCAGCTCGTGAGTATTGTCTACCCGTTAATCGTGACCTCATTCCCAATCCCAGGCGCGGCAAGTTTCCCATTAATTCCGTATACAAATCTTAGAAGACTTTATGAAAGCTACTTTCAGTTTGAAGGGAGAAAGAGAAGAAGATTCGAGTTGTATACCTTGTGAATGCGAAAGACACGACGGAGGAAAGTGACCGGAAGGATTTCCTGCTGCTCAAGTAGGCAGATGGTTTTCGAGGTTATAGCAATTGAGGCTCCCTGAAAGAAACGGGAACTACAGTAAGGTAGTTTTAATTAATGTCTCCTCCAGGTGATGCTGGATTTTTAAAAAGAGGAGAAATCTGCTAGCAGAAATTAGAGTTTTTAGGTTCGTTCGAATATATGTGTGTAGTGATATTCGGAGTTCAACACTATTGTGGCCACCAAGGTTTTATCGAAGAAGTACAATACGGGATTTTCCGTTCTTTTATCATAGTCTGAGACTTGTGGTGATGTAACGCTTTACAGTTCTTATCTATAGTCCTACAGAAAAAACTAACAAGATATTTATTACAGAGAGATTATATGTTCGATGAAGAAAGTAGGTCTTTGTTAACGCGAGACACTTGTTTGTTGTATAAAAATATTTGTTATGAAAAATTGGGTTTTAATTAGTATGTGTGTTCCGTGATTGTGTGTAACTAATTTGCTATATTTATTTTTGACAATAGGCATTATCGAATTTGGATATTTCAAGGGATAGAACTCCGTCGCCTCGACCGTTATCAATGTCTTCGAATGGATCTACGTCACCGATTCCTGTGCCAGGCTTGGATTTACCTGTAACTGCTGCTGAAATGCGAGCCAGGTTAGCTTCGCGTAAGAAATACGATCCCAGGCGTGACGCCATTGATTTACGCCGAAAACACGAAATCATTCAAACAATGTGAAGCGGGCGAAAGAATGTAAACAAAGAAGAACTTCATGAGGGACCAATGGACTTTTGTTGTTCAACGTAACTTCCAACGCATTATGAGTGATTATGAAGATGTTTAAATTTCTTTCTTAATATTCTTAAAATGATTTCTTTATTTGTATTGGGTACGACGAAAAGAGACACATTTTGTGTGTGAATGAAGAAGGAAAAATTAGAGCTACAGAAAAGGTATATGAAAGTGACCATTGACCTCCTCAGTCTTGATAGTCAGTGACATTATTTTTCTTTTTTCGTTAGCTTGATGAGCGAAAGGACCACATTAGTTAGTCTAATAGTCTTCGCGATAACTGTTACGTTTTGCGTATATTACAAAAACTTCTTTTCTAAGTGACCGAATTTAAGGCATTGTTGCAGAAACGTAACTTGTAGAGAGTAAAGATAGAAATAAGGTTTCACTGAAAGAAATACATTAAATTTGAGCGTAACGTGTTGTGCTATGAGATAAAAGTGTATGTTCGTTTTCTTTCTAATTGCAAATTTTAGGCAGTCATCCACGGGAAATTTTCATTGCTGTAAGATTCGCGACGTAAATTGAAATACAGTTTTGTTTTAGAACTCGACTTTAGGTTTACATTTGGTGTATACCAATTAACATCAGCTTGCTGGAAAAAGCAGAACAACAATTTTATTCCCGACAGGTTTTTTATTGACTATGATTTTAGCACATATCTGTTAGCATGAACTCCTTTAAACCTGGACTATTCTGTTAAAACTTGGCTTTTGCGCTGCACACTACAAAATGTAAGAACTTCAAAAACACCAAAACACAGAATAAACGCATGCTAACATTCTTCCTATTTTCCCGTTATGTTCCACTTTTACTCCTACCCCACCGTGGCAATTCTTCTGCCGCCAACGAAGTTTCACCATTTGACTCCCCGTCTCCACCCCCAAACATACACAACTTACGGACTTTTATAGAAGTTCCAACGCTCTGAAATATAACCATGTGACCGAGTGGATAAGACGGAAGCCCTGTGATCGGAAAGTTTCAGGTTCGAAACCCGGTAGTCAATTTATTTCGTAAAAAAACGAAATATTAAATGGCTCCCTTTCTCTGTACTTTATGCCTTCCCGGCAATGTTACTATTTTACTAGCTTCGGCATCACGAGCTCGAATATTGGGGATAGGAAACCGAGCAGGAGAGTTGGGAACAAGGAAAGGGGCGACGCTCTCAATTTTTCAAGATTTTTGAAGGGACCTTTTAGAAGGATTTAAATTTTTATAAATCGAACAATAGATGGAACACTATCAACATACACGTAGACCAGCGTACTTCATGTTGGTTTTATAGAAGTTTCTACGCCATTTATATATAAGCGTATGACCGAGTGGCTAAGACGCAAGACTTGTGATCGGAAGGTCGCAGGTTCGAAACACGGTCGAGGCACTTTATTTCGTACAAAAAACGAAATATTAAATGCCTTTACCTTTATGCCTTCCCGGCGAGGTTCCTATTCCTATATTCGAAATTGTGTAGCTTCGGTAACATGTGCTCGAATATCAGGAATTGGAAACCCAGCTGGGAAAAGGGGAAGGGGCGAGGCTCTCATTTTTCCACGATTTTTCAAGGGGACCCCCTTGATACAACGTTATTCCTTATGGAGAAAAGCCCTGAAAAAGCTTTCCCAGCTTGAAAAGAAGCCACGCCCACTTTTTGGCCGAATCCACCAATAGGATTCGTCCTTTTCGTAGAGGCCCCACCCCTTTTAGCGGATTTTTTGAAAAATCACGCAAAAATGTTAAAAATTTTCGCTTTTATTTCTAAAATTACACCAGACAATAAAAAAATGACATTTTCGGAAACTAGGTTATACGGGGAACGTTTTTATTGCAACAAATAACAAATAAGGCTTTCCGGGGGAGAGTGGAGGAGAGCCAAAAAACTAATTGGATTAATTTTAGAATCCAATTTTTGGAACTGGTCACAGAAGAAAAATTCCAACGGATTTGGAAACGCTGGAGCAATGTGGAGAGGAATAAGTTTAACAAGAAAATCAAAAGATTGGGAAAGCGAGCTTTACAATTCTACTCAGTTCTCAAAACTTTACAACAGCACACAAAGTTGAACCGAAAGCTGCTTTACTGAGCTTCGGGACCTTTCCCATGTACTAATTTTGCCTTAAAGTCAGTGCTTCGGAACTTCTTTTTTTCCGGAACGTCCTTCCCTACCGTTCTTCGGTCAAGTTCTGTCGCTCCGTGCCGTTCTATTTTGGCAAACTTTCCAAAAGAACTAGTTCCGAACGGCCGTTCCATTCCTAATATAAAGATCCGTTCCGTTCCACTCAAAGATCCGATGATTTTATGGAAAATAATTAAAGCAGAGTGGGAAAGTTTCTAAGTGTGGCGACTAGATGGCGCAAACACTACATTGCCTAGGTGCCGTTGTACGGGAACTCTATGACGGGAACGGTAAATTTCCCCCAAAAACCGTTCCGTTCACTGCCATTTTCGATGCAACGCCGTTCCGTTCCCGTTCCGCCCAAAAAATCGGAACGGAACGAGTTTTCTGGGAAGTCCCAGAACACTGCTTAAAGCACGCAAGCCGCAGTTGAAAATATTAATAACTGAAGAATACTGCATATAAACCAGAAGAACCAATGGTACTTGAAACCAGCAAGGAGTTTTATTTAGGGTCGTTCAATATAGTCTTCTCTTGCTGTACACCCGATCAGGAAAGCCGTTAAAGAACACCTACGGTAAATACATTAGGTCTGAAATTCATATACAAATAGATGACAGATTATATATTACCAAAAGGGTTATATATTAAAGGGTTATATATATAGGGTTATATATAGTATTATATTATATATTAAAAGTTATATATTACCAAGTTCTTCTAGCCATAACTGAAGTCTACTGCATATAATCACCAGATTCACAGCCAGAAGAACCAATGGTACTTGAAACCAGCAAGGAGTATTATTTAGGGTCGTTCAATATAGTCTTCTCTTGCTGTACACCCGATCAGGAAAGCCGTTAAAGAAAACCTACGGTAAATACATTAGGTCTGAAATTCATATACAAATAGATGACAGATTATATATTACCAAAAGGGTTCGGTGTAGTAACGGATTTGGCCCAAGTTCTTCCAGCCATAACTGAAGCCTACTGCATATAATCACCAGATTCACAGCCAGAAGATCCAATGGAACTTGAAACCAGCAAGGAGTTTTAATTAAGGTCGTTCTACGCTTCTCCTCTTGCTGTAAATCCAATCCAGAAAGCCGTCAAAAACACCTACGATAACTATACATTAGGTCTGAAATTCATATACAAATAGATGACAGATTATACCAAATTACCAAAGGGTTATTACCAAAGGGTACAATTACCAAAGGGTACAGTTACCAAAGGGTTCGGTGCAGTTACGGATTTGGCACAGCGTTAAACTCCACAGCCCATCAACAGTTTTTATCCTGACGGGCGGTACAATCTTGGTAGTACAAAAACAAGGACAATTCGATAAAAGTACGACATGTGTCTAACTCTCAGACGAGCCAATAGGATATCGAGTTGAGAAGTCTCTGCTCATTCGAATGAGCAGAGATTAAACATTTTTAAGCCATTTTAATAATTACATCATAAGGACGACCAACATAAGGAGAAACGGACATGCTCTATATCCCTTTATCTATTCTATTAAACACATTTTAAACCATCTTACCTCAATCCCATACATAACTCCCCCACGTGGCATACCATGTGTGCCACGACATGTGCCATGTTGTTCCCTCAGCTTGATTTGCAGGACAGGCGAAGAATTAAGGGTGTTTCCTAAAAATAATAACAAAGAAACTTATAATGCGAACTTAAGCAGGAAATGATAACACAGAATAAACTCATTGTCTCACGCGTGTTAACATTCAAAATGAACTCACGCGTGCTAACATTCTTCCTATTCTCCCCTTTATGTTCACTTTTACTCCTATCCCACCGTGACAACTCTTCTGCCGCCCGCGAAATTCCCTCATTTGACTCCCCCCGTCTCGTTAACAAGATCCCCATGAATTGCCCTCTTTCCCAACCTTACCGAGGAGTCCTCCATGCTCCAACCAGAAAACAGACGAGTTGGCAAAGCAACAACCAACGGTGAGAACAATCAATTTGCGTCCATTGAGATTATCCATAATAGCTCCAGCCATGCTATGGCCGTGTTCAGTTTCTATAAAAATTAATACTTGCACTGACAACACGGAACACATTCTTACACGAGGAATAAATATAAAGTAAACAGACAAAGGCGCCAAGCCACAGCGACGCTTCAGAGGTTGAATCTCAGAAGTTAAGCACAAAATGAATCATAGACATCTCGCTAGACGGCGGTTATATCTGTTTGTGGGTACGTGCGTATTAGTAAACAAACAGCTAAAGAAGCGATTAGCAAAAATGAAGATTGGAGACGAAACATTTCACCTAAAGTGGAACAGTTACCATTCCCATTTCCACGCTGCATTGTTGCGTATGCTGGAAACGGAATGTATGGTTGACGTCACTCTGGCAGCTGAAGGCAAATTGATACATGCACATCAAGTCGTCCTGAGTGCTTGCAGTTCTTATTTTCGGGTGAGTATACTTTATTTATGGTTGTATCGTGAAGCATAATTAACTGTCAATTTCTCTTATTGTTTAGGAACTCTTGTCCCCTCAACCAGAAAAGCGGGCGATTATCTTCCTACGTGATGTCAACTTCGAACATCTCAAAGCGTTAGTGGACTACATGTACACTGGACAAGTAGTGGTGAAGCAGAACCAATTAAGCGAGTTTCTGAAAACAGCCATGGCTCTTTCTATCCACGGTTTAAGTCAGGCCACTGATGATAGCAGCAAACAACCTGTCCCATCCAATGTTCGACCTGTACCTGCCTCTCCATCCCCTAAGCCTCAGACAACCCACCTGTTCTCCGCCTTATCGTCATCTGGAATTGGTGGTCCGTCAGAAAGTGACCACACTGTCACCCCCGAGCCAGAATGGTTCCCTGCAATATTACAGTCAGGAACACAGATGCCCGGACCATCCTCGGCATCATGTTCTGTAAACCTCCCCAAGAACCCAAGTCCCCCAGTAGAAAGACAACCCACTAGCGTGGCTTCTGTAGACTGTTCAAGTAATCGTGGCTTCCAAGCAACGTCCTCCCTAAATCGTAATCTGTTGGAACAAGCTATCAAGTCCGAATTGGAACCAGAAGACGTAGCAACTCTGTCTGACGAAGGTCAACAGTTAGCCGTGCAGACTCCCAGCTTGGATCCCCAGGATGACACCCATAATGATTGCAGCATGCTGGACGACGATGCCGACAACTCTAATGATGACGATCCATTAAACTTGGAGAAAGGCAACAGTGCTTTGCCGCTGTACACAGTGCTAGGTGCCAACGTAGATGCTTGGCAAGGAGCTGCTCGACATGGTTATCGTCGTCAACCTGGTAAAAAAAAAAGATAGAAAAAGCAATCAACTAAGAAAACAATGTTTTTTTTATATTACGTGTTGCAATGTAGGACCGTTACGAGTGGGCAGCTTCAGTCCATACGTCTGTGGTCGATGTGGTCGCCAGTACCGTCGTCAGCAGCATTTAACACGCCATCAAAAATCCGAGTGCGGTGCCTACAAAACGTACCAGTGTCCTTCTTGTTCGAAAGGCTATTCTCGGCCAGAAAGACTGCGTGAGCATATGGAGAAAGCCCATACTCAACAACCTGCAGCCTGATTAAGAAGCCGTTTTTTTTTTGTTCGTTGAAAGAATTGTGAGATTATGCGGCTCTAAATAAAAGAAAGCTTTTATACGAAACGTATGGCATGACACAGAGTTATTGAAAGCCAGCTAAAGCCAGGTGCCACGTTAGATGATACTAAAAAATTCTTACACATTTTCCATATCCGTCAGTTCATTGAAGGGTCTCACTTGTCACTCGGCCATGCAAAACTCGATAGGGAAAGATAGAGCGATTGATTCAGAGCAATGGAATTCTCAGGACGTTTTCGATAATGGTCTGGGATGAAACCTCTCATGGCCAGTATGCCATCCGTAGTGCCATAGCATTAGCAACGCCAATGTAAGCGTAAGGAGCCTGGTATAGGCCTGCGAATGAGGACTGTTGTTTTCACCGTGCTGCATGGCCGCTGGATGCTCACCTTTTTTTAAAAAAAGAGAAAATTAAGAAAGTGAGATGGAAGAAGCGATTAAATATAAGGAGAAGTGTACGGCTGAACAATTACCATTGAGCACGTGCAACGTGGCGCTGGTGGGAAGCAAGTGAGTCGGACTGCACGTGTAATTGCCCGTATCTTCGTTGGTTACGCTTTCCAGTTTAAGACTCCAAACTAAACTTTGTTGTAAGTCCGTTTTCTGGAGCAAAAAACTGGCTCTTTCTGTTTGGAGCAGGACGTCGGGTTGTTTTTGTCGACGAGATCCGGCAATGGAGTTTGGCAAGCGAAGCCAAACGACACGCAAATAAATTACAATTCCCCGCACAAAAGAAAAAGAAAAGAACAACACCATGCAAAGTAACGTAACAACAGATACACGTTTGGAAAAGGGAGAGAAACCCAACGGGTTCGGGACGTTTTCCGCGCCAATGAATGTTGGAGATGAAAACGGCCCCAGACTGGACCGGAGGGCTCGTCCATGTAAAATAAAGGCCAACATAAGCATTTTTTTCGTGTTTTACCTTCCAAGTTGTTTGTCGTCTGGCTGGAAAAAAGCGCTGGAGCAACTTTGGTCTCTTTGGCTCCCAATAGCCACGTTGTCTTTTTCTCCACGAGAAGTGAATCATTCAAAGCCCAGCTTAAAGTTGGGGGTGCTTCCAAGAAATCGGAAATGACACACTGAACAATCACCGAGCTGCCCGACTTGACATATATATCTGGTGCGCCTCGGATCTGCACTTTAGGTACTGTCAAGAAAAAGGGACACACTTTATGTAGGAGTACGCTAATGCAAACTCATAGAACAGCCCTTCAACTCCCCCCTCCCCCTCCATCAAATATGTTTAGCGACTCCAAAATCGGCTAAGTACCTTAACAAGCCTCTTTTTAAAAGTTATGTGCACAGTTTTTAAAAAGGTTTGTAAGAGGCTTGGAGAAGGTACAAAGAAATTAAGGCTCCCACATACCATATCGGTATAGGCGGTCAGCAAGGGGCATGTCGGAACAACTTTTTGAGAAAGCCAGTGAATTTTTAGGAAAAAATTCTTTAACAGTAATATTGAGCCTCCTAAGCCGTTTTCGAGAAATCTTGTTCCGAAAATTTCACGATTTGATTTGGGATATTGTGCTGCTACAGCAAATTGTGGTGACAAATTGTACTTTTCAGAATCAAAACAATCGTGCAAACTTTGCCGGCAATTAGCTTTCAAAAAACAATAACAAACATCAGTGCCATCTGTGACTGTTTTGCATCTGCCAAGTACCTTAACAAGCCGCTATTCAAAAGTTACGTGTACACACGTTATTAAAAAGTTTTGTAAGACGCTTGGAGAAGGTACCAAAGGAATTAAAACCCTGCATTAGGCTGTTTTGGAAAGAAAAAAAAACATCAAGAGTCTTCGTGTTACGGTGTGTTAGTTTACCTACAACATGGAGATTCATGAGAAGCGAAGTTTTAGGCTCGGATGAAACTTGGCATTCATAAGGCCCGGCGTCTTGGGCTTGTACGCTGCGGATTTGGAGCGTCCACGTTTCAATTGCTGCAGCATACGTGGCACCAAAGCGTCCGTCTCCAATAAAGGCGTCGGCATCGACCGACAATAATGCTCCGTCCGTCTTCCTCACCCAAGACACCTGTAACAATATAAGATAACGGAAGAAAGCATAAAGCAAAACTAGCTCACATCGCAACTTTTCTCTATATATATCCGACCAAATCCAGCAAAACTAATGGACTTTCCTTTCACAGAATGCTTTCCTTGTCTGCAACGCCCCGGCCGTTTCTCACCGACTATTCTTAGTTATCTCACACTTTCGGACAGACGACTGTTCCTGCATCCCGGACATATCTCCCCTTTCATAAAGAGCGATGTCAAAACCTTTCATTTTTTCTTTTTCACCTATCCTAAGTAAAGAAATATGTTCTTAGATATTTCAATCATGATAGAACGCGTGGCCTTTAACAACTTTTCTTTCTTTCTTTTTTAATGTTTTTTTGTCCCAACGTAGGCTCTCGCCTACTATTGTCAGTTACTTTATTGACTATCATCCTTATCGTTTGTTTCCCTATCCATGGCAACACTTAATAAATTCTCCAAAATACACTAAAGAAGATTTTGTTTAAAGAGAAGGCATTGAGAAGAAATCGTAAGAACTGAATGGCAATAAACACGCAAAAAATAGTTGCTGTACAAAACTTGGTCCATTTTCCCTTTCAATTGAGTACCAAAGACAGCTTGGTTGTCGACTATTTTCTTAAGCCTGTTACGTGCTGAAGAGAATAACCGTGATTCAATTTCCTTTCGCTAACTTTACCTTTTATACTTCTGTATTTACTTATATACTTCTGTACTAATACAGTAAATTTCCCGTAGAAGCCGCACTGAAGCTTTTTATTATGAAACTTGGTTTTCCTTACAGGGTAATTTTTTGCTTACCCGTAACTTCAGTACATTTTAGATCTCACCGTTCCGGAACAAAAAAATCGGTTTCGCTCTTTTCCTTCTCGGACATACGAAAAAGGGTCTCGGCGGACTCCAATCAATTTGGACCTCTTGACAAGTGAAGCGCCTCATTAAACCTTATATTGGAAGACATACAGCCTGTTTCCTGCGCTCTCGTCTCTGCATCCTTCCTCCTTGTTCAGTTCAATCTGTTGGCCCGAGGCCCCGAATTCTGTTCGCCACCCCGAACCCCTCGCCCAGCTTGCCGTTAATTAATTTTATCTCCAATTCAAGCAGCATTAGCATCTTGAGTGCTTCTTTCTTCGACCCTGAAGTGATGTTGTTGCGCTTGCTGCAGCCATGGAAATTGGAAAACTGTTGCTGGACTTATCTCTCTCTCTGGTTCTCTAATTCGCTTTCTGCAACTATTATCATCCTCCAATGCGCCAGCAGCCTAGCAGCATTTTTCTCCAAAAAAAAACTTAAAATTTTCTTAGAAAATTAATTCCTTAAATGGCGTTTTTAAGCTTCAACAAATATCCCCCATGGGCAGGACAAAAGCAGATAAAGAAGCTAAAGTGAGTCAAAGGGTTCTCCGTGTCTTTTACCTAAGCTTTTCTATATAACAGAGTTCCAAGTAAAGCGTTGATAAGAGGGGAAAAGTCCCATTAAAAGAGTTTTCACTCTTTTAATGAGTGACAGACGGCAATGACTTTGGCGAGAATTCATTCCTCCTTTCCTTCGGAAATAAACGTACAACTCTGACTAAGATGCACTACCTTTTGCAAAACTTTGTTTACGTTTCAGCACGCGTGAAACCACTGAATCATTTCTGACAACAGCTAACCCTCCAACTTTCGCGTCACACTTCAAAACAGTACCCAGCAACCCCAAAAGGGCATTGCTATAGCTACAAACTGCTTATATGCAAATCCTCTCAGACTTAACACGGCTCTTTCAGTCTTAGATGGAGCTAATGGAGTTTTCCTAAAGATGAGGGTGTGTACGTGGGAGGTAAAAAGGGTGGGGTGGGAGGATTAAAGGTCTTTATATTGTGAATGAAACTTACGGCCTTGTTTCCCGTCTGTCGGACTCGACATGGTAATGAAGCTGTATGGCCTTGTTGCACATTAACGTGGGTCGGATTGCCCGGATCGAAGTACGGTCCCGTGTACAAGCCGCCAAAGCGATACGGCGTGTGGGCTGCCGTGGCTGTACTGGTACCACTGCTGCTACTAGGCGTGGTCTGCGGGCTATTGAAACCACGGTTGCGAACTTCGTCCGCTGAACCAGTACCTAAGAAGAAAAACAAGAAAAAAAATTAACGCCGCACGACAAATTCAAATTAGCGTCAGCTCTGGAAGTTCGGGTTCTATTAAGAAATACAATTAGAACGTGACGCTCTTATTTCTTTTTGTTCTTTGTCGGAGAAAGGAACAGTACACCATAAAAAAGGGAAAAAAAACTCCAATCCTGTTAGTGTGATGCCGAAAATATATCTTGACAGAAATTTTGCCCCAGAGACGCAGTGAGCGTAAAATAAGTCATAAAATGTCATCTCCATACTTTGAACTTTCCCCTCAGTTTTTTTTCATGCATCTTATCGACCAAAGAGAAGACCTCGGGCAAAAACAAGCAAGTGTGCTATAGTAACTTGATAGTTTTGTGCAGCAATATTGTCTTGCTACTCATGGACTTTTGTGTGTGTTCCCCTCTTTTAACGGCACAGACAATACAAAATAGCACTTGCCATAGTAAAACCTTAGGGTGCATATTTCGCCACCGATGCTCTTGACTTTCTTTATCGACCAACAGCAAGGCTCATTTTTTCCCAGGCGTTCCTTCTCCCCACAAGTCTTATTCGGATAACGAGCTCTCCCGAGCACAAAAGAAGGCGTAAAACAACAGACCTCAATGCATGGGCTCCTTTCTTTCATTCCAATGGCCAAAGCTGAGCTTTTGCAACCATTAACATTCTCCACAAAGCGACAGAAAGACGTCTCTCTATAGATATACATATATAAATTGAGTAAGCATACAAGATCAGGCCTGTATGCCTGCCTCAACGGGCAGTACAAAAGACTCTGTTGAGCAAAACTTCAAAGGAAAACTAATTGAATTGGGGATCGGCGCTAACATTCGGAAATGTCTCTTAAATGCGCTTCTCATGAAACAGACAACCTGGAATGTTGCAAATGGCTGTAGCAAAGTTATGTGCTTTGCATAGTTGAACGAGCGACACTCTTTCTATATGTGTGTGCTCTCAATCTAACTTTTGTCTTTGACCCCCCCCCCCAGCCCAGAGTCTGCAGACATGTCACGCAGTACTTTTATTCAAAGTCCTCAAACTCAACAACGAGCTAATTGTTAATAAGCTCTGATAACTTCTTAGACGGCAAACTTGTGTTATAAAAAATGCAACGCACATAAAACACACAGTTTAATTTAGATACTTTTAAAGTGATAACTATACGCTTAAATGGCGTATTTTTTAAAATGCATTAGGTCATTGGCGAACCTAACGAGAAACAGGCTTCTATAAATAAGGATAATAAGCACAATACGACACTGCTTCATTATCTGAAACTAATTTAGCCTGTCGTGAAGGTGCCCCAGCAAATATAAAAGAGCAAGAGAAAATTCTAGAGCAAACTTCTTTAATAATTACGTAAACACTTTGTTTAGATCTCATTAGCATAAGTTTGAACACTAGACATGTCCCAAAACTATGGCAACAAGCTTTATGGCGACTAATTTGTCCCGAAACTTACTCAATAATTACAAAACCAATACTTTTTACCAAAAAGTTTTAATGAGGACCGTTTGTCTATTTACGAAACACGCGATAGCTTACGTGTTTGGATTAAAACATGTTTTCGTTAGGTACAGTAGATGCCGCTTTTTGTGATCAACGTTTGTGAAGTGAATATTGCTTCTATTAAGCGGAGATTCTAATAATCAAAATCAGTTCATCCATTTCACTGACCATACGTCAAATCTTCACTTAACATTTCGGAAACATCGTTCACTTTTTGCAATAGAATGCTACCATTAATCGGCACGTGAAACGAACTGGCTTGTTTAAACCAAAGAAACAATGCATCGTCTACTTTTTGACACTTCCCCATACGTTTCCCTTTTCTAGATTCACCACACCCAATACTGTTCATTTCGTAGCGATTTTTCAACAATTTCAATAGAGATGCTGATTGTGGGATTCTTAATTTAACGGCCGCTTCCCTTTGTGGCAAATCTTTTAAATATAACTTGTCATAATTTTCAATGAGCCGCAACTTTTCTTTTGCATTTAAATCAACCCTTTTCTTGTACGTCGCCATTTTTATACAACCACACATCTAAAAGTTACAACTAACCTTGCGTCTTTGAAGTCTAGTCATATTCCTTCTAAATTTCCCAGTCAATTAAAAGAACTAGTCATTCTGTTGAATAACCGGCAACGCAACACAAGGACGACTCGACCAAAACCCGACACAAGGACGCCGGGCCGCGACCGTAGGACGCCAAGTCGATCGCCAACGAGATTAGAAAGTGCTTTAAGCCGCATTAAGGAATATGGCACAAGGTTAGGTTAGGTCAGGCGTCCTTCTGTCGGGGTCCGAAGGCCTTGTGTCCTTGTGTCGGGTACACGGAGTCTCTCCGAGTCGTCCTTGTGTCTACTTACCGAATAACCTATTCATTTAATTGACTGGGGAGTTTAGGAGGGATTTTTCCCTAAGCGTACTAATAGGCTGGAAATGACAGGATTGGTCAAAACGACGTAAAAGCTATGTCATTGATCAATATGCAAAGTCCATGTAGCAATCACTACTGTACTTTCGTAAGTGTATGTACTTGTGAAGATTCTTTTGAAATTTATTCTAATATACGAAACTGTGAATCTAACAACCGACTAAAATGCTATTAATTTTATCATTTTGAATCCGTCCTTTAAAATTGGATTCATCACAAAAAGCGGCATCTACTGCACTTATCAAAAAAGAAATTCACCAAGAAAAGCCCGATTCGAAAGGCATAGATTCTTCCATAAAAATAAAAGTAAAAGTCGCAAAAAAGATTGTGCTGCGTATACGTAGTGCGCCATCTTTTACACCAATTCTTCACTTTACCTTACCATAAATCACTTGGCTAAAGTCTCTGGCTTTCGCATTTACAACGATAATGCGAACTCCTAACTCGAGCACAAAAAACACTCGCAACTTCTCGTGTGAGGCCAAAATACCGTGGCGTTGAAAAAAATAAATTATGAATGTTGGGAAAGGAAAAAAAAGGTGGGGCGTGGAGTCGACGTCGTTAGAGGACAATAGGTAACGAGTTGCCAACCCCCCAAAGCAAATAGGGTAGGAGCAGCGAAAAATCTATTAGCAAAGGTTACGCCCCATTTTATTTCTTTCCCCCCCCCCCGATTTTTATTTGTTACGAGCTAAAGACGTGCCATTTTTCTCTCTGTAGCCCGCCCTTCCATATTGGCTGGATCGTAAGTCAACTCCCAATGACTCTTTTACGTGAAAGGCGACAAGACGTTTGCCAAAAAAGCTTTTTTCTATCGAACGATTCGTACTATATGCTCCTTTTTTTTGCTTCCGCTAACGCAGTAGCCATGTGGAATTGTCAGGGTACCGGGGGAAAAGGGGCGAGTCTGACGCCAATTTTCTTCCGTACCCAGATATAATAGCATTGTCCTTTTCACGTAAAAGAAGCTAAAAATCTTTTAGGTAACTGCCATAACATCATTAGGTGGGGATGAAATTAGGCCTTTCAAGAGATACGGTGATGTTTTATCCCAAACTCAATTTGGAAATGGTCACTTGCGGGGTTGCCTGGGGGCAATTAAGAGGTAGGGGTGTAAATAAAAAGAGAAAATAAAAGGTAGCATAATAAAAAAATGTCTGGTTCCGAGAGGAACATGATACTTTTAACCCTAAAAAAGCCTTTCTATTTCTGCTGCATTATATCCATAAAAATGGTGTCAACGATGCTGAGTTCCAAATGTATACCATATATACTTACAAGCGTCCAATACCTCCCCCCCCCCCCAAACACATTATTCCAAGAGAGAAACCTTCACTGGGTGATGGGAGTATTAAGACTTGTAAGGAAAATATAGGAATCTTTCACGCTTTGGATCTTTGCCCACCGCTCAATATCACCCCTGAAGTTGGTTCCCTCCTGCTGGAAAATAAAGACCTCCCAAAACTCAGTTCTCTGCTTCTACACTGAAGAATCTATTCTTTTTCCGATTCGATAAAATGCTCGCATATACGCCCTTTCTATTTCACTCCATCAGCCAATAATCCTCTTTAGAAAAGTACATAAACGACACCTAAAAATAACCCTCCAAAGGAAAATGATTGCTTTTTTTGAAGCAAACCTTTGAAGTACAGTAATCAAAGTATTGATCGTCTTATGGACTTTGCGTATTGACCAATGACAGTGCTTATCCGTCGTTTTGACCAATCCTGTCGTTTCTAGACCACTACTACGCTTACGCAGGGTTTTCAACACAATAACCCCTTCTAAACTCCCCAGTCAATTAAAGGAACATACACACCAGTGTGTATTATTGCTTCAAAACGTTCTCTGAGAACAAATGACAAACGGGTGTCACTCGGTGTTCAAAATTCATAGTTGGATTGGAAATGCATTAGTTTAGGTTAGTTTAGGATAGGTTATAGCGTTTTCAACTGGGAACCCTGTTGCAGCACTTTTTGCCCCTGAATGCCACAAATTCACTGTTGCAACACTCAATTTTGTGCCACAACACCCAATTTTGTGGGATTCAGTGCAAAAACTGCTGCACCAGGGTTCCCAGTTGAAAGCGCTATTAGGTTAGTTTAGCTTAGGTTTGATTACGTATTAGGTTGTAGGTTAGGTTAACGGTTCTTCAAAATCCTCTTTAGAAAAGTACATAAACTATACCAAACAGCGAACTTGACATAAGCAAACAAGACTAAACCCTCACCTTTGGGGGTTGTTTTCGCTATAAAGCAATAAGATTAAAACCGTCTCACAAAAACTAACAATAAAGTACCTCAGGGAAAGGGATCGAAAAGGATATATGTCCTTCGAGAATCAAGGAATTGACGATATATAGAATAGCCATTTCCACTAGCGCTTGAATGCGTCTACGTCCAAAGTCCCGGGCTTTTCCATGGCCCATGAATGGTCATCCATTACATTAGTCTTTTACACGTTCCCACCACCCAACCAAGCTCTTCCTTTTTCGGGATCTCTTAAACTCGACCTTCTAACCCCTTCTCGAACCTCTGCTCTTGTTCGCTCTTTTGCTCCCGGACCAATATCACGGACGACGCTCTCTTCCCTTTCGGAGCTAGCGTCTAATCACGCTGTGACAACTTGCTCGTTTCCTATCTCACAGACAGACAGAGCAGATTGCTCCGCAAAGCTTTTACGGTGGACTATATAATCATCTGAGATGCTAGCTAACAGACGACCTAAGGATTACCCAGATTACATATATACCAAGAACTGTGGAACGAGACCCAAAGCGAATAATCTAACGAGAATGCAAATACGCACTTGAGGAAACCCTTAACCCGATAGGAGGAAGCATAATACCTTCCAAGTTTGAGAAAAACGTTGAAAACCCTTCGAGAATAAGAATAAAACAAGCTCTTTTTCACATTTCTGCCGGCCGCGGTATAGCCTTAGCGATGGACACAAGGGGCAGTGAGCGATGAGCCTGCAGAGATATATGTATCAGATCTCCAAAGTCATATAAAGAACCACAATTTCTTTTCAGACCTGCCCAGGAGCTATTGGAAGATAAAATTCTGTGAGAATGGGCTTCGCATTACTACTACACACATCAAAAGGGGATTATTCAACGCGAGGAAGAGCACCACCAAAAAAATAAAGTTTTAAAAAGATGAGAAGGGCGGAAGTTTTCTTTAAAGCTTTCCGGCGAAGAAAAAACGACGGGAATTTAAGTTGCAAGCGGATCAGCAGCTTTAACGCAAACAATTAGTGTGGCTCGGGGGTAAATACAAACCCTCCCTTTCCCAAAGTTTTTGGCTTTCGCAACAGCTTTCAAGCAGCCATTTCTACCAACCCTAAAGCTGATGGGCGTTTAAGTGAAGAGGATAGCAGCCAAAGGGGGGGGGGGATAGATGCCCCTCACTCTCTCATTCTCTGTAGATGTATATATATCTTAACCTCTCCAACCTTGTTTACCACCATAACAGTCTAAAGTTTAAAAGGGGGAGCTGGAAGAGGAAACTGGCAAGCAGCAAGCCCCGACTTGTCTATGGTGGTATGGTGCTTTATCCTGCCAGGGACGAAATGCTGCAAGTTTCTCTCGAGCTGCCGTGAAGCGGCGGCAGATTTGCCCTCCGGGGCTGACGCTGATGGCTCGTGGGGGGAAGGAGGGGAAGCTGACGTTAGCTATACGAGTGTCATAAAAGCGTCAAGGCTCAACACTATACACACCAACTTTTCACAGCCTGTCAAATATATCGCTGGTGTTTCCGTGCTCTTGACTTTTGGGGCTGTAAACACGCGGATAAATACCCTTTTTCTGCGTTTTGATATTGTTGTTTTGGAGAAGTTGGAAACGGCAGTGCATACGTATCCGTAGCCCGGTTGGGCACGGGGAAACAGTGGCAGTGCTGTCACATTTCTGCTCAGATTTGTGGGCTGCACTGCTCACTGGAGTATAAGGGTAAGCTAAAGACGGCAGTCATTTGCATGACAAGCAGATGCAAATGACCCCGCACATTTTTCGTTGTAGAAGAAATCAGGCAAAAAGTTTAAAAGAAGAAGAAGATTTCGGTGAGGTGGGGCCCATTTGCATACTTATTGCTCCGTCCCCAGCTTGTCGATGATGAACAGAAAAAACGGTCTCATGCCAATGAATTCAAAGCATCTGCAGATTTGGCATCGAGCACAGAAATCACCGGAAAGAATCTCTACAGAATCGGTAGACTATCCGGAGGAATTGCCTATTGGTGCTAGACCAAGGAATGCACAGACAATGGTCAGTGATTTGGACCGTTTCAATCCCGAAACAAGGTCTTTTATGTGGTGAAATACACAAAGCTTTTAGACCTTCCAATCGATTATGCTACCTTAAAAAAGGAAGGGTGAATTTTCAAGGATGAATTTTCTTTTAGTATCAATTACATTTTACCAATAGTTAATTTTACTTCTAGAGATTATGGCAAACAAAGATATGTGCTAAGTTCTGCCAAAAGAGCTATTTTTCTCCCTTTACTTTACATAGTAAAAAGATTAAAAATCCCCAAGAAAAGGAAAAGAGAAAGGGGAAAAAAGCTCCAAAGAAGCTAGAGTTTGTGAATGAATTCCATGGTATTAAAAATCTAAAAGCTTTTAAAAGCCCTACTTTAATATTTCAAAGGCCAAACGAAGATTCTGCGAAAAATATGAATAGGGAAATTTTGGCGCAAATTCTTCTATACTTCTATGCCATTACACCGCGACGCTGCTTTCAGAAAGTTTACATTATCAAGTCGTGCCTGATTTCTGGCATCTGCAGGGTTGCATGCGAATTTCTGGGGAGCCAAGCTGTACTTCGGTGGTTTCCAGTGCCGTAAACGGCAATAGCTTTATTCCTCTCCGAAAAAACTAATATCCTTTGGGGCTGCTCTAGTTGCCCGAGTTAAACTTGATTTTGTTATATTCAACAACTTTGCAGCAATCATCAACACAATGTCTTGAAATGTCACAAAAGTTTCCGTAGATACAAGTTATCGGGAGACGGCGGAAAACAAATACAAGAGCAGCCTCCCATGGCCACGGAAAGAAATAAGTGTTTACCAGTAACTGTACCGAGTTGGGTTGCCATGCTCCGAAACTTTTTCGCTCACTAAGCAGCAAGCGACTTCAGATCCTTTGCCAAGGCAATAACCGAAAAAACAAAAAAGTGCTAAACGAAAAAAAGATTTTTTTTGTTCTTTTCATCCTCATCTTACATCTCAGCGGAACCGTATTTTGGTTTCATGTATATAAGCATTGCAAAAATACTTGTGGACTATATTATGAATCGCAATAAAAGTTTGCGGTTTGGTAAAACATTTCGACCTGAAAAGAAAACATTAGCAATCCAGCTACCGGCCCCCAACGTTTTCTTAAAGGCAATAAAAAAGCCGCCATTTATGCAACTAGGAACTGCAAAACCGTGTAGCACTGCGGCACAGTTTTTATGTACATTACGGGACAGCTAGTGCAGTCTGAGAAGCCAAAAAGCTGTCTTCTACCGAAACCAAAATGGCTGTACTTGGCTCCCGTATACCTTAGCTCGGTGTATGCGATTAGCATGGGGAATTTCGGAACACTTTTTTGAGAAAACCAGTGCATTTTACAAGGCTCTTGAGTTTGCCCACAGGTAGTCCACAACCAAAGCACGATTTTTTCTAATGAGTAGTTAATTAGCAATATGCCAATGAAGTTTGCAACTATGAGAAATACGTTACCTAAAAATCTGTTCTTTGGTTGTGCACTAGCTGCTAACCAAAGAAAATGTTTGCATTAGATAGTTTTAAAATCTGACAAGCCGTTTTTGAAAAATCTTGTTCCGAAAGTCTGACGACTTGATTTGGTTCATTGTGCTGCTACAGCAAATTGTGGTAACAAATCGTACTTTTCAGAAGCAAAACACAAACGTAGAAACTTTGCCCGCAATTAGCTGTCTATTTATTTTCTTACTTTCTTACGCAAGTCTTTCGCAAAACAACAAAAACTACCAGTGCCATCTGTGAATTGAAGGCCACGGTGTACTGCAACCCCTTAGGGCGCTATAGCATGGCAGAAAGGGATTAAAAACTTCTCATTCCCTACCCAATGCAATCAAATTATTTTGTGACAGTAATGCAGGGGATGTATAAATCTATTGCGTAATGAAGGTCTACTTAAGTGTCTTTTCCCACAAATTTCTTGCGTAGTATTTCAAGTTTTGAAAATCTTAAATAAATCAGATGAAAAATCCGCAGTACACTAGATTTTCTTATTAAGATGTTTGAAAATTAACGTTTGAATTGTCTCCTGTTTTCGATAATTTTAAGTTTTTGTTTATGAAATTACGATAGGCAATTGCATACAATATAGGATATAGGGGTACGTCATCAGTGCCATCTTTTGATGAAAAATGATCAACCACTGACTGTACTGCTAAGCTGTATTGTATATACGGTGGTCTTAAAGCCCGATATATTAAAAGCAAAACATACAACAAAAATAGCCCTGAAAATTCACTTCCGCTTTATATTTCAATTTCTGGTTTCTTTGCTAGTTACCAGAACAACCAGATTTAATGGTTAATTAAATCAGTGTAGCGGAAACCAAGGTAAAATTTAATCAAATGCCTCACGTATGGATGCACTAGAAAGAAATCTGTTTGGCGGTGCGCCTGGAAAACTTCTTACTAATGAGCTAAACTTGTTCTTGACGGCACTTTATATTTAAACAGGCTAATATAAGTTCGCTAAGAGCACGTTAAAAGGCAATACAATTTTTAAGGAGTGCATTGTACAATACACTTTTGTACTGTAACTTGAAAGGTGACTAAAAATAGACTGGTACTGATTAATAATTCTATTGAAACTTCCTAAAACTTGGAAATTTCCAAAAAAATAAATAAAAGATATTAAGTAGCAAGATGGATCCATCTTGCTAAATGTTGTCACGGAAATGAGGAACCGATGGAATTTTTGTATGGACCTGCGAAGGGTGAGGGAGAAGGAAAAACGACGCTGGACATGTCTATATTCCTAAAGGGACCCATCGAAGAGTAATGTAGACTCGATTCACATTGTCAGAGCCATTAGTAAGGAGATAAGCCAAGCGCTGTGGTCGAGTCTATTTTACTGGACGTTTATTAATCCCAGGACTATGTTAGTGTGGTAGGGGGAAGAGTCGTTTTTTTTCCTATACTGTCATCCTTTGGCCCGAAAAAAATCAAGAATAAAACTCGCCTGTATATATGCTTTATAAGAAACATAGATCCCAGAGTGCATGATAAATCTCACAGCGCAACTCTTTTCAGCGACAATGACCCTGACAACGTCCTAAAGCTCCGCGATGTCGTGATACCAGACCATTTACGCATTCGACATAGGATATTTTCTTCTCCTTTGACGTTGTCAATTTTTATGAAAAATATTACACGCCTACCTGAACGCGTGTGAACCAGATTTCCTTCAAAAATACAAAAGGAGTGAAAAAAAAACAATTGTTCATCACTGACATCCATCTCTGTGATTCCCGATCGGTTACTGTTCCGAGGACGAAAGTTTCCACGCGTTTCCTATTGTCAAAAGTTCTTCCTTTACGACGCAGCAATGTCTAATAATGTGACGCAGATGTGCTTCTTTACTGCGAATAAGTTAGGCTAAAAAATCAGGGTAGACAACAGACTAGCCGGTATCAGCTTAATTGGGTTGAAAAAAAATCGAAGGAAAAAAAAGAAAGATACAATCTTGAAAAGTGAAGGTGACTGCTGACGCTGGGGAAAACGTGAAAAGAAATCTCAGTCAAGCCCGCTGTAAGCGTGCCTCAGATATTAAGATTGGCTGTCATCAAATAAGAGGAAGATACATTAATTCTACACGTGGAAGCTGCGGGATAGTTGATATAGTGATATCCAACGGGCCAAAGGCAGAAGGGCACGATATAATACGAAGAGGCCACCTGGCGTGTGGGGGTGTTGACAAGTGGCACCCGCTAAAGCATGCTGAGAGAATTATGGAACTCGCAAGGATTCGACTTGAATAGAAACACACAACACGACACAAACTTGCTAAGTTCCTGACCTGGTCTCTGATCAAAGTCAGTAGGCGGAATCTTCTGCTAATGGTACTAGAGCCACAACAAGAGAAACTCCTGGTTAATTTAGCGCTGTGAAAGAAATACCGACGAAAGCAAGGCGAGCCGGAGCCAGCAACGCTGTTAGAAAAAAAAAAAAAAAGAGGAGAACTTGTTTACACCCCTCACGTGAGGCTTTAAAATTGGCAAAGTTGCACCGACAAGACGTATACTATAAAAGGAGGCGCACACGGGCAGTCTAACGGCATTACTCTAGCCAATTCTCTACCCTCCGTCCTCCTCTATTTCTTCCTTGTAAAGACAGACACCACTGTGGAGGGATATTAGAGTGCTTGGCCAGTCTTGTCGCTATAAGACGGACGGGAGATTAAATAACTCAGCAACATCCAAGTTGGCATGGCGCTGAAAGTGAGAAGCCCAATGCAACTAGCATGTTAATCTTTTCGCCTTACAGCAGATACGTTCAGGGTAATTTTGTAGGAAGCTATTTTGCTTCAATATGCACGTAAATTCTGCACCCCCCGACTCCCAATCCTGTCTCGAATCTAGTAAAAAGAAAAAAAAGCACCCCCCTAAAGAAAGAAAGAAATGGAGTTAAACCCTTCGGAATTCTCTTGAGTTTTCAGTGGAATCGTATCTATATATCCCATGATACTATAATAGGATTTTCGCTTTTCACATAGCTGAGAGAAACTTGAAAACATTCGAATGCAATTTCTGCAGAAAAAAACATGGGTAGGTAGTGAAAAATAGAGGGAAGGAAAGGGAGAAGAGAGAGAGAGTAAGAAAAACAAGTTTTAACAGATAACTAAACGGATGTTAGAAGATAAACTACAGATCACTAGAACGGCCCCGGTATACAGAACCCTCTTTTGGGTGAATAACATGGGGGAATTCGGGGGCTGATAGCTTAAAAACTACACGTCCAGATTTCTTTTTTTAAATTGTAAAAGTTATAGAAATAAAATATCTACTGCAAGTGATGGGCCGATTTCCAATTTTTCAGTTATTTAAAAATCACTAAAACTTTGC